>CM042148.1:78285853-78377289 GCA_023376005.1 Doryteuthis pealeii
TGCCCTCCCGTTTCTCCCGACTTGTCAGTCTTCTTTTTTAATTTTTTAAATAAAACATAAAAAAACGATGTGCATTGTTTTATTTACCTATGCCTGACATCATGGACATTAAGGCAGTCCTTAGACCACTCAAATGTGTTAGCAGGATACTCATTGTGAACTCCTTGTGCAGATATGAAGTACTGCCACTTCAAACTGGGGAAGTACTGGATATTATTTCGCCACACTGAAAAAGAAAAACATAAAAATCGTAATAATTTTAATTATCGAACTCGCTTTTCAGTAGTAATGGATCTGCGAGACTAGCTTGGTAACTGTTGTGATGTTAGTTCAACAGTAAAAAAAGAAGTCAAGTCGAGGTAGGGTAAAAAGAGACAAGTGTATTTACAATAAGGTACAAGAACGGCTAGCTTGCCGCTAAACAGTAACAGTACGGTAACAGTACAACCTTTTCACTCGGTGTCTCACTATTTATAGTGAGAACCGGTGTATATTCTCCACTGTAGGAACGACCGGTACAACAGTAAACATTACACCACTACGTGTTTTTATGTCATTGAATGTTGAAGAAATATTTCTGTAGGCTAGCATAGCCAAAAATTAGGAGGGGTCTTTTCTTTTCTTTTATACATAAAATATACGATAAAAAAAAAACATTTTTTCTTGGTAAAAATTAGGGGTCATTCATTACACAAAGTTATTTGCTACTTGACAATTACTCGACAATGCTACTTGTGTTAGGGGTCATTCATTACAAAAAAGTTGGTGTTTTACTTCTTTAATTCTTGTCTGTTAACACTTGTGAACTGAATCACTACATCACATCTTTCCAAAAGATTTAGAGGTGAAACCATGAAATCAGGTATGTCAGAACATAATATATATATATATATATATATATATATATATATATATATATATATATATACAGAGAGAAAAGTGCGCACCCTACCTAATAAAGCAAGTGACGTATATATGCAAGAGAGATCGATTAATTTCCACTGAAATAACCACAGATACAAGTAAAGACAAAACATCTTTGGATAGAGCAAGTTTTCAGCTAAAAAAAACACTACGTTTAAATATAGTGACCATTACTACCTTCTAGCCAGTGATGAACAAAAACCGCATTCGACCACTGTTCCAAAAGTAATGGCTGTTATTTATTTCTTTAAAAACGGATAGTGGCTAGACAATAGTAATATTGGATAGAACAAGTTTTCAGCTACAGTACACATAGTCACCACTATTCTCTTTTTGTCAATGATGAACAAAAACCGCATTCGACCACTGTGCCAAAAGTAATGCATTTTGTTTATTTCTTTAAAAACAGATAGTATCTGCACAATAGTAATATTGGATAGAGTACGTTTTCAGCTACAAAACACTATTTTTCATCACAGTCACCACAATTAGCTATGCATTCTTGCCAGCAATGTACAATAATCCAATTAGAACATTGCTATAAAAGTAACGCATCCTATCTATTTCTCTAATATCTACAACAGCTCTAGAGAAAAATCTTCATAGATTTCATAGTTGCAAAATACAGCTGTAGCGTTAGTTTCGTATTTGCCTGGGAGAGTTGTTTGCCCGGTTTAGTTTGCTGGTGCCCGCTAGGGGCTATAGTATTTAAGCGCCGGGTTCAAACCCTTCTGTCTCTTTTCCTGTTCCAGTAACCACGAGACACATGGGGTAGATTTTGGTCTACCCCTTCTCGTTGGGGCTTCGCACCCCCCTTACATTACTGTAAGTGAATTATACAGCATGGACTATTCTTAGTCTCATGTCTGTACTTTTTGTATATCTTGTACCATTCATGAATGTGTATTTATCTTTCTACATGTAACTTTGTTTTACCTATGTATTATGTATCTTGTTATATCCATGTGCTGTACCATATTAAATGTTTTGTCTGTCAAACCTTGTCGGAGTCTTGTATTCAAGTATACCACTTTGAATCTTTTCTTATACAGCTATAACAGAATGAAAATGTGTTTAATAATTCTAGCTATGCATTATAAATCTAAAAATTCTTCTAATGTCTTTTATAAATTATAGTTTTCTTTTGATATACAACATCACCCATTGAGTATTAACAAAACACTCTACTTTATTGTTTGTTTACTTTATTTTCATATTTATATTTTTATTTTGTTTATTTACGTTATTAAAGTAAAGGTAAATAGTGATACTCGTGGGAAAAAAAGATTAAAGACAGAATATTTTAATAAAATGATTCATATATATATTTTAGCAATATACAATATTGCTCATAAATATATACACTTCTACCAATCATTTACTGTACAGCATTGAAAATGAAGGCAGAAATAAAATTGCATAGAGATATACATAAGAGGCATGTGGTGTAATGGTTAGAGTCGTAAGAAATGGAGAGTTCAAATCCTGGACGAGGCTGTTTGCATTTCACATAGCAATAATACCCTTGGGAAAGGTGAGCATCCAACTACTCTCCCTCGAGCTATTGGTAAATAGTAGACTAGTAGACTGGGCTCTTTAACCGTGGCTAGATGACCAGTCTATGAGAAGAAAACTTTCAATTCAAACCTGTTAAACACCGCTTAAGAAATTGATCTTGTGTCACATCCTGCTTGTGCAAAGGGATATATATATATATATATATATATATATATATATATGCATAAAAAGTGTTTTTATTTTTGGATTGTTACATTATGGTTTATGGGCCGGGTTAGCTCAGTCGGTAGAACATTCGGCTAGAAACCACAAGGTTCCTAGTTCGATACCGGTCCTCGCCAACTAAGCGTATGAGTAGCACAGGGATCTGTGCGGTAAAGTAAGGAGCTGATGGTAAGTGTGGCGCTCCACCTCAGACGCCAAAAACAATCTCCTTGTTCTAGCGCTATTGAAAAGGGGATAGACTCCTTCGCTGACTGGCTGATACCGACTTTAGGCCGCCCCGACGACTTTACTTTTACTTACAAGGATTTAAAAAAAATTATCTGCCAGTGAAAGGGTTAAGATTTAAAAAACAAGTCATATTACTATCTATGAAGAATTTAGTAGCAATGAAATGAAAAAGGGAATTAACCCTTTTGCAGACAGTGACATTTTTGTCAATTTTGAACTCAATGTGAATGTATAGAAACATCACTAGGATGAGGCCTCACTATATCATAATTAAAAGTGAGTGCTTTATGGTTTTCATGCTATTGTATTAATTGATGAAGACACAATGGTGAAATCAATTTTTTTATTAATTTATTTTTTTATCAATTCATTTTGCCTGCCCTGTCGGCTGGGGCATTAGAATGCACCGACTGCACCTCTGCAGAGGGGTAAGACTCCCCCAATGGGGCCACCTGTTGGCCGTGGGTGGCAACCCGTGATGCTTAAAGATAGAGCCCAGGTGGATGAGCAGTTCATGACTTGCAATACTCCACTTTGGCCCTATCTTGGGCTAGACGGGTGGTCGGAGAGACCCCCTCCGATCAATCGGCTGGTCACGTCAAGCCCTAGCACCTATATGATTTTCCCAACCCTATTGCCCTTATAGCAAGCCCCAACCCTTTTTTATTATATAGGTGCTAGAAGGCGGTGGCTGCGGGTCTACATGTCCTGGGAATGACGTTAAACTCTATCTGATGGTGAGGTTCCAGTTTTGGAGGTTTGGGGAATGTGGAGCACCCCTTCATCACCATTGCTCCCTGGTCCACTCTGACCCGGAGTGGTAGTACCTGTTAGGGTCCCATCTATGGGTTAAATAGAAAAATGTGCTTATAAAAAAAATTGTATTATCCATTAAGAATTGATTTATTTCAAGACTTTATCGGCATTAAATGAGCCATTGAGGTTGATATGCCGTAAAACAAAACAAACCAAACCAAAATTCATTTTGCAATTATGAATCTGTGCAGAAGTGAACGTTACATTGGGTAAAATTGGGTGCCTCACATGATGTAATGGTTTGAAATATTGTTTTTCTTGTTTCATATATATATATATATATATATATATTATATATATATATATATATATATATGTGTGTGCGTAAAATATAAAATAATATATATGGGATGTAAAATATTTTTTGGTTGGATTGTTGAATTTGTTGCATGTCAACTCTTCAGTTATTTTATGCTGAAGACTTTTTTTGTTTTATTCATTCTTGTTGGGTATTCAATTTTTTAAAACGCATTTCTTGTAAAGCTCATTTTTTAGAAATATATTTAACAAACAGATGGTACCCTAACAGGTACTACCACTCCGGGTCAGAGTGAAACTGAGAGTAATGGCAATGAAGGGGTACTCCATATTTCCCAGATTCCAGAATTGGAACCTCACCACTTTAAGTTTAACATCATACCCAGGACACTAAGATCCTCAGCTATCACTTTCTACCACTGTTGGATTATTTTGTGGTATATAAGGTGTACTACAATCCACCAATTAGATTTATAGACTAAGCGAGGTTATGTGGTTTAAACCTCACCCAATCAACAGCCCAAAGTCATGGCTAGTTGACTACTTAATCACTGATACTGAGAGACGTCCATTTGCAATCATTGACGAAGGACTTGCAATACTGAGGAGCACCAAGGAACAACCAAAGGAATCTTTACCAAAGCACATAGATGTAACAAGCACATAGATGTTAAAAAGGGTTCGGTGTTGGCCAAAAGAGCAAAAGGGTTGAAACGACCAAATTATCATTATTTTTTTTTTATGTATGAATAATTGACTAGTTTAAACATAGTCTCTACTTTTCAAATTTTCTGAAAATGATTTGCCCACCTTACAAGGATTTTAAAAAATTAACCGCCTATGAAAAGGGTTACTGTTTTCATCACGTACTAATCTCTCATGGTTCTGAACATAGAATAGAAAGAAGAGAAATAAATATAATATCGGGAAATATCTTGTTCATGGTGTTGTTTTCTTTTGTTTTTTTAAAAATTTGGTTAAAGCCAAAAGTAATTCCTACAAGAACCAAACTGATAAATTTTCTTATGTCATCAGCACAGGAAATTATCAGATTTCTTATAACTTTGTTTTGTTATTTGTGGTTTGATTATTAAAAGGCTTACAGCATTATGGTTGCTATTTCTCAATTTCATTTCAGACTAAAGAGTATATTTTCTTCATCCTATAATCTTAAATCCTCAAGAGTTTCTCAAAATGTAATGCATACTTGTTGATCATCATATTAAATGAACAGAACATCATTTCATCAAAATAAATGTGTATACCAGATATGATCAAAAAGTATAAAAACTAGTGCTTTCGATATTATTTGTCTATATTTTTGAGGTAAGGATTGATGTGAATAATTTTGATATTTTCGGACTGTTGTCCTCATCTTTGTGGTATGTATGAACACAACGTTCAGGCCACTGTATCCTTGGGCCTTGTTTAGGTGTTTTTTTTATTTATCTTAGAATAAAATCATCATCAGACAATAATCTTGAGTGTGGTGATGATGATGATATTCTAAGGTAAATAAGAAACACCTGAACAAGGCCCAAGGATATAGTAGTCTGAATGTTGTGTCTATACACACCAAAATAAAGATGAGAGCAACAGTCTGAAATATAAAAATTAGTGCTTTGGATATCTCAAACTTTTAAATTTTAAATAAAGTTAAATACACAGCTGAGTAAAATATGATAAAATTATGATGTCTAGACAATTCAGTGTCAGATTGAAAAACAAATTATGAAGCATGTGTAAAGTGACTTGGAGGGTATTTTTTCTCTTGATTGTGGGCGTGGTGTTGCATACCATACTCATCTTGAGTTGTATTTTATGTATAGTATAGTAGAGTACACCTGCATACTCGTGGTTGTATACAGATATACTTACCTTCTTTATACTTATCTTGTGTATCTTCTTCCATAGTTCTGAGTAGATGGTTTTGTCTATGTTATGTTCTTAAGGGCCATTCCTTGCCCTTATAATGTTGCAGATTGACTGTTTGTTTTGCGCGGGATGACGAAGATAACAAAGGACCTTGTCCTGGTGGTAGCGAACAAAGAAAACGTGTAGGCGTTTGAGAGCAACAAAAGACTTCATCTGGACAAATGCTAATTTGAACAAAGAGAAAGGACTTCCGGTCAAGGAACAAAAGAATGTGTGGGCGGTCGTCAGTATTTAAGCAGGTCATCAGGTAGCCCAACACAGACCCCAACAGACCCGAGGAGACGGCGAAGAAAGCACAGGGTGTCTGACCGTCGATACAGTCGGGTGCTGCTAGCGAGCAGTGAGGCTCGCCCACCACCTTTCACCACACCAGCAATGGTAGTGCCCATGATCCATGCCGTCACCCAACCCACCACGAGGTGAAAGGAATAAACGTTAAAAGTCTTACTACTACATATGTCTACGTGTGAATCCTTATACTCCATTACTAACACATACGACCCAGCAACAGTATATGACAGGTGGATTTTGTGGCCTGAGTAGTGAGTAGAGCCCTATGCAACAATAACAGAAGCGCTTATCTGGTGGAATCCTTGATAAAGAGTCCGTCGACAATGTGAATCCTTTGGTTACTAAAGTGTTCTCAGTTAATGGTATAAAGTATAAGTCATTCGAGAGTATTGGTACAGATCCGGCAATCTTATGTGTGTCCATCCTCAAAAAGTGCAGTTTTAATTATGAACAATGTGGGGGTTTAAGTATTCTATCAGGCCAGTAGTATTGCCAGTGATTGGTTACAAGAGTCAATCACGTGACCTTGGATAGTCTATAAATAGAGGTGGGTATTTAGAACACATCCTATATCCAAATAATCCAAACAGTCTATCTGTTTGCTTCTATCTTGCTATCTGGGCTGCTAGATCTTCTGTACTTGATACTAGGATGTTTAGAGCTCTTTATCATTTTATAAGATCCAAATCAAATCGAATACGTGTGTGAGAATTTAGTGTCAACAGACAGATCACAATTGTGACTGTTCTTTTCAGTGCCTAACGAAAATCGGACTTTTCTAAACTCTCTTACATTTATGCTGGTGAACTGGAAGAGGAGGTCAACACAGGGTTAAAACATGTTTCCTGTGTTTTTCCACTAAACCGTTGGTTTTGAATCTAAGCTACACTTAACATGCATAATTAATAGACTAAATCTTAATTATGTATCAGATATCACTTGAGACCTGATAGCTCTTTATCATCCTTTTTTTAGTTCCCATCATTTAGATCCCATAGTTAAAAGGATAAGATGCAAGATGATAACGGTCATACAATTAAGGAACAATATATAGATTACTATAGATTAATATATTAATATATAGATTACTATACTATTACAAAAGGATAAGATTTGTAATCTCTGTTCATTGAACAGAAGAGGGTTTTGTCCCCAAACCTGGTGATAGACTTTAGTCTTGCCTAAAACATTGAAATGTAAGCAATTAAGCTAATAACACTCAATGAAGACAAGTAAGACTTTCACCATTTTGTACCTCTTTTTATGCACTGCTTGTTTATGGAATAGTGTGCACATTTCATCTGTTTTGAGGCACATTTTTGTATTTTATAATATTTCTGTAACTAGCAGAACCTGTGGATATACCACAGTATGATAATTAATTATTACAACGTTTGATATGTTTACTTAGAGCTATGACAAAATAGTTCAATATGTAAAAAGTATAATAATCTTGATTTAACTCTCTCTCACTCTTTTTTCCAGCTTTCTTTCCTTCTTTTCATCTTTTAATTATGCTAAATTGAAACAGATTAGTGTTATCATTTCCGCATGCTCACCCCTCTCTCTATATTTCCCTTACTCTCTTTTTCTTTCTTTCTTTTTACATTTTATGTGTAGCACGTCCTTTTTCTTCCATTTCTTTCTTTATGATAAAAATGGAATGGTCCATTATTTAGGTGAGGTAACGATACTCATAAAAAATCAAGAACTTCTCAATAAATAAGAATTCAGCGGATAAGCAACACCAGATAATTAGGATTTACATTTTTGCATTTCATCTTGGATCAGTCTCTATTTTAACAAGAGGGTGTTGTAAGATGATAATGGTCATACAATTAAGGAACATGAGTATTAATATATAGATTATTATTATTATTATTATTATTATTATTATTATTATTATTATTAAATGGGAATAGTCACTTGAAACCACATAATTGATTGAAAAAAAAAAGACTTTGGCATGAAATAATCCTGGATGTGTTGACATGCAGTTAAAAACAATCAATCAAAATTCTTGTGCAGCTCCCATCTAGTTTATTCTCTAGTCGCTTCGTTAGGTCCAGGTTGTGCAGCCATACAGCAGTACTGACATGACAACAGTCTGGAAGAACTGTCTCTTTAACTTGTCTGTGTGAGATTGGATTTCCATATGACCGATATACTATTATTATTATTAAATGGGCAAATAGTCACTTGAAACCACATAATTGATTGAAAAAAAAGACTTTGGCATGAAATAATCCTGGATGTTTGACATGCCGTTAAAAACAATCAATCAAAAGTAATATACATGCTCCTATCAGAGCCAAAAATCAAGACATGCTTGACAAGTACGGACAAACTCATAAGTGACATTCTCCTGAGGACCACATGCCCACACCAGAGTGGGCTGACCAACAAAGACTGGCATTGATCAGCTCTGTATGGATACTGGATGTCGTGATGAGGACTTGCCAGGAGCAATAACCGATAGAAATTGGTTGGCGAGAGAGAGAGGGTCATATGAATCCATGCTGTCAATATGACATGATGATGATATCACAAGGTGATAAAAAACAGTTTTGGCATAAGCCAAATACCTTTTAGCAAAATATCTCTACCTGATCATACGGCTGTATTCACTAAACGTGTTCTTCCCCCATCTTTTATAGTGACTACCTGGTCATTTAAGAAACTTACATTTGCATCAAATCTTCTGTCCCCCTGATTTTGTGTTATGCCAAAGGACAGTGGGATGAACTGTATGTGTAATCAATAGTGAAAAAGTTACCAGAGCCAGAAAAGAAGAAGAAAAAAAAAGATTCAGGAATTGATAAAACTGGCCTAATGTGAATTCCAAGAAGCTAAGATCATTCAATATCACATCAGAGGAGATCAAAACCTGTGTTCAACTTAAAACGATCACTTTTTCTTTCTCTCACTTTCTTTTTCTTTTTCTCTCTTTATTTCAGTATTTCTCTTTCTCTCTCTTTCTCTCTCTTTCTCTCTGTTTCTTTTTTTTTTCTCTCTTTATTTCAGTATTTCTCTTTTTCTCTCTCCTGGAAGACTACAATGCATCTTGAAACTTGGCTATCAAAATTTCCCTTCACCCTCTCTCTCTTTCTCTTTCTCTCTCTCTCTCTCTTTCACACTCTCTCTTTCTTTCTCTCTTTCTTTCTCTTTTTCTCTCTCTCTCCCTCTCTCTTTCGTTTTCTCTCTCTGGATAAAACCTGTGTTCAACTTAAAACGATCACTTTCTCTTTCTCTCTCTTTCTTTTTCTTTTTCTCTCTTTATTTCAGTATTTCTCTTTCTCTCTCTCTGGAAGACTAAAGTGGCATCTTGAAACTTGGCTATCAAAATTTCTCTTTCACTCTCTCTCTTTCTCTCTCCCTCTCTTTCTTTCTTTCTCTTTTTCTCTCTTTCTTTCTCTCTCTCTCTCTCTCCCTCTCTCATTCTCTTTCTCTCTCTGGATGACTGCAGTGGTATCTTGAAACTTGACTTTTGAAATTTCTCTTAAGGAATTTATTGTTTTTCTCATTCTTTTTCATTTGTTTCTTTTCAATATTTTTTTTCTGGTCCAGAAAAAAAAATCATCCTTAAATCTTAAAGAAAGTGAGAGCAGAAAAATTATATAAATGCTGCATACAAATAAAAATAAGGTTTATTCAATCAAGACAAAATTATATAATTTTCTGAATCTCTCTCTCTCTCTCTCTCTCCCTCTCTCTCTCTCTCTCTCTCTCTCTCTCTCATATCTATATATATATAAAAGAAAGATTTTGGTATGTACGTGTCGATCTATAACTATAAGAAGTTACTCAGATTTGAAATCTTGCATATAGATTAATATCCTTCTAACTAAGAAACATGCCAAATTTGGTTATTGATTTTTTTACTAATTAAGGGATATAATTAATCAATTAAGCCAAAATCACCCAATTTGCGGAACTGTCAGTATACTAGCACCTGCTGATAATAAAATATTGTCCCCTGCCTGACTTTTTGTTACAGCGATTTACAGCGATACCAACAGTGAAGTTTAATTTTAGTGAATAAATTTCGCAGTCTAAGCCGTTCCGCTCAGAATTCATCGCCTATTTTTGGCCCAATCTTAAAAATATTTATATGACTGGAAAGAAAAGAAAATAATCTTTCTAAATATGTAATTTGTATGCGTTTTTATTTATTGAATTAGTTTTTACACCGAGTTAAAAAAAAAAGAAAGAAAATTGGCTTCGGAGAGCTGATAAGTATGATTTTTTAAAGAGTAAATTTTAACGAAAAATCAAATTCTTTTTTCCCGACTATTCAACAGTTCAATCTTCTTTAAGATATTTATATGGTTTAAAAGAGAATAAAATAATCTTTCTAAATATGTAATTTGATTGAGTTTTTATTCATTGAATTATTTTTTACAGCGGGTTAGAAAAATAATATTTTGCTTCAGTCAGCCTAGAATTCGTTGTATAATTTTTTCATACTAAATTTTAACATAAAATCACATCTTATTTATCGCATATTTCTGTTCCTATCTTAAAAAATATTTATTTGGTATAAAATAATCTTTCTAAATATGTAATTATTATGTATTTTCATACATTGAATTATTTTTTACAGCGAATTAAATAACAAATCAAATGAAAACATTTAACGATAACTCAACTTTCTTTTTTATTGTTTCCTATCGTTCGTCAATTGTAAACAAAACCTTTTTTTATTTTTCATAATCGCGTTAATTTATTTATTTTAATATTAGAAATACAAATAAAATCATGATACTAATGCAGAATAGAGCGCAAGAAATAATATCATTAGATTACCTAATACATTTTACGGAAATACCTGAAAACTCACATTTTTATCAAATTTATTGTATAGTATACTTTACAATAATAATTTGACATTCGATCGGCTACGCTTTGAATTAATAATGTTATTTTTTCTAGATTATTTATCGTTTTACATAAATTTGATTACTTTATTTAATTCTTTTTTTTTTCAAATATTAATTTGAAGTTTAGCAAATCGCGTCACTTATATTTTATTTAAAAAATATAGTTAATCATTGAATTAAAATTTCTTGCTATATCATTATGTGATGTCATTCCCTCAAATCTTACAAAAAGAACATTCCCTGACTTCCGACCAGGCCAGATTAAATTAAGATCTTTTTTACGTGGTGATTTTTATGGGTCATCCTGCGAGGATCGAACTCGCTATTCAGTAGTAATATATCTGCAAACGATTATAAAAACCATGTTTTATCTCCTCTACCCCGGGCTTTGCCGGGTAGGCGCTGCTAGTATATATAATATAAATAAATCACCAGGTTAGTTGGTGTTAGAATGATTTTAAGGTGGGTCTTTTTTAACAACGGAATGTTAAAGTTGATCTGGTCCAAATTGAGAGCTCAATGTTCAACAATTTTGTACAGAGCAATATGTTTGGTAAAGGAAAAAAGCTTAAAAATCTGTCTTATTAGCAGTTATAGATCTATTTCTACCCATTTGTATATACATGTGAGTTTCATTAGACCGCCAATTTTATTGAAATGGTCAATAATTATTTCTCTCTCTCTCTCTCAATATATATATATATATATATATATATATATATATATATATATATATATATATATATATATGTGTGTGTGTGTGTGTGCCAGAAAGTATCTTTTTATTATAGTAGTTACCTGCATTTTTTTGTTTTTGTTTTTTTAAATTTTACTCTTTCTTGAAGTCATACTGACAGCCAATTTTATTGAAATTGTCAATTATCTGTGTCTGTCTGTCTGTCTGTCTGTCTGTCTGTCTGTCTCTCATATATATACAACGGGTGCAAAAGTAGGTATACAACAGTATCACACAGATGAAATTAATAGCATATTATCTTAAGTGTCCTCATCTTGTAAATGTTTGGTGACATTAGCCATATTTAATTGTGACTAATAATTAAAATGTTATTATTAATAATAATTAATGTTATTACACGTATATGTACCATTTATTTGTTTAATAAATGCAATGAGTATTGTATGTGTTTTTATAACTGTATACCTACTTTTGCACCCCCCCTATATATATATATATATATATATATATATATATATATATATATGCCAGCAAGTACGTTTTTTTTAACAGTAGTAACCTGCATGTTTTATTGGTGGTTTTTCTTCTTCACGGTTTAGCATTTCTTGTATCATACTTACATTTTGCTATTTTTTTAGAATTAGAATTTCTGTTGAGAAATGAGAAGAAATGTACATAACAAAGTATGACGTCACACAGCATTGTGTAGAATATAGAAATCTATTTTGGGACTTAAATGAAATCAAAAGAACAGACGATAACATTACAAAATAAAATAAATGCAGTTTTTTTTTTAAATATAGAAGAATTTCATGATAAAATAGAATGCAATTCCAGGAGGTTTCTTTTTCTTCTTCTTTCAAGGGGAAAGTTGGGCTTAAAATTAAAACTAAACACTGTATACAAAACCATTCTTTAAGTACATATATTTTTTTTTCAGTAAAAGACAATTCCATAACAAATAAGATTGAATTTTACGTTTTTCTTATTTTTATTCTTTCTTTTTTAAAGTCAGGATTTGTTGGTCTAGGTCTGTTAACTTAAAACTAGGGCAGTGCTTCATACCATAAACAAGTGTGTGACAGCGTACTTTGCTGAAGTAGTCCCTGTGGCATGGTGGTTAATATGCTGGACTGCGACATCATAGTGAGTTCAATCTCCACTCACACTATTGGGTTCCATTTCAAGCTAATACCCTTGGGGAAAGTATAAACCTTTTCATCCCCCACCTATGGGTTAGATAGTACCACTAATATTCTTCTACATAAAAAAAAGAGTTCTAGCCTCATCAGATGGGTTTTACAAAATAGGTATTTTGTAAACACCGTCTGATGATGCTAGAAATCTTTTTTCTTAGAGTCGGATCTTAGCCCTGAAGTGCATTAAGCGAAACTTTTAGTAGGTTTATCCGACTCATTAGATTTATCTTTATTATTTGCTCTACTTAGGTATTGAGCACTTTTTACTTATTAGCTTTAGTTTCCTAGCGGTTTTGTATGAATATATATATCTTATATATATATATATATACATACAAATTGTTTTTTTCTTTTGGCCAAATATTGTACCAATAGATTATTTTTGGTTGGTTCGATTATCTTGGTCTTTTCTTTTTTCCAAAAATGTTTTTCTCCCCGGGTGATGTTTGGTAGTATATTTTTACAATCAAACTATTTGCTGGGTTTTTTCTCACCGCGAGGATTTACCATAGTTTTGGCATTAAATAACTCATTAAGATTAATATGTCATTAAGCAAAAAAACCAAAAGCAAAAAGTACGAAGATTTGATTTATATTCACAAAGATATCTAAAAATTAGAATATATATAATAATAATAGATCTGTGAGACTAACTTGCTAACCATTACATTACGTTTTTTTTTGTCTCCCCTCTACCCAGATGCTGCTATGTAGCCATTTCTAGTTAAACAGATAAAACAAAACCTCATCTGTTCAACATTATATCTCTTGATATCTCATCAGTTCAAAAGTGTGTCCCCATTGTCTAATAGTTAAAGGGCTGAACTGTGACATCATAGTTAGTTTGAACTCCAGTCATGCTATTATGTTTACTTTCATACTAATACTCTTGGGAAAGGTATGAAACCCCTCATCTTTCCAGCTATAGGTTAAATAGTATAACTACTGTTCTTCTACAAGAATGGCTTTGGCATTAAATAACCCATGAATGTTTATATGCCATTGAACAAAGAAACCAAGCGTTTGTTGTACAATTTTTTTGTATTCTTGAATGACAACAATTCTGAACAAGGTCTTGCCTCTGATTTATCTTGGTCTTCAAACTCCAGAATTGATAACTCTAGACCTGCAATCAAACTCGTTAGCACTATATTCTAGTGCCTTCTTTTTGCAAGTAGTTGAGGAAATGTATTCTTGTTGTCACTTAGACCCTGTGCAATTAATCCTTAATTCTCCCCTACATGCTCCAGCTGTAGAAAGGCTTGTTGTTAACAAAGAAAGAATTATGCGGGCTTTTGTGTGTGCCTCAGTTAGTCACTCAGATTTTCTTCACACCCATGTAAAGCATTTCATTGGTGGCACAAGAGATTTTGTGCCTCTTATGTTGGGGAGAGCGGTCATACAATTAAGGAACATGAGTACTACACCACTTCACTATAATATAAAGCAGAATTGACAAAAAGAGAGGACTGACTGTGCGTATTCATGTATGTCTCTCTCTCTCTCTCTCTCTCTCTCTCTCTATATATATATATATATATATATATATATATAGAGAGAGAGAGAGAGAGAGACATACATGAATACGCACAGTCAGTCCTCTCTTTTTGTCAATTCTGCTTTATATTATAGTGAAGTGGTGTAGTACTCATGTTCCTTAATTGTATGACCGCTCTCCCCAACATAAGAGGCACAAAATCTATATATATATATATATGTGTGTGTGTGTGTGTGTGTAAATGTTTCATTGTCTTTTCATGACATAGATGCAAAAACTTTAAAGTTGAATATAAATTAAGCAACAGGTAAATCAAAAAAGTAAATGAGGAATACAATCTTGGGGTTGGCTTTAATGTTATTACTTTTAAAGCTGACTATATCATTTTATCAAGGGCAAATGGAGGATTGGCTAGTTAGAAAGTTTATCCCAAAGGAGGCAAATAAGACCTCGTATAGAACATTGTACTCAGGCCTGGGCTCCAGTGTCTAGACATGGAAATTGAAGTGTAATATTGAGATTGGAGGGCATACAAAGAAGAGTGACAAAAATAATGAAAAGAGTAAAAGATTACAGGGAGAGATTAGAGAAATTAGTATTAACTACTGGACAGAAGAATGAGAGGTCATCTAATTGAAGCTTTCAAAATAATAAATGGAATTACTAATACAGTAGACAAAACTCCACTTAGACCCTTACTTAAATTAGACGGGTGGAAGGAGAGGACCCCTGTGATCAATCAGCTGGTCATGTGAAGCCCTAGAACCTATATGTTTGCCCCAACTTCATTGCCCTTATGGCAAGCCCCAACCCTTTTTATCATATAAAGCCTAGGTGGTGACTGAGGGTCTTCATGTCCTGGGTATAACAACACTATCTGATGGTGAGGTTCCAGTTCTGGAGACCTGGGGAGTGTGGAGCACCCCTTCATCACCATTGCTCCCAGATCCACTCTGGGTCAGAGTGGTAGTACTTGTTAGGTTCCTATCTATGGGTTAAATAGAACAAAATTTGTTTATAAAAATTGGTTTTAAAAAACACTTTCTACCAAACTATCACTTATAATAAACTTAAACTTTATCCTATAAACTTATCCCTTAAAGTGATTTCCAATCCACTTAGTAACAAACTGCAAACAACCTATATAAAAAAAAATCCTTGAAAATGACATAACAATAAATTTGACCAACAAAACTACCACGTGGCATAAAATAACCCTTGATGGGTTGTCATGCCGTTAAAATCAATCAATCAATCAATCATAATATAGTACATATTATTCTTTTGATATTTCTCCTTGAACTGGAAACTTACTGTGAAGGCAGATTTCAAAATTTAAGTCTATTAACCAAGTGGATGTTTTGGCTAAGTAATATATTTTTGAATATATTTCTAAATGTGAAGTTTCCCTTTTTGCTTGTTTACGTTTTTAATTTCTTTTAATTAATGAAAAAAAAATCACTCCCTGAAATGTCGTTACGCACTGCCAATTTATTTGATCATTTTCATTTTAAAAACGAATTAAAATTAAATTCGATTATTTAAGGTCAACGTTTTGTTTAAGTAGAAAAGTAGTAACATAAAAAAATTAAAGTTTTTAAATGAAAGACTAATGCATTATAATATTCATTAAAATCGGATAATTCCCTGATTTTTGCTAAACAATTTTCAATCGGGAGGGGGCGTATTTTGTCAAATACATCTATGACAATAAAATTGGCAGTCCCTAGTCAATATGAATAAAAACTTTGAAATTAAAATCCAGTTGGTTAATAGACTTCGAAAATCTATTAACTTACTGGATTTTTTTGGCTAATAGAGTAATATATTTTTTGAATAACTTAATCATATAAAACAAAAATCAATAGCATAAAAAATTCTAAGATTAATTTGGAGGATCTCAGAAAAAAACGGTAAGAAAAATAATTCAAAAGGGAATTTTTGGGAACTATCAGATGAATTACTACACAAAATTTCATCTGTAGATAGGTATTATATTAACAGTGTATATTTTCTGTAAAAAGATTCTTTTTTTATTATTTTTATAAAGGTTGATGCGAGAAGATAGAAAAAAAGGGGAGATGCCCAAGGAGGCAAAACAAACAAACAGAGATAAATGACACACCAAAAGGAAATATATCAAGAAGCTCTGAGATAAGAGGGAGAGGTTGTATCTCCATTGATTTGGAAGTCCCAGAAATGTGATGTAAAATCAACAAAGTCCTATCTGGTGTTATCATGAGATCCTGCTGTGGTGTCCTGGTGAGGGAGTAATGAAACCATGCATAACTCCAGGGTCATCATCTGATGAAAGCTTTATTGGAGACACAGCTGCTGTTTTTGTAGCAATAGTATAAATTAAATATATATATATATATATATATATATATATATATATATATATATATATATAGAGAGAGAGAGAGAGAGAGAGAGAGTGCTTGTAAAGGGGCTGTTTTAGCTCATTCAGTAGAGCATCCACCCAGGAATCATAAGGTTCCGGGTTGAATACTAGTCCTCGCCAACTCAGTGATTGAGTAGTATAGCTTGGGTACTTTGAACTGTGCTGTAAAACATATGGCAGCTGGTGGTAAGTTTGGTGCTCCACCTCAGCAACAACAATTTCCCTAGTCTAACACTAGCAAAAAGGTATAGACTCCCTTACTGTTTGGCTGATACTGATAATAGGCCAATCCACAGACTGTACTTTATATATATATATATATATATATATATATATATATATATATATATATAATATAATATAATATAATATAATATAATATAATAAGATAAATATATAGGTTTTACAGAGCACTCTACCAATTAATACTGCCTTTGGTACACCATTCCAGCAAAAGCTGAAATAGTGACCATCTCACACTACAGTATATATATATATATATATATATATATATATATATATATAATATATATATATATATATATATATGGAAAGGTAGATAAACCAACAAAAACAGTTGATTCAATTAATATTTCATCCTTCTCTTAATAAATAAAGATGAAATTTGCTAGATTTGTAAATGAAAAGTGATAGAGCACATTATAACTATATATAATGGAGATTCGGTGTCTGTAATCTTACAAATTACATACATATATAATGTGTGTGCTGCCTCATACATGTATTATATCCAAAATTAATTAAAAATAAACGGCCAAAATTACAGGTGAAAATTCAATATATTCAAATCTCAGTCGGAAGAGCATCGGACTAGCAATCACAAAATGCCGGGTTCGATACCGGTCCTCACCAACTCAGCATATGAGTAGCACAGGGATTTGTGCGGTGAAGTGATGAGCTGATGGTAGGTATGGCGCTCCACCTCAGACGCCAAAAACAATCTCCTTGGTCTAGCGCTAATGAAAAGGAGATAGACTCACTCGCTGTTTGGATGATGCCTACTTTAGGCCACCCCGACGAATTTATGGATGTAACTGAAAGCAACTTTTCTTTAAAAAGATTAATACACAAAGAATAATTTTACTAATTATTAAATAATAACTAAATAATATTACTTATAATTTTGTTAAAATCGGTATACAAATTATTCACGCATACTATGTAAACATTTATTTCTTAATGATGTATAACACACATTGCAAGATTTTAAACAAACTAATAATATGGGTTGTTTTGAAGCAAATCTAACTCAGCTCGACCTTAATAGAAACATTGTTAATAAATGAGATGCTAATTAAGATTAAATAGTGATTATTTAATAACCATTGAGAATATAACATAAATAACTAAGGGAATTGTGACGTTGGTGGTGACGTAGTTTCGGTTACATACAGACACACATGATCTCCATTGTTATAAGATTGATTAAACAAATAATAATTTTACTATTAATATGCACTAATGATTCTCACTTAAATGATTTAAAATAGAATACTTAAAGAAAAGTTTGGTGACAATGACTATTTGAATATTTCCTCGCACCCCCCCCCACACACCCCGTCTACATAACTGAAACTATCCGCAAATTACTTTCAAAGTGATTATACCCAAATTAGTAAATGGTTAGCAGCTAGAGACTAAACGATTGGCATCGGTTAGGCTAAGGTCTTCTCTGAAGAGGCCATAAGCATCCTCCACCTTTTGACAACAGCTGAAAAGCAAAACTATCAAGCCAGATAATTAAATTGTTAATGGACAATGAAACGGGGGGGGGGCAGGGGGCACAGGGGGAATGTTCACACTGTAAGCAGTAAACCCCCGACAGGACTTGAGGAAATTTTCTTTGAGTATGTTTCTGCTTGTGACCTAAAGTGGCTGGCTGGCTGGTGGGGCGATGGGTGATGAGGGCAGAGACTGCTGCAATCAGTTGAGGGAAGTAACCACTGAATTAAATGAAGCAGGTGGATTTGCCAAGGAAGTTGACTTCAGAATTTAGTCATTAATTAATTATTAATCATATGTATTGTTAATTAGAGGGAAGTTGGGAAAGTCATAAAATGTAGGATATAAATTTTTGCCAAGTTTTAAACTTGGGTCTTTTGCGTAATTGTTTCTGACATGATGAAATTGAATATGGTCATAAAAGCAATTGTTCAACTAGAGTTTAATTATTTTCTTAATAAACTGTAGGAAAAAAAGAAGAAAAAAAAGACAACCACAAAAACAATTACATTAAGGAATTAGCCTACTTTTCAAGTTCCTATGTACCAATAATAATGTTTATCTCTAAGTGTTTGTATACATGTAGACTTTAAATAGTGCATATGGACCAAATGTACGAGTGTGCCAGGTGTCGATGATAACAGAGATCAGATAATAGTCAGTTTAAGACAGTTGGTTACCTAAAAATAAATGTTCATTCAATGAATGAATGAATATAATACGTTACCAGTTCATTTTTGTTGTTGTTGTGTACCGACTCTTTTTAAAACTTCTTTAAAAATTAAAAAAAATACCCGAATAAGGCCAGATAGGCATCAGCTGAAACGTTGTGTAGATAACAAAGATGAGGACAGTCCGAAAAATCCAAATACGAAATGTCCTGTAGGCTGATAGCATTTTATATGTAAAGTCTTGTGGCTGTTGATAATAGAATAAAGTAAAGAATAACACTTCTTGGTTTGGAAAAAGGCTTTCGTGTACAATGCACACGAATTACCGAGAAGGCAAAGGCCTCTTATGTTGTAGACAAAAGACGCAATTCGTGCGTTTTACCTCTGTGCACGGAATGCCTGGGAGGCAAAGTGCCCCTGTTCTATGTACATGAGAGACAACTGGAGTGTTACTTCTTAAGGCTGGAAGCTCAAAGAATTTGACTTTGGAACTTCTAGCTTTTGTAAACTGCCTACCACGCCACAAAGTGCCTAACGGAAAATAAGGAATATAATCCCTACACATGAATCAACTACAACTGCCTCTTTCGTCGAGGTTTCATTGTTACAAAGTTGTCTATTACTTTATCATAAACCAATCTCAGTAACCAACTGTATTTTCAATGAAGAGCAAAGTTAAACAAGCAGAAACATGCAATGTTTGTTCATTGCATGTTTCTCCGCCAGTTAGGAGAATATCAGAAATTTGGATCATCTGCCCTATTAGTTCCTGAGAATCAGACGCCAGGGGCTAGAGCCCTAAAAATCATCAGAACAGATCCCGCAGGCACAGGGAGCAGAACAGATCCAGCAAGCGCAGGGAGCAGAACAGATCCACAGGCACAGAAGTCGGACCGGTTTTAGCAGTGGCCGAATTAAGGTCAGCATCACTTAGTCTAGGCACCCACAGGGGTAAGACCAGACAAATTCAACGAACAGAATTCAACAGGTAGAGACCGGTAGCAGCAACCACAGAACATTTGCTGAAAACACTTCAACACGAGTTAAGTTACCTTGTCTAATACAATATAACATAATATTTCCGCTGAGCGAACGTCTCTGGCAACTTACGAACTCTCACAGACTCTTTGAACACTTTCCCCTGAAAAATACATTTTGTAAACTTAACACACATTTTCACATTGCACCCAATAAATTATTAACACAATTATATACAATATAATTGCCTTGTCTCCTTTCCTTTGCGACAGAATTACTATTTCTCCCCAGTATTTCTGTTATTAAACCAGACAATCTATCTTCACCCATTGTGGCCCAAAGATATGACTTTATGAACTTGAACCGGTTAAAAGGATCGTTCGGCAACAGCGCAAGTCAGAAAAAATGTGGCATAATGTGAACTGGTTCAGATAAATGGAACATATATAATTGGCGATCATGAATTTGAGTACATTGCTGAGGCTCAATTTCTCGACACCTGAATTTGTCATACTGTTTGAGCTTATTATCTCTTTGTATATAGCTTTGAGTGAAGTAAACTTTTGAAATAATTCATTCTGACTTAGTATGATGTCTGGGCATGTATCAGTTAAAATGTCGAATTTGTTCATATTATCTACGTTGTCAAAAATGTTCGGGATCTAAAGCACGCAATTTGGAAGTCAGTTTTTAAAGATAAAGTACGAATTCCTTTTTTGAGTATCTGTTACGACGGTATTGTGTTTAGCAAATTAGCGTAACGATACTGTAATAAGATTACCCATATTTTAGTAGGACCTGTGGGTATACCGCAGTATGATAATTTAATTATCACAACGTTTGATATGTTTAATTAAGAGCTATTACAAATAGTTCAATATGGAAAAAAATATAATCTTGATTTAATTCTCTCACTCTTTTTTTCTTTCTTTCATCCTTTTCATTTTTTCATTATGTTCGATTCAAACAGATGGGAGAGAGAGAGAGAGAGAGAGAGAGAGAGAGAGAGAGAGAGAGAGAGAGAGAGAGAGAGAGAGAGAGAGGGGGGGAGAGATTATTATACTTTTTATTGAGCTATTTAGCGATAGCTTTTAAGTAAACATATCAAATGTTGTAATAATTAAATTGTCATACTATGGTATATCCACAGTGTTGGTACAACATTGATCACTTCTAGGGACCCCCTCCTCATGCAGCACCCGCCCGCGCCTAAAACGGATAAAGGCCGGGCTGATTGCCCCCTACCTGAGGCACCCCTCAAGGGAAATCCCAAAGGAATACGGACAATTTTTGCATACGTTCCTCGGGAGGGTTGCTTCCAGCAACCCACAACATTAAACCAACCTTGTGTTCCATTAACAGAAATAAAACTTCTGTTATTAGAAAGGAGTGAAGACAAGACAATTATAAGTGTATAAATTAGGGTAATATTTTATTACGTTCGGTGCAAGTGTGCTTTGCTAAACTTTATAGCTTTAGCGGCCTTTGTGTTGAAATTCACTTTAGTCAGTACAAATTAACACTAACAGACTCTAATAATAATAAGGGTCAGAAGTTATCTGCCCTAATCCATTGATTGTACGGGTGAGTTACTTGCCCTTTGACTTTTAATTTCAGTCATTGTTTTTAAATAAATAAAAAACCTCGTGTTATGAAAAGCAGTCGTAATGTGTTGCCTCGTTAATACAATGGAAGGTATCTCAATTGGAATATGTCTCAATGAATAAATGCGCTTGCTAAAGACAAAAAGGTACGTCTCTTATTTTCAGTGGGATTAAGTTATTAAATTCCCAACACTTTTTGAAGAGTCACAAACAATATATTAAGTAACAATACTGATCTTTGAGTTTTCAAGGGTGAAGTATATTTGTAGTGGGCTTGTTATTGTCTGTTTCGTGTTGGTTCTAGTTGTCAGCGCTGATTCTTGTCCACTGCTGCTATTGTTCTGCCCTGGATATCTGACTAGTCCTAGTAGCAGTGCTCTTCTCGACCCGTCCGGCTTGTCCATGTGCTTCATCTGTTCTGAACATTTCTAGGGTCTTCGCCCCTCTTCCGGTCTCGATTAAGGGGAAGAAAAACCCACATTTCTCAAACCATTTTGGCATCGTGGGTAGCCGAATAAATCATGATATAAATGTAACATTTACGCGTCAAATCTTCTACTTCATTCTGTCTCTTTGAACTAAGATTCATATTAATTTTGAATGTTTTTTTTTGTCAAACGAATTGTCGTTATTAAATCTCAAGTACTTTTCTGTAAATATACAGACAAATAGAAAGCCTTATAGCTACATTTCAGCCGTGGAAAGAAAAGCTTGACACCTCATACTGATGTTATCAATTTTATTTAATAAACACTGTGAAAACTGTACAAAGGAAGAAATAGATAACATTCAATAAAAGATAATAACGAAATACATTTCAATACAAATGGAAATACAAGAAAAGAGATGGACATGCAGTGTATCTTATACAAAAGTTGGTAATCCTTAACTTGTTACTCGTAAATTCCTACCATAAAATAAACTGAACCTTCATTTTATGTCCGTGTTTTCGCAATACATGTTTTATTTTTCTTGCACCCGTTATTTTACAATACTGAATATATTTTCTTTATTTAAAAACATTTATTGCAAACATATATATTTTCTTTATTTAAAAAACATTTATTGCAAACATATTTAAAATATTTATTGCAAAAACACGGACATAAAATGAGGGTCCAGTTTATTTTATAGTAGGAATTTACGAGGAACAAGTCTTGTAACGGTTACTAGATTGTAATTGAGGAACAAGTTGAATATTACCCAAAAGTTCTTAAAAAGAGAGCATCATAATTTCCGTGTTGCCTTTCTGGCCAACAGTAGTAAAAGGAGAAGGGAAGGCATATGGGCTATTTGATTCCATTACCCATTTTTTTTTGAGTCTTATAGTCCGCAGTAAATCTTAAGGGGCAGCAGCAACTGATGAAACTGGGATTTATAAAAATCAACTAAATTATTCTCATAATCATCATAATGTCGCGCTAGTAGCACGGATATACATGACAATCTCTCGCCAACCGTTCCCTATCATTCATTGCCCTCAAGAAGTCCTCTGCGCAGCATCCAATATCTGCGCAGAGCCGGTCAATGTATGTCTTTGCTGGGCGGCCAACACTTGCGTGCCCATGTACTAATTTCTACGTCACTTATGAGTTAATCACTGCCTCCCAGTGGTGCCCAATATGTCTTGTTCGTTTCACTCAGATGGTTTTTGTGATAAGGGGCTGTACAACTACTAACGAAGATTTTCCAGGCAGATGTCGACACAAACGTCTAGATTTCGCTATGGTCAAAGGCTAGATATTGTGGTGGTAGTTAAATAGGTAAAAAATACCTATATAAAAATGAAATATTGGTAACAGGTCAATCTAGTAACCGTTACAAGACTTGTCAAGTATTCTAGTCTAGAAAAAAACAAAAAACAAAAAAAACAAACTTAGAATTCATGAATAATGAGCATCTCCAAGGAGTGCTACTATGCCCAGGGCTTAGACACACCTTGCGGCGTCTCGGGTCAGAAATGATCAACAAGACAATTTCACCAATTCCTCTTCATGGATCGACCTGTAGGCATGGCTTCCCACGTCATGTGTCCGTTGGTCATGCGAGAATTCACCCCCTTCAAACTATCTCTTTATGAAATGAAAGAACTGCTTCTACAAAAAACTTCACAACTTTAATTATTCGGTCTAGAAGTGTACAACGGAGTTTCCGTGGCGTAGTGTCTAATGTGCTGGATTGTGACATCGTAGTATGCGAGTTCGAACTCCTGTCGCGCTATTATGTTCACTTTCGACCAAACACCATTTGGAAATGTATGAACCCCCTCATTCTCCCAATTATTGTTTAAATAATACCACTGCCGTTCTTTTACAAGGATGGCTTTGGCATTGAATGACACACAAACGTTGATATGCCATTAAACAGAGAAACCAAACCAAGATGTACACACCTACTTTTTTTTCTAGCTGGGAATCGCTATGTTGACTTTTGTTTTTTTTTTTTACAATTTGGTCTGAAAGTCTTGTCACATATAGGGGAGCAAGAGGTTTAGTGTTTTAGGTTATAAAAGGTAGTTGGATATTCTTGGTGGGTGGTCTTACGGTTTTGCTTTTAACCTCATCTCATTTGGTAGTCGCGCTGAAAAGGAAGAAATTCAAGGAATGAAAAGAAAGAGACAAAGACAGAAGGTGGTTTTATGACTTAGGCTTTATTCACCGGTCATAGCCGCCACGTAACAAGAGAATATCTCCCTGGCCAGTAGTAGCGACTAGACACAGTTAAGGCCTAAACTAGAATCCTCGATATATTCTCTTGGGGGTCGGAAGTGGGTCCTTTTTTTCTCGCACATGCGTGGAGGGTTTTTCCGGCGAAGGCTCATGGGAGTTTATTTTTTAAAAAATTCATTTCCCCACACACCTACGTACTGGTTTAATTTCCATTATTTCGTGTTTTAATAATATAATATATAATATCATTAATAATAAGGATGATAATAATAATAAGAATGTATTTTCTATTTAATTTACTGCGGCTTGACGTAATTATAGTTTATTAAATAGGAGGTTTAGCTCAGTCGGTAGAGCGCTCGCCTCGGAATCACAAGGTTCCAGGTTCGATGCCGGTCCTCGCCAACCAGCACATGAGTAGCACGACTTAAATCTGTGCGGTAAAGTGGGGAGCTGATAGTAGGTGTGGTGCTTCAAGTCAGACACAAAATGTCTCCCTTGTCTAGCAATAGTGAAAAGGGGATAGACTCCCTCAGTTTTCGGCTGATACCGACAATAGGCCAATATACTGACTTTACTTACTACTAGATAATAAGATGTATAATTTGGATTTCTCGAACTGTTGTCCTCAACTTTTTTTGTTATATACACAACGTTTCTGACAATCTATATATCAAAATTCGTGTTCCCTAATTGTACGACCGTTATTATCTTTACACCCTCTGGTTAAAAATGAGACCGCCCAAATCACCCAAGATGACATGCAAAAATGCAAATCCTGATTATCTGGTGTTGCTTATCGGCCAAATTCTTATGTCTTATGACTGTCATCATTTCAGCTAAATAATGGACCATTCCGTTTTTATAAAGAAAGAAAGGAAAGAAAAAGGACATGCTACACAGAAAAATATAGGATAGAGATAGAGGGGTGGGCACAAGGAAATGATAACGCTAATCTGTTTCAATTGAACATAATGAAAAGATAAAAAGAAGGAAAAAAGAAAAAAAGTGAAAGAGCTAAATCAAAATTATTATACTTTTTACATATTGAACTATTTAGCAATAGCTCTTAAGTAAACTTATCAAACGCTGTGATACATAAATAGTACTTGATAGGAGTTATATACTGATAGAGGGTAACAATACTTTCGGACCACCCTATATATCAACAGTGAAATTAATGCTTGTTTATGTAAAGACCTTTCTTCCTCTCGATGTAATGCATTGCTTGCTTTTTCCTAGTCATTAACCCCATTTTCAGTAAACTTTTGATCCTAAAGTCGCAAAGAAAACAACCAGCTTCCTTTGCTTTCAGAACAGAACAGCATAGCCAATTTCTTGCATATTGTTTGTTTGTAGTTTTATGAAGACGTGTGAAATAAAATTTGACAGCAGAGTTTTCTATTCATTCATCTACAGTCGCGTGGATGACAAGAAGTCACTATTGATAGGTTGACATTGATTACTTCCCTTGGCCTTTCCCGTAATCACGATGACAATCATCTGTAGAGGTCTTCCATTAGAGTTGTATATGTAATATATCAAGAGAAAATCAGGATAACAAAGACGCCGTTCGGTTAAAGATTTTATTGAGACGGATAATACACATATGTTTGCTGACCGAAGATATATGAGAAAAAGAAATAATTGATTATTTTTGTTTCTTGATGTGACGTCACTGAAGAGTTCTGGTACAAGAGAGATAACTTATTTCTAACTATTATACTATATTTGGATAAATCGAACTTAACGGACCTAAATTCCACCATCGTATGTCACCCTGCCGAAAGAAAATAAATCAGGGAATTAATCGAATTTAATTAAATTTTCGATGTTCATATATTAATGAATAAAAGGGATAATGCACCAGTTATTTTATTTAAAAACATTTATATTTTTTCAGGTCAATTAACTTGGAACCACGTTTCTTTGAGGTATAACACAGATTCTCAAATACGTAGTTAAAAGTTAACTGACCTGAGAAAATGTAAAAGTTTTTAAATAAAATAACTAGTGCATAATATCTTTTATTCATTAATATATCAACACTGAAAATTTAATTAAATTCGATTAATTCCCTGATTTTTGGTATTTTGTTTCTTTCGGCTGGTAGAATTTAGGTCCGTTAAGTTCGATTTAACCATATATTTTATTGAATGTTTTTCCTTTTTGTACATTCTGTTCAGTCCAGTAAACGAACGTGTAAGCACGTGTGTCAATTACCTCCGTAAAATACGTATTGTGTGCTCATTTTTACTAACACTATGAGTTGACTAAACCATTTAATATCAACAGTTTTCTTGAGCAATATTAGTTGCTATGATTGTAGAATGAGAAATGTGTTTTCCTCTCAAGAATATAAAGGCAATACGTAAAACTCAACATATTTTATTATCGGAGCAAAACTTAATAGAAAAGAGAATACAAAAGAAACGAGACACAAAAAGAGTAAATGAAGGTGTGCATGTAGAAAAGTCCTTAGGACACGTACATGGGTGAGAAGTTAATAAAGGTATGAAAGTTTGTGAGAGACTTACATATTTGAGAAGAGTTTCTTTAGGTTATTGGTTGTGCGGAATTATTAAACGCGCCTATATTACTGAAGTAAACCTAAGGTATTGTAAACAGTGTATTATTTTGCAGTGTCATGTTCAAAGCGACAAGAGGTTCAGTGATGACAAAACGTCCCTCAGAAGGGGACGAAATATGTCCTCACTTTTGGGCCAATCTACAAGAAAAGAAAATGGGTTCTTTGCGGCGCTTTTTTCTTTTATACTAGGCTCTGTCACCATGGTAAAGCTATATAATGGTTATTAGTATAAATTCCTTGGCAGACAATAGTAGCAATCGCACTCATCAAAGTAGTTTGTATGGGAGAATTTATTAACTCCCCATATGAGTCGTAAGAAAGGAGAAGACAAGGCAAGCTGATAAGTTCAAACGTTAATTAAATTGTGCGTATAATCGCTAAAACACATTCTTTTAGCAGTCAATAGTTTTCAATAGAAACAAAATTCAATTTATGTAGAAAACACTTATCTTTGACGCCCTGTCGGCTGGAGTGTTAGAATACCCGACTGCACCTCTACAGAGGAGTAATATTCCCCCAATGGGGCCACCTGTCGGCCGTGAGTGGCGACCCGTGATGATTAAGGATGGAACCCTGGTGTTGAGCATTTTCATTACCTGCAACACTCCACTTTGGTTCTTACTTAGGTTAGAGGGCGATTACGTCAAGCCCTAGCACCTATATTATTGCCCCAATCTTATTGCCTTATGGCAAGCCCCAGCCCTTTTTATCATATGAGCGCTAGAAGGCAATGGCTGAGGGTCTTCATGTCCTGGGAATGACGTTAATCTCTATCTGATGGTGAGGTTCCAGTTCTGGAGGTCTGTGGAATGTGGAGCACTCCTTCATCACCATTGCACCCTTTTCTACTTTGACCCGGAGTTGTAATTCCTGTTAGGATCCAATCTATTTGTTAAATATAAGAATGTGTTTATAAAAAAATGAGTACCCATTAAAAAATTTATTTATTTCAAAACTTTGTCGACATTAAATGACCCCGTGAGGTTGATATGCTGTAAAACAAACCAAACCAAACTTATCTTAGAGGGTATTAATTATTTTGTCCAAACTTCGTCTATGCTTCGCATCAGTTCAGGATCCTTCACTTAGCGACCTTCTTATCTCCTGTCTGCACGGAGGGGTTCAAAATGTCCTTCTGTTCGCCTCTGTGGGTTTTCGTCTTCGTTTGAATTGAGGGTTCTTCACTTAGTGGCTAGGAAAGGTCCAAAAATGACCACCCAACCCCCCTCTCTCTCTCCCCCTTAGTAGTAGTTGCCTGCTTCTCTGCTTGCCTCTCCGGTATCTGGTCTCTGACAGCAAGGTTATCTGGCACTCACTGCTGCCTTTGTCCAAATTATAAACTTCCCCCTTCTATCAGGCTAACCGGTTCTTATACCCGAGCAGGTACTACCGTTCCGTGTCAGAGTAAATCTGGAAGCAATGGTGATGAATGGGTACTCCAGAACTGGAACCTCACCATCAGATAGTTTAATGTCATACCCAGGACAGTAAGGGCAATAAGGTCAGGACAACCATATAGGTGCTAGAGCTTGACGTGACCAGCCGTTTGATCAAAGGGGGCCTCTCGGACACCCGTCTAGCCTAAGTAATGGCCAAAGTGGCGTGCTGCATATCAGACTGCTCAGCCACCAGGGTTCAATCCTCGGGCATTCACGAGTCGCCACCCACAATCAACAGGTAGCCCCATGGGATGATTTTACACTCTGCAGAGGTTCAGTCGGTGTATTCTAACACCCCATATTTTTCATATTTGTCATTCACCAACATCATTAGAATACTTGCTTTTTCGGGGGATGTTGATAGTTGTCTTCTGTCACACTAGTATTAGTGGTTACTATATTTCCAACCATATCATCAGAATATATATATATATATATATATATATATATATATATATATATATATAATGAAGATTCGCTTCCAGTTTTTGTCTGTAACAAAAATTACGTCACTGCTTACGTAACATTACCAAAAATCGCCATAACATAGAATGAATACACTCAAAATTTAAACATGCAACATTAGACAGTCCTCATTGTTTTTTAAAACAAGTTTTAATAAATACATGACTGGTATTATATATCTATATCACTGGTATTATATATCTATATATAGTTTGTTTTATTTTAATACATATTTAAAGTTTACATTTCAAATTGTTTTATTTTTTAATCCTTTAATGAATTTGATGATTTTACTTACTTAGGGTACAAAATCGCTGACATTGAATTTTTTTACTCCCACCCCTCAGGTAATATGTTTCAAAAATCTATTTTTACATCGTCCGGAGGGTGTTTTTTTAATTTTGTACTAGTATATATAGAAGATTTGATCAACTTAGGAGTTTTCGATATCTCAATTTGGTCACGTATTTCTTTTCCTTCTTTTGCAAATCCAGAAACATAATGACGTCCAATATCCCAAGCTCATTATCATCTGATATCACGTAGACACCACATTCCAATTAATTAATATTGTTAAACCAATCCCAGTTATGTCTGATATTACACTGAGGATGAACTGACAAATATCTTTGAGGTGAAAACGGCATGCAAAAAAAAATAAATAAAAATAAATAAAAATAAACCGGGTGATACGTGTGGACAAAATTAAGGAGCATTAGATAATCTCTCGATGATCGGGGTTGAAAGGATTGGCTTTTGACGTCAATTTCAAATAATTATTCTTTTTTTTTTTGATTATTTTTGTTGGTTTTTTTCCCCACCGACCTTCATATATGATTGGCGCCAGAAAATTAATTTGGCTTTTTGGTCTTTTCTTGATTATTTTGTTTTGTTTGGTCATGCAGAAATTATTTACACTGGCGGGACCTGTGGATACACCACAGTATTAGAATTTAATTATTAAAACGTTTGATATGTTTAAGAGCTATTGTAAATAGTTCAATATGTAAAAGTATAATAATCTTGATTTAACTCTCTCTCTCTCTCTCTCTCTCTCTCTCTCTTCTCTTGTTTCTTTCCTTTTTCCTCTTTTCATTATGTTCGATTGAAGCAGATTAGCGTTATCGCTTCTGCGTGGTCGCCCCTCTCTCTATCTTTCCATTACTTTCTTTCTTTCTATATTTTTTTCTGAGTAACATGTCCTTTTTCTTTCCTTATAATAAAAACGGAATGGTTCATTATTTAGCTGAGGTGACGACACTCATAAGAAATAAGAATTTTGCGGATAAGCAACACCGAATAATCAAGATTTACATTTTTGCATTTAATCTCGTACGATTTGGATGGTTTTATTTTTAACCAGATATTAATTATTTATATATTAATACTTTCACACAGCTACACAAACTTTAAAAAAAAAATTTCACTGTGAGTACCAATACGTTGACTACGTATTGATACACATAGGCTATGTATATTACTGATTCCCTAACGTATCGGCATGAAATAACCCTAGATGTGTTAGCATGCCGTTAAAACCAATTGTTTTCTAAATATATGCATGATAATTGATTTTTGTAGTAGTTTTAAATGTAGGTATTTTTCATCTAAAAATGTTTTACAAAGTTTGAAATAACTTTTCATCTCCACTTGTAATTTAATCAAAGAAATAACATCAGAATTGTCACTAATCTTTCGTTTTACTAAAAAGGCACAAATTAATCAATTAATTGATCATTCTTAATTGTTATTAAAGAAAAACTGTCGCAAATATTTTTACACTTCATCTTTGGTGTTTCTCACACCAATAAAAATTGTAAATGTTTAGTTTTTTCATAGCATTTTGAAGTTAAACCTACACTTGCTAATCTGACGACTTAAAGAGTGTGTACAAGACACTAGTAAATTTTTGACTACTCAGAAGAACTTAAGTGTAGGGGTATCACACAAGTCAAAAGCCACTGCATTGCTATAACATTGAAATATATTGCCTAACATTTGACACTATTGTGTTTAGTTTTATTATAGCATTTTGAGTTAAACCTATACTTGCTAATCAGACGACTTCAAGAGTGCATATAGGACACTAGTAAATTTTTGACTACCCAGAAGAACTTAAGCATCACGCAAGTCCAAAAGCCACTGCGTTACTATAACATTGAAATATATTACCACTATTGTGTTTAGTTTTATGATCGCATTTTGAAGTTAACCCTATACTTGCTAATCTGACCGCTTGAAGAGTGGGTACAGGACACGAGTAATTTTTCGACTACCTAGTGTTACATAATTGTTAGTCACTTAACACTTATTTACAGTAGTGTAGAAAACAAAATGGCTGTTATAGTTGCAGCCGGCGGCCTTGAGGGATTGAATGACAAGGCTTGACCTGATCCTTCCGGTGGATACCATGAGAATCGGTGGAGAAGACCCTCTTCCGGTTTAGATTAAAAAGAAAGTTTAGTCAGTATCGGCCAAACCATGACGGTGGTAAGTCGTGTTAAGTGCACGGAGACTCAATCTGCACAGTTAGTCTAGTGGGGATTTCGGAATAAAATATCTAAAGCAAATCGAAGTCTTGTGTTATCTAAAAACTACCAATGACACAGGGCTTCTGATAAAAAGAAATCCCCAATGGAAGACCAGACACGAAGTCCCCAAGACGAAGTTCAGACGCTATAAGAAGAACGTAAGATACCAAAGATGAGCAGAAGAATAATAGAAGTAAAGAAAGAGAGTATACAACACTAGAAGAACTAAAGTGCAGGGGCGCAGCATCACCCAAACCCGAAAGCTTTTGTGTTAACACTGAAATATATTGTTTAACTTTTGCCTTCGGGCCCTGTGGCTTCGGCTATTGGACCGGTAAGATATTTAATATCAGCGTGATCTCAGGAAGCCATCCCCCAGGCAGTACCTGGCCCTCGTCTAAAAGGGACAGGGCTGTGTTTATTGTCCAGTGCCTGAGGCACCTCAAAAGAGGAATGCCGAGGGATTCATAAATTCTTAAACACTAGCCACGCATGAGCTTTGGTTTGTGCGTGGTTCCCCAGTATACTTGTAATACTTACTCCTGAACTATGAACGCGTAGAAATTGAAAGTGAAGCTTTGAAAAATCTGAATCAGTATTTATTGGCTACTGGTATGGCAAATACATTGACAAGACAACAACAAGACTACGCCGACTGATACACGATTCCAACCGCTAACGACTACTAAAAACACAAGACTCTGCCCACCCAATCAACACCCAACCACTACCACTGGTTCATCTGCCCACTTCTCCACCTACACTACAACTGATTCGGCCACCGGACATTTCATTGACTTTATTATCCAAGGCACAACTATCAATAAAATTATTCTTTAATTTCATTTCTATCTTTTCCTCGCTTTTCATATTCCTTTTTTTTAATATAATTTTGAAACTTAAAATCTGTGTTTGTTTTTCCTTGTCACGATACACTTGCATACTAACCCTGTTTATTACAGTATTTATTGGCTACTGGTATGACAAGATAATGATAAGGGCAACAGGTAAGGAAAACAGGACACAGGGCTTTTAGACAAAACAGTGTATTCAACAACAAAACATCAACGTACAATATACAAATATGTAACGTGTGATATACAAAATGTGTATGTGTGTGTGTGTGTGTGTGTGTGTGTGGTATGCAAATGTGTTATCAGCATGCAAAGTGTAGTTATACAAAGTGTAGAGTGTAGGTTGCAAAATAATGCGCTTGCGTAACTTATCTTGTCACTTGTATAGAAGAGGTGAGCGTCTCTTGCTTAGCTTGAGTTAAGTTTGACTTTAACGTTGTCACTGGCCATTGTTGTAGCTGACTTCAAAAACACGTCCTATAGTGACGGTCGTACAGCGAAAGAGGAAGATTGATTCCTTCAATCTTCGAAATTAGGCGGCCAAGCTAAGCCTAATGATATGTGTTTTATGTGTTTTGATTAGTCACCGACAATGGCCTTTAACCAATCACACAAGATCTCTTATCAGGCGATGGTTAAGGGGCGGTAACTGTGTAAGGTCATATTATTTCATTTACTGGAGGGGCGCCGAGTTAAGCTCTTGCCCCTCTCCCATTGCTAAAGTGTTCTGAAATAACATTTAATCAGACGTCGTATTTGAGTTCTAATGTGAATATCTTAGGCCTATTACGATAGTGTAGTAGGTATTTACCCAAACCGTTTACCACGGCTAAGATGTGACAAGAGGTCGCTGTACTGTTTCTCATTGAAAACGATAACGCTGGAGTTGATTTAAGCCTTTATTCCCATTTTTAGGGTACACGCTGCCTGAGCTCCGCATGGCGGAAGTGCACCTGTGGGAGATTCTAAGCATATGTTGACAGGGATGGTGAACATGTGGAGATTGTTTGAAAATATATTAAAGGTATTCCTATAAGGGTGTTAACATCTTTAAATCAGTTTAAAAAAAGATGTTAATATTTCTATGAGAGTACCTGTATATTAGAAAAGTATAGGTATACCCAATTTGTCGAAAAATCTGTGTTTTTACAAAACAAAACACCCACTTCCTTAGAGTGAAAGAAACAAGGGGAGGTTACTCTCATTTATGTAGCTAATGTTCAGATTACCTGGTTGAGTTGAAGAGACATTGTCTTTTTATGCATTTATGTATTTTTGGTAATAAGCAATAATTTACACATGTTTTGTGTGTGTTTTAATTGTATATAAACCTTTTTAGTATTCTTTTTTAAATACTTACTTGTGTGCCAGTCCTGAATTCATTTGGAACTGATATGTATAAAAATTTGAGTAAAGAATTTAAACCCCTAATAAATGTAGGGGAATGAAACACACTTACTAACGGTATCAGAGAGCAGCTGTGTATGTGGTGTTATAACAGAAATAGATATCTCTCTTGATTCACACATTTTATTAACCCAATCCACTCACCAACAAAACAAATTAAAAGAAAAACAGAACCTAAGCTACTGAGAATGTAACATCAAACGGATGTTGACTCGACAGTAGCTCTAAACGAAATGAACAAAACAATTGTTCCACGCATAGGGTCAACGCAGGCTTCCGGGTGAAAAACAAATTTTTATAAACAATTAAAAATATCCCCTATTCAACGTTTTTCAATCAATCATAAATTTTTTCCCTAAAACTTTTCAAAGCGAATCTCAAGCCGATTGATACAGCTCACTAAAAGTCGATAAGACAGTTGACTTTCGGCGTTGGCACACAGAGCGTCGCTCCTACCAAGATCAAGGGACCGCCATACCCCCGACCCACACCACACCCGCGCGTCACACAGAACCAAGTCGTCAGCCAAGAACAAATTTCAAAACCAGCCGACGAAGAAAAAGACTTTCAACCCCACACCTGCCCTCATTTCACCGAGCGAAGAAAGAATTATCATCTCAATAATTCCAGCTTTTCTTTATTTTTTAAATAAACGAAATTAATCCAATTTTTTCTCGTCCGTTTTTCTTTTGCTACCATACGCTTGCTTGTGATATTTCAGTGGTTTGATAGAAAGGCTACGACTACTATATGCTGCTAAAAAGGCATTTAATATTGTGAGAATTATTTTTCATCCCCCTCTCTCTTTATAACTTGGTAGCGAGTTGATGAGGTAGTCGCCGACTGGGTTATCCCATTTCCCCTCTGTTAATGCTGACACCCCCTCGTAGTGGTTCATACCAAGGCCTTAAAAGTCCGGCCGCGAGGCGGGTGGACAGAACTAGACAGTAGTACAAGCTGAAAGCGTGTTGGTTAAACGTGCATTCCGCATTTTTGTTCCCCTCAACTATTTGACCCAGTACGAGTAACAGTGGGTCGCGTTTTTGAAGTGGTTAGCTGCAAAGCCCACTGAATTTCGCAACCAGTTTATTTACCTGGTCTGGTGGCTACCCAACTAAAGCTCGCTACTGGCCCCTCCCCGCTGCGTCGGGATAAGCGCCTTATATTTTCCCAACAATATACAGGCAAAATGTACAAAATACGAACATGTAATTGTCACAAGAATCAAAGAGTGAAAGTTAGTATTTGGGGACCATATGAGCTTTAGGCACCCCTTTTTGATCTCGATTCAGAAGGACATGTTTTTCAGTTACACCGTCAATATCCGGTTGTTTGTTAGGGATTAGGGATTAGGGTTAGGGGTTAGTTTTATAATTAAAAAAAACACTCTAAAAATCGTATGTTAACAAATAATAAGCGGTTAAAAGAGTTCAATTTAGGTCGGACAAGGACAGTACTAGTAAATAGGGAAGGTAGGTTGCAGAAATATATACCTGCTAGAGGAATTTGTGTATGTAAATCAAATTGTCATGGTAACAAAGTTCGTTGCCTTCTCCGAAAGTTAAAAGTAGTAAATAGAAGTCAGCTCTTATCTCCTTACGTGGGTGGAAGAAGACTTACATCACCATCGTGGGTCTGCAATGTAAGCTGATTAACTTACCTTATTACTACGCAGTCCATTGGAGAGAGAGAGAGAGAGAGAGAGAGAGAGAGAGAGAGAGAGAGAGAGAGAGAGAGGGGGGGAGAAGCAAAGGGTTCATATACCGTCGTAGGCTTAGTAAATCCTAGCAGCCTTGCACCTTGTTGCCTCTGCAAAGGCTGGAAAAGAGAGGGAGAGGAGTGTCTGGGTCTTACTTTTATAAGTGACACCATGTGATTTCCAGAGGGCTGGTGATGGCCGGTGAAGCCGGGCGCCTGTCCCCTAATAAATTTCCAAAATATGTTGGTTCAGCGGTTAGTGTAGGAAAATATATTAGTCCTCTTCTCTTTGAATAGAATTCGGGGGATAGCTGGTCGCAGACCCACTAATTTTGGCGGCAAAATAGGGAAGAGTTATCTTTGGAAATGAGAGACATTTGGGTCTGTTTCTAGGAAATATGTGATGAAACGCGTTCTCTTCGGATTTAAAAAAACATTAGAATAGGATTTTATATTATAATGGTTATAGAATATGAATTTCTAGAAATCAGCAACACTCGTGAATCTAATGAGCTGATGAGGCACCAAAAGAGACCGAGTTTTTTCAGCACCGAAAGTTAAACTTTCAGCAGAAGTGGAAGTAGAATTGTTGAATATTTTATTTTATCTTTGTATTTTTATTACTTTTTAATCTTTTTATTTACTTTAGCCCCCCTACAGAAAATAATTTACCAAAATTATCGGATTTTAATGAAATTTTCAGTGTTTATTTATCAATGAATGATTTTTATAATGCATTATTTATTTTATTTCAAAACTTTCTCATTTTTTTTCAGGTGGCTTAATTTTGACCCCCCTCATGTTGGGGGCGTAAAATGTTTTTCAAGTTGGTCATATATTGTACTAATTACAGTATTAATAATGAGATAAAAGACCGAACTTATGAATAGAAACAAAAAAAAATTTTAAGGTTGCGCTTCTATGAGAAAATAAGTACCGAAATCGAAAAATAAAATTTAAAAAATAATAAATAATTTATTTTTGTGAGATTTTATTACTTTTTACTCTTTTTGTTTAAACTTTATTAATTTATCAATTACCATAATGTGATACATTTAATTCAATCTTTAATTACTGTTAATTATCTTTTAATACAATCTGCAAATCATAACAGGGTTATTAGCTAACTCAACATATTTTTCCGTTTGTACTATAAATCTGGACAAGGTGTTACTAACGGTTTGGATGTAATTGAAATAATGCAATTCGATTGTGAAGTGTGCTTACGTAATAAAGTTTAGCAATATGTTAAAAAATATTCTTTTTCGAACTTTTGAAATTCTATTCTTGTCTCCAACTCAAAAAATAAAAATACTACCCTGATGAAGGTCGGCAAAATCTGTGTACGGAACATTTTATGCATTTTTCCTATTATTATTATCATCATCATTTCAACTCCATCTGATTATTTTAATAATAATAATAACGTAAATCCGTATACATTTTGATAAACAGACCAAAACACATGTGTAAGTGATATCGATTAAAAGTGATATCGATAAAATTCATTTTTATCCATCTACATTTCTTTTCTTTACTCATTTTTCCTCATGTTGTCGGATTCATTTCCCATTCTCTCTCTCTCACACACACACACACACACACACACACACACACACACACACACACACACATATATATATATATATATGTGTGTGTGTGTGTGTGTATGTGTGTGTGTGTGTTAAATTATATAGCCTTTACCTATTTTTTTTTTACATGCTAGAATTACTTACCTTAAAAACGAGCACGTTTCTGTTTAACGTCTTCTGGATATCATTGTACGTGTCACGAGTTTGTTTCATTTTCTTAGAAACAAAACTATCCTATATATCTATGTAATATGAAATAAGTGTATTACTAAAATATGAATACAGAAATAAATCATAATAAAGATCTGAGAAAGCAAAATGTATTGAATTGATGGCTTTTAATCATTTACAGTGAGTACCCAGACCCTCTAAAACGGTGGGGCCTGTTGCTTTTTAGGAATACAAGAAATAATTACCCCCCCCCTTTAGAAAATTTACATGGCTTTGGGAGTTTTGTAGCGTGTCACATGACAGCATCAGAAACCTGTTCTCGACCTCTTTTACCTTTGTTCTTTGAACAGTAGATATGTTGTCGCTGACCCTGCCACAGAACGTTAAAGCCGTATGGCTATTATATTTATCCTTAACAAGCAAAGCTTTTGCTATTTTGTACTCCTTCCACGCACTGCTTATTTATGAAGCAAGTGTATAATTCTAGGGACACATTTGTGTACATCTTTCTTTTAATACCAGATATAACGCAATCATATAAAATTTTCAGTGAGACATCAAGAGAGAAGTAAGACTAAAATTCATATTTTTAGGCACTTATAGAATCAAAATCAGCTTACTAACAAACTGGTTAGCAAGACAAATTTGTTAATCATTGTATATATATATATATATTATATATATATATATATATATATATATATATATATATATATAGAATGAATGAGAAAAGTATTGGCATATGAAGGAACTCAATGCTAAAATAGCAGAGCAGGTTTACAATCAAATATATATTATGGATTTAATATCCCATAACTAAAGTTTCATGCTTACTTGCAATCATCAGACTGTCCAAATGTTATATAAACGCTAAACAAGCCATTTTTTTTTTTTTAAATCTTAACATTTTGACAGTCTGATGATTGTAAGTAAGCATGGAACTTTAGTTACGAGATATTAAATCCATGATATATATATTTGATTATATATATATATATATATATATATATATATATATATATATATATATATATATATATATTCCTAGACTTGGTTGAGTTAAAGAATTAGATTATAGATATAAAAATGATTGTATCACATTGTTATATTTTCAAAATGAGTCATGGGAGGAAAAAGCCATTACTGAACTGTTTTAGCGGCAAAGTTTTCTGTCTATATGTCTGTGTACTTACAAACAAACATCTCTTGCTGTCATACAAAATGGAATCTCTGACCCATCAGTCTTAAATCCTGTCTTTGCATAAACGAGACATTCTTTTCTTGTTTAAAGAAGAATGTTTACAACTGTAGTATTGCAGATGCTGATTATCATGGTCGACTGATTATAGTAGACATAAATGTTCACCAGTGGGGTCCTGAAAAGCAAATCATTGGTGGGGGTGATCATCTTGTGGTAGGCGGACTATCATTATTTCAGATCTTTTGAGTAACTGTGAGGGTTTCATAGACAATTTTTCTTTTTCAATTTACTGGTAAAATTGGGGTTCACCAATTAGACGCTCCTATTACCTTCCGCATGATGCTGTAGGGAGACACATAATTGTCTTCTCTTGGATTGTACATGTGTCTTGAAACTTTCTCTTTTATCACCTTTCTTTGAAGAAACAACACCTTTCTCGTTTCGGTCCTTATCCGTGGAGCAAAAAAAAAAAAACTACAAAAAAACAAACAAAAACAAAAACAAACGTGATAATTAAGCCCCTTTAAATTTTCTCTTTCGTCCCCTTTCTCCGAAGGGACAACTCCTATCTTTTTTCAGTCCTCGCTCGTTGAGCGAAAAGGACATATTTCTCAGCTTTGTTGATTATTGATAATTAAGACCCTTTAAACTTCCTCTTTCGTCCCCTTTCAGAGACAACTCCTATCTCTTTTCAGTCCTCGCTCGTTGAGCGAAAAGGACATATTTCTCAGCTTTGTTGATTACATGATAATTAAGACCCTTTAAACTTCCTCTTTCGTCTCCTTTCTTCAAAGGAACAACTCCCATCTTTTTTCAGTCCTCGCTCGTTTAGTGAAGACACATGTCTCAGCTCTGTTCGTAGAACAGAATAGCAACAATTAATCTCCAGCTTTCTCACCTTTTGTTACACCTAGTCATAAAAACCATGAAAGTTATCGTCAGTCTTTTATAATTAATTCCTGTTGTTTTTTACCGAACACATTGTGCATTTAATTTGTTTTGGACATATGTATTTTTTATTTGTTATTACATGTTATGTTTTTATATATTCATATGTGCATTGCTCATGAGAGGGAATTGTCTGTTTTTCCTTTCTGAATATTCAGTGTTAGTGTATCTATGGATGCACTAATACATTATAAGGGCTTAGCGTTGGTTTTAAACTAATACTCACTAATTCTTGTGGTACCTTCTTTGCTAAACACTTTAGCTAAATTTTTAAACATTTTCTGTTCTTATATTGGCCATGTTGTCAGCTTTTCCTCGTATTGGGGACTGTAAAAGTTATCCCCCTGATATTGTAGAAGCAATATGATACTCACCACGTCACATTGGGTTTCCAACTAACATCCAGTTGACAGACAAGGGAGCAAGCTGTAACTCAATACAATCCCCACATTGCTGCGAGCATAATGCAAAATGATGGATATTTATTTAGCATCATATCCATACTGAGACCAACAACCAATCAGGACTCAAGGAATGAGATCACCCAGATGCAAGTATGAAATATTCCAGAGTGCTATAAATGCCAATTGCTTTATGTACAGATACGGTTATTATCACGCCTCCTAGTGGACAGTTTATATTCTATCCAAGACCACGTTTCGTTACGTGTAGCTTAGCTCTTCCAGCAAAGAAGGACAAAAAACCGTGGGTAGAATCACAAGTCTTTATTCAATGATGAAAGGGTAAAAAAGTGTGGTACCATGAAGGTCTTTGTAGAAACAGAGAGAAACTAAACGTGTCCGCTCAGGACAGTGCCAGAGTCGAAAAGAATTTTAAAATAGCGCCAAGTCCCGGAAAACCGGAAGTGTAACCGATGTCAGGAGAAAACCTGTTCTCTAAGAAGGAAATACCAAAGGGAGCAAATCGACTAAGAGAATATTTTAAGGTCAAAGGGAAATAACTAGTACGAGAAAAATCTATCTATACAAGCCATGACAGTTATGCTTAGTTGTTGTTGGTCAATTCAACAGTGCACTAATTCGTTCAATCCAACTGGGACATTTTCTCTTTCACCGGAAGTGTATCGGGTCTTGGATATCTCCACTTCCGCCTTAGTTCTTATGAAATCAGGAACACGAGACTTAACTCTTTGGTTTATTTCCCAAGACTTTCTTTCTCAATGATTTTAAAACTTTTGCATAGATTGCCCTGTCACATGACTTGTTAAACCAATCAGCAAGCTCCATCACAGGTCAACCTGGGGTCAAAGCCTGTCTGTCATACTTATGTGAACCTATGTATTTTTCAAGTAACTCTTAAATGTTAAGTTTAGATTCTACACTACATTACAAAAATGGTAGGTATGCCTATTCATTATGTAACAGGTACATTACGTGGGGTAATATGGTAAACTGTATCTAGTAGTGAGGTTCTAATTCTGGAGCTCTAGGAAGTGTGGAGTACCCATTAATCACCATTACTCCCAGGTCTGCTCTGACACGGAGTGGTAGTACCTGTTAATATATTTCGCTAGAGCTTGGCATCATCAGTCGTTTTAAAAATGACTGATGATGCCGAGCTCAAAGCTCTAGCGAAATATATCCTACACACTTTTGTCTGAGTTTTGTTCTTTTTTTCCTCACATCTCCACCACATTCTGTCGGATTCATTCCAATCCTCTTTCCACACACACACACACACACACACACACACACACACACACATATATATATATAATATATATATATATATATATATATATATATATTAAGCACATATTCTCCCAAAAAATTGTCGGCTAAAAAAAGCCATATCATAAACACATCGCTTGTGTATTTACTTCATATATATATATATATATATATATTATATATATATATATATATATATGTGTGTGTGTGTGTGTGTGTGTGTGTGTGTGTCAACCATTGCATGAAACAGACTATAAGAAAAAAATCTATAATTTCTGATCATAAATTTTTCCAATCCTCTTTCCACACACACACACACACACACACACACATATATTATATATTAAGCACATATTCTCCCAAAAATTGTCGGCTAAAAAAAGCCATATCATAAACACATTGCTTGTGTATTTACTTCTCATATATATATATATATATATAATATATATATATATATATATATTTGTGTGTGTGTGTGTGTGTGTGTGTGTGTGTCAACCATTGCATGGAACCAGACTATAAGAAAAAAAATCTATAATTTCTGATCATAAAATTTTGAATGTTTTGAAACAAACATGAATGTATATAGACATGAGAAAAGAATTTATTTTGAGTCTAGACATATGAAACTAATTGTATTTTTCATTTTTGATTAATAACTATAAAATCTGTGAGAAAAACAAAACGTTGCTAAAGATTATACAGAGAGAAAGTGATACACATGATTAGATTAAAGCAACGAGGTAGGGTTCTAAAACTCTTATATTAATTCGTATGAAAGTAATTACCAGGTAAATCATGTGACATTAGATTTTTGTAATTAAGCTCTGCCAATATTAATTAAAAAGAAATGAAAGTTTATTCTTCAAGCCCATAAAAATTTCAAAGCAACAAAAATCAACAATAGAAGGGACTGTTTAGACTTCATAACATTTGCTCATAATTAAATTACTGATTAAATATTTTGTTTATTCAGTGCAATAAAGTGTAAACTGAATGCTATGTTAAAATGGCACGTATAAAAATGATATGGAGGCGCATGATGTAAGGGTTAGTTGTAGGAAATGGATTTGTCGACCTGAGTTCAAGTCCTGGATGAAGCTGTTTGCATTTTACATAGAGCTAATATCCTTGGGAAAGGTATGAATCTAACTACTTTGCCTACAGCTGTGGGTAAATAGGTCAGACTGGGTGTCTTTAATCTTGGCTAGGTAACCAGTCTAGGAGAAGGAACACTCTGAATTCAAACCTTTTAAACTCTGCTTAAGAAATTGGCCTTGTGACATATCCTGCTTGTATGAATAAAGCTGTTTGCATTTCACATAGAATTAATACCCTGGTAGCCAAGTGCAGGCACAGAGCCCAGGTGGATGAGCAGTTCATGACATGCACTTGGCCCTATCTTGGGCTAGACGGGCGGTCGGAAAGGCCCCCTCCGATCAATCGGCTGGTCACGTCAAGCCCTAGCACCTATATGATTTTCCCAACCCTATTGCCCTTATGGCAAGCCCCAACCCTTTTTATTATGTGGGTGCTAGAAGGCGGTGGATGCGGGTCTACATGTCTACTATTAAATAGAAAAATGTATTTATAAAAAAATTGTATTATGCATTAAGAATTGATTTATTTCAAAACTTTATCGGCATTAAATGACCCACTGAGGTTGATATGCCGTAAAACAAAACAAACCATCTGATGAAGTGCAAGCACAGGGGGACATTCCAGATATAACATTATATCCCCTATAGACTATAGAAGCCCTTATTTTTTTACTTTAGGTAAACCTAGATATATTAGTTGACCTTAACTCTCAGCTATGATTTAGACACTTACAAGATTTCGCCTGACTATTCCCGGCCCTAAGACGACTTGTGTCGGCTACACAAGAAACCAGAGCTTTAACTAGGGTAGTACATTGGTATCCAGAGTAATAGATGTATGTAGAGGTAAATATGCATGTAGATAGGTATGAATCCAACTACTCTCCCTCCAGCTGTGGGTAAATAGGTCAGACTGGGGTCTTTGAGATTTGCTAGGTAACCAGTCTAGGAGAAGGAACACTCTGAATTCAAACCTTTTAAACTCTGCTTAAGAAATTGAACTTGTGACACATCCTGCTTGTATGGAGGGGGTTGGTAAATATATATAAAGATGATATTGGAAATAAGGTATCTATACAAGGTGACACAAGTTCAAATCCTGGACAAAGCTGGTTCCATTTCACATAGTGCCGATATCTTTGGAAAAGGTATGAATCCAACTATTTTCCTTTCAGCTATGGATGAATAGTAGGACAGACTGGGTTATTTAACCATGGCATGGTAACTGATCTTAGAGAAGGACAATTCTGAATTCATAAAAGAATCAAACAATCGATTTGCTAATTCAATCTTAGGGATTTTTAGCCTGGAAGGCTGTCAAATAATTAGACATGAACCAAACTAAAGAAAATAGCTTCCATTCACTAAGCTGAGTCTAGTGAGGCACAAGGCTAGAATTATGGAGCACTAATGAGAATCAAACTAACCAACAAAGATTAGCTAGCCTAATGAGCTAACCATTGTACCATGTGAGGTACTCAACTCAAGTAGTTTCTTCCAGATAACACTTAGAAACATCACTGATTACCAAGTTTACGTTTGGATTGGTTTCTTTACATAAAGGCACATCAATATTTATGGGTTATTTAATGCCAAAGCCATCTTTGTAGAAAAACAGTAGTGGTACTATTTAACCCATAGATGGGGAGATGAGGAGTTTCATACCTTTCCCAAGTAGAGTGTCTGGCTGGGAAGTGCAAGTTTCCTGGTTTCGATTCTGGCCCTCGCCAACTCAGTGTATGAGTAGCACATGGATATCTGTGGTAAAGTGAGGAGCTGATGGTAAGAGTGGCATTCCACCTCAGATGCCCAAACAATCTCCTTGGTCTAGCACTAGTGAAAAGGAGATAGACTCCCTTGCTGTCTAGCTGATACCGACTTTAGGCCACCCCGACAAATTTATGGATGTAACTGAAAGCAACTTTTCTTTAAAAAGATTAATACACGAAGAATAATTTTACTAATTATTATATAATAACTAAATAATATTACTTATAATTTTGTTAAAACGGTATACAAATTATTCACACATACTATGTAAACATTTATTTCTTAATGATATATAACACACATTGCAAGACTTTAAACAAATTAATAATATGGGTTGTTTTGAAGCAAATCTCGCTGTTTGGCTGATACCGACATTAGGCCACTCCAACAACTTTACTGACTTTATTATATTTTCGAGTCATTTGCTTATAGAATCAGTTAGCAGTAGTAAGAGACTTAACGAAGTGACGCAAATAAGTGTTATAAGGATCTTGGTTTGGTTTCTATGTATCTATTTATTCGTCAGTCTTTATTTATATATCTATCCTCCTCAGTCTGTTCATATCTATCTCAGTCTGTCTCCAGCTTTCTATCACACACGAACACGCACATACGCACACACATACGCGTGTGCGCTATTTATAATTTCTTTTTTAATTGCATATCAATCTTGGTGGATTATTTTATGCTAAAGTCATCCTTATAGGGGAACAGTAATGGTACTATTTATGAGGGCGTATATACCTGTTACAAGGATATTAGTCCGAAAGTAAACGTAATAATTCGACAAGAGTTCGAACTCGCTTATTACGATAATAGTGTGAATAAAGTTTGAACTTAATATAATGTTGTAATCTAGCGTGCTAGCCACTTTGCCATTGGGACTCGCCGCTTACCAAATTTTAAGAGTGTTCATTGCAAGGTACAAAAATGTGCATGTGTGTGTGTCTGTATGTTATGAGTTTTCTTTTGTGCGCCATTTTCTTCTCCTTTTGTGTTACTCCCATTATCTTAACCTTCACCGTAAAAAGAAGTAATCCCATTTGTTGAAGAAGAAGAATCTCTGCTATAAAGATACCTGTAGTCTCTCCTTTAGTAGCACAAGTTATAAGAAAATGTTCTCTCTTCAGACTTAGACATCTCATTATCAGATGGTTTTATTGCATCAACAATCATTGTCAATTGTTCAATGTGACTAACATCAGCTGTGCAGAATAAATGACTTGTATTTAGCCGAGGTTTAAAAAAAAATAATTTGCTGCTTTGTGGCATTGGCTAAAAGTTGTTGATTGGTTGGTTGGGTTGGTCGGTTTTATGACATGATAACCCTTATTGGCTTCCTATCTATGGGTTAAATAGTATCACTACTGTTCTTCTACAAGGATGGCTTTGGCATTGAATAACTCACATTATAGCATGGAGGCGTGTGGTAGAATGGTTAGAGTCATAGGAACTGGACTCGTCGACCCAAGTTCAATTCCTGGACGAAGCTGTTTGCATTTCACATGGCACTATTACCCTTGGGAAAGGTATGAATCCAATTCTTCCTCCAGCCATGGGTAAATAGCAAGGCAGACTGGGCTCTGTAACTATGGCTAGTAACCAGTCTCAGAGAAGGAAAACTCTGAATTCAAACCTGTTAAACTCTGCTTAAAAAATTGACCTTTTATTGCATCCTGCTCGTGCGGAGTGGTTGGTAAATAGATATATATTCATTATAAAAATCAGTTTAACAAATCTAGTGGTAAAGTTCCAATTCTGGAACTGTAGGGAATGTGGAGTACATTACTCTCGGGTCCACTCAGTAGTAGCTGTTAGGGTCCCATCTATGAACTAAATAGATAAAAAATGTATATTAAAAATGTATTATTTGCGTTATTTGGACTATTGTCCCCATCGTCATTGTTATTTGTACAACGTTTCGGCCGATATACCCTCTTCAGGTATTTCTTGTCAGACTCGGGAACCTTCTTTTCGAACTCGGGAACTTTCTTGTCGTATTCGGGAGCCATCACAGAACTTTGAACCTAACAATGTTGAAATGACATAAAATCCAACCAACCAACCAACCAACCAACCAACCAGCCAAATAACCATCAGTTTAACAATTATGGTTTCCAATTATATACAGTAAAAAAAAAATGTAACTTCACAATCATTTTTTATAGTTGAATATAATATCAATGTTTTCATAGCATTGTATTAATATTAATGCAGTTCAAAATTATTTTAGATATTATCTCGAACATTAATGAGATCTTAACAGATACTACACTTTGGGTCAGAGTGGACCTGAAAGTAATGGTAACAAAGGAGTGACTCTATAATTCTTAGATCTCTAAAACACATTTATTTAAACCCATAGATGGGTATTTCTTTGAATTTCTAAGATGAGGCTTAATAATTAATATTATTTTTATTATTCTAACTATAGTCCTCATCTTCATTGTTATCTGTACTATGTTTTGACTGATGTGCCCCCTGGCCTTCTTCAGGTATTTCTTGTTAGACTCGAGAACCTTTTCGGACTCGGGAACCTTCTTGTTGTAACCAGGAGCCATCATGGAACTTTGAACCTAACCTTTTATTCAGTCTACGGGGGTATCTTGTTCTCATTCCATTAACCATAGCTGGGGTAAATGATTTGTGTCAGCATTAAATAACCCAAAAATGGTTGATATACCATAAAACAAATAAATCAAACCAAATTGTGATTTCACCTTGGTATACAGATGTTAAGCCACATGCTTAAAAGACTGAAAATAAGTAAGACTTTTCATCATTTTGATACACCTTTTTATATACTGCTTGTCATGGAACAGACTTCTTATTTCAAATGTTTAAGACACTTTTGGGCATTGATGTAATATTTTTTGTTTTATGTATATGTATTGAATGTCCTACATATTTACAAGAGCTATTTACATTACTTCCGTTTATTCAGTATTAGTGTATCAATGTATATACAAATGCTAATATTGGAACTTGGTGAGTGGGGACATGATTAATATCCTCCCTACCAGCAACACGTTATCAATAAGTAACATCTCCAAATAATATATATAAGGATTGGAATAAATCCGACAGAATGTGGTTAAGAATAGAGGGAAAAGTGTGGACAATTACAACTCAAACATGCAGATGTAAGAGATATATTTCGTTGCACATTGAGTGCGACTTCTTCAGTCTTTTATTTAAAGCATTTGTGCATCATACATTTGTTTCTCTACTATATAAACAAATGTATGATGCACAAATGTATGTCCTACATCTGCTTTTTTGAGTTGTTTTTGTCCACACTTTTCTCTCTATTCTTAACCACAACACACACACACACACACACACACACATATATATATATATATATATATATATATATATATATAAAGCCCTGAAATTTTCCAAAGCCTTAATGGTCTTCATCCCCCTGGGGTTTACAATGGAGGAGGAGAAAAATAATAGTCTCCCCTTCTTGGACGTTCTTATTGAAAAACGTTCCTCGTTCTTTGTGACGAGTATCTACCGTAAGCCTACCTTTACTGGCCTCTACTTGAATTGGGATTCGTTCACCCCCAAATCCAGAAAGAAAACATTTTCTTCCTATTTTTTTTTTTTTGAAAAATCATTTTATTCAAACTGCTGTAGTTGATGTCATATTATAAACTGATGCAAATTAGCCCTCAATAAAGTAAGATTACTTGACTGGATCATTGACAGAATTTCTTTATATATATATATATATATATATATATATATATATATATATATATATATTATTGGCATAAAGTAGAAACACAAACAAAGTGGAGGTTGAAACAGTTATCTATTAATTTAATCATTGTAGTTATTATTATTATTATTATTATTATTATTATTATTATTATTATTATTATTATTATTATTATTATTATTATTTTCATTAGATAATATTTCCAATAAAAATGTTATATTGTTAATTTAGAGTCATGGCTAATAGGGGTGGGGTGGGGGGTACGTAGAACTTTCGGTGTAGCAAGTTACATATATTCGTTCAACTTATTTGAGTTTTCAAAGTATTAACCTGTTGTTCGTTGACGTTCAGTTAATTTTTAAGGTCAATTCGTTCTCGATCCCATAACTTTAAATAATCTATTAAGGAACATCGATATATATATATATATATTATATATATATATATATATATATATATATATATATTTATTGAGAAAACTTTGTTTTACCCGGTGTTAACCTAAACCAGATTTTTTTTTCTTAAATTTAATGAAAAGTACTTTTAAAAAGAGATGGTCCCAAGAAGAATGTGATGAAATATGTGCTGACGCCAATGGAATATGCCAGTGGTCAATTTTTTTTTTAATATTAAAAATTTCTTATGAAAAATGAGAGGTAAAAAGTTTTTTAACACCCACTTAGACATTAATCATCATCATCATCATGTCATGCTAGTAGCACGGATCCATGACAATCTCTCGCTAATCCTCCCTATCATTCATTGCCCTCAGGAGGTTCTTTGCGCAACATCCACACAATGTACATCTTTGCTGAGCAGCCGACACTGGCATGGCCACGTGCTGGTTTCCACAGGAGAACGTCAAATATAAGTTCATCCTTGTTTCTCCAGCAGTACCCTGCACATCTTGTTCATCTCATTCAGAAGGTATGTGTGATAGGGGACAAGTATCTGCATAATTGCTCTCTTGTTGGTTGAGGATGTGGTTTTTATTGAGCTTCAGTTTTTTGCTGGTCTTCACCAACTTTCCTTTATAAAAGAAGGTGCCCTTGGTTGTTGTACAAACATACAGACACATAATCTTACTTTATATATACTAGCAAAATAAAAACACCCTCCGGCGATGTAAAAATAAATTTTTGAAAGATATTGCTTCAGGAGGTGGAAGTTAAAAATTAAATGTCGGAGAGTTTGAACCATAAATCATGAAATCTTCAAATTTATTAAAGGAGTAAAAAAAAAATAAAACAATTTGAAATCGAAACTAAGTTCTATTAACTTTGAATATCTATTAAAATAAAACAAAACTATATATGAATATATGATACCGGGGAGTATCTATTAAAACTTGTTTTAAAAACAATGAGGACTATCTAATATTGCATGCTCAATGTTGAGTGTATTCATTCTATCTTATGATGATTTCGGGTATAGTGACGTAAGCAGTGACGTAATTTTTGTTACAGACAAAAACTGGAAACGAATCTCCATTATTAATATATATATATATATATATATATATATATATATATATGTGTACAGAAATAACCTACTCGAGTTTCATCATAAGGATCTTCAGGGTTAAATCACGGTCATAATTACAACATAAAAACCCACAGTTAGCTGTAATTAATCAAAATATTGATTAATTTCATGGATTTAACCCTGAAGATCTTTATGGTGAAACTCGATTAGGTTATTTCTGTACACACTATAATAATAAATCCGCTCTACTTACGTATTGAGCACTTTATATTTGTTATAACGCTGACATATCTGAGTAACACTTATACCAACCAAATATTGAAACCAACCCAATATTTTTACCGGTAAGTCATTCCTTTTACATATATATATATATATATATATATATATTTTTTTTTTTTTGAGAATATGTGCTTAATTGAAGTTGTACCTAATTTTGAAAGTTAATTAATTAATAATTAGGCGGGCATACCTATTTAAAAGATGTAAGGCTAAACAAATCGAGAAAAATCAATCTCTGTATGTACATTTCGGCCTATTAGGCCTCATCAGCAGAGCTATAGATAAGAAGACCACCTTGTGCGAGATTCGAAACCCGACTGTCAAGCTGACAGGCGAGTATCATAACCTCTACACCAACCGGACCTTCTTAGATTTTTCATTTTGTTTAGAAGTAGGTTCCTATTCCTCTTATAGTGACTTCTTGTACACGACAGTATGAGAAGTAAATACACACGCGGTCATATATATATATATATATATATATATACATATGTATGCACCAATATATATATACGCACAAATTAGAATTAAACATTCAATTTATACAATTTTATATATATATATATATATATATATATAATATATATATATATATATGTATGTGTGTGTGTGTGTGTGTGTGTGTGTGTGTGTGTGAAGAGAAAGTGGTAGTGAGTCCGACAGTATGTAATATAGTGAAAAATTGAAAAAATGCAAGTTCATAAAACGAGTGATTTTATTTCAATGCTGCAGTGTTTCAATCTGTTTCAAAAAGCCTTAATGAAGATGTATTGAAACAGATCGAAACACTGCAGTGTTGGCGAAATAAACATCACTCATTTTATGAACTTGTGTTTTTTCAATTTTTAACTATATTACATATATATATATATTTTTTTTGGGGGGAATATGTGCTTGAAGTCATACCTAATTTCTAAAATTAATTAGTTAATAATTAATGAATTTTAGGCGGGCATATATGTTCAAATGTAAGGCTAAACAAATCGAGAAAATGTCAATCCCTCAATGTACATTTCGACCTATTAGGTCTCATCAGCAAGGTTATAGACTTAACCTCATATATATATATATATATATATATATATATATATATATATATATAGTGTGTGTGTATATGTATACATATATATGTACACAGGTGTGAGGCAAGTGGTGTGATGGTTATAGTCATAAGAAATGGACTCGTCGACCTGAGTTCAAATTCTGGACGAGGCTGTTTTTATTTTAAATACCGCTAATACACTTGGGATAGGTATGCATCCAACTACTTTCTTCCAGCTATGAGTAAATAGTAGGGCAGGTTAGGGTCTTTAAACTTGGCTAGGTAACCAGTCTAGGAGAAATTCAAACCTGTTAAACACTGCTTATGAAATTGTTGCATCCCTGCTTAGTAAAGTTAATAAATATATATAGGTATTTGCCTCTCACCCCACTTATGAGGGCGCGACACAAGGACATTTTTATGTGGGCCCACCCACAAGCTGAAGCTCATGGGTGGTAGACACAAAAAATGCGCCGATCCCGTCGGCATTCCCCTCAAGGGGGGTGCCTCGGGCGCTGGGCAATAAACCCAGCCCCTTTAAATCGAGGGGGCAGGTGTTGCCTGAGGGGATAGCCCCCTGGGAAGTTAGTAATATATATATGTGTGTATTTACTTTGTTATTTGGAGTTTAGAATACATCCTCAGCAGGGGCAAGACTCTCTGCAATATATATGTATTTATCAGTAAAATTCTCTTCCACTAGTGGATTGTGCTGATAGCCCAGTGGTTAGAGACTCTAGCTGATGAAAAATTGGTCAAGTTTTGATCCTGGCTAGAGACAGCTGGCTAAGTCTAATCGCACTGAAGAGATGTGATATGACAAAACAGAGCTGTATGCGGATGACTAAATATATATATATATATATATATATATATATATATATATATATATATATATATATATATATATATAGTTAAGAGTAAGAAATGAATCCGATGGTATAAGTATAAGATAAAAGGATATGAAAACACACAATGCTTTAAAATGAAAATATTTTATCATATTCATAGCTAATATTGAACAATATTTCGATTTATAAAAATCATATTCAGAGCTTGTTTTTTAATCCGGACTCATCAGAGAGAAGCAGAAAATAATTTAAATTCAAAACGAAAAACATTGATGTCCAAATATATATATATATATAACAAGAACATAATATGTCGAAACACGGCGTCTGTGGGTGACTATATATATATATATATATATATATATATATATTACATCAGTATGTAGCCAAAGGATAGAAAATAAATTTATTTTATACAACAAATATTTTTGTATATAATCTTTTTATTTGTCAATGCACTTAATCCATCATATATGCAGTGAAAATGTCAAATCAAAACTCTGGTAATAACCGTGCCAAGATATACAGACTTATTGCTCCACTCTTGTATCCTTGTATGTCTCCGTATCTAATTTATATACACATGAAACGTATTTGATGGCATGTATCTGGGAGTTGAGAAGCGACAAAAGAGAGCGCAGTTGGTAAACGAGAAACCCTAATTGCATTTCAGCCAATTTTCCTGGAACGCAGACCCAATCTCAGATTCTTTGAGGTTCAGCATCTTTTATTTTGATGATATTGGTAAACTAACATTGGCAATGTTGAGATAAAAAGAATAAAAAGGAGAGAGAGAAAAAAAGAAAAAAAGAAAAAAAAGAGAGAAGCAACTTTCCTGGAGATGACTTGCTGATCAAAGACATTTCTCAACTGAACATTCGGACTTTTCATGTGATAATAAGGATATTTCGGAAATGGAAGGTGTTCATGTCAGGTAAACTCAATAACTCTTTGTTGTCCTTCTTCAGCAGGCTAGATGAGTTCTATATGTTAACTGTTGACAACATTTCCCATTCTTTAGGAAAAAAAAACCCAAAAATGACTTCGTCTTCAAGAGGCGAATTATGTATTTGCAAACATTGTAATACTTGAAAGAATTTTATGTTGATACTCAGTCAGAAGAGTGTTCGCTTAGGAACTACAGGGTTCCGGGTTCAATACTGCATATGAGTAATACAGGAATCTGTGCGGTAAAGTGAGGAGCTGATGGTGGGTGTGGCGCTCCACCTCAGATGGCAAAACAATCTCCTTGGTCTAGTGCTCGTGAAAAGGGGATAGATCCCCTTGCTGTCTTGCTGATACTGACTTTAGGTCACCCCGACCGAAAACCTAACTTCGTTTTACTTTACCTTTGTCTGTACCTTCCTATCTATCTATCTATCTACGTTGGGTAAGGGATGATATTTCCCCTACAAGATAGTTGGACTCGTCCAACGGAACACATATAAGGATATGGATGCATAAGTTTATTTGTAGTCAAGTTACATTGTAGTATTTGTAGTCGAGTCTCTACTTTCATAAGATTTTGAGGAATGCAAATCCCATATGAAGTTTTCTTTTTACTTTCTTCTTTTTATCTCGTTCCTTCTTTATTTGCTTTGTGATTTCAATTTAAATAAAACTAGCTATTAGTTTTAAGAGAAGATATTTCCCTACAAGATAGTTGAAGTCATCCAACAGAATGCATATAAAGATACAAATACATGGGTTACATAGTCGAGTTAATTTGTAGTATTCTTAGACAAGTCACTAGTCGAGTAGCTCGTCATACTGTTGGAGAAATGCATGTTGACTCTATTATTCTGAATAAATAATTTAAGAAATCTACTGAAATTCTTCCTATCCTTTAAGGTTACAAAGTAGTATTCATAGTCGAGTCATTACTAGTCGAGTAGTTAGTCATACTGTTGGAGAACTGCGTGTTGATTCTATTGTTTATATTCCTGGTATTATAGATAGGCCAAACACTGAATAAATAATTTAAGAAATCTACTGAAATTCTTCCTATCCTCTAAGGTTCAAAGTAGTATTCATAGTCGAGTCATTACTAGTCGTGTAGTTAGTCATACTGTTGGAGAACTGCGTGTTGACTCTATTGTTTATATTGCTGGTATTATAGATAGGCCAAACACTGAATAAATAATTAAAAATCTACTCTGAAATTCCTTCTATCCTCTAAGGTTACAAAGTAGTATTCATAGTCGAGTCATTACTAGTCGAGTAGTTAAGTCATACTGTTGGAGAACTGCGTGTTGTCTATTGTTTATATTCCTGGTATTATAGATAGGCCAAAACACTGAATAAATAATTTAAGAAATCTACTGAAATTCTTCCTATCCTCTAAGGTTACAAAGTGTATTCATAGTCGATCATTACTAGTCGAGTAGTTAGTCATACTGTGGAGAACTGCGTGTGACTCTATTGTTTATATTCCTGGTATTATAGATAGGCCAAACACTGAATAAAATAATTTAAGAATCTACTGAAATTCTTCCTATCCTCTAAGGTTACAAGTAGTATTCATAGTCGAGTCATACTAGTCGTGTAGTTAGTCATACTGTTGGAGAACTGCGTGTTGACTCTATTGTTTATATTCCTGGTATTATAGATAGGCCAAACACTGAATAAATAATTTAAGAAATCTACTGAAATTCTTCCTATCCTCTAAGGTTACAAGTAGTATTCATAGTCGAGTCATTACTATCGTTGTAGTTAGTCATACTGTTGGAGAACTGCGTGTTGACTCTATTGTTTATATTCCTGGTATTATAGATAGGCCAAACACTGAATAAATAATTTAAGAAATCTACTGAAATCTTCCTATCCTTTAAGGTTACAAAGTAGTATTCATAGTCGAGTCATTACTAGTCGTGTGTTAGTCATACTGTTGGAGAACTGCGTGTTGACTCTATTGTTTATATTCCTGGTATTATTAGATAGGCCAAACACGTGAATAAATAATTTAAGAAATCTACTGAATTCTTCCTATCCTCTAAGGTTACAAGTAGTATTCATAGTCGATCATTACTAGTCTGTAGTTAGTCATATGTTGGAGAACTGCGTGTTGACTCTATTGTTTATATTGCTGGTATTAATAGAATAGGCCAAACACTGAATAAATAATTTAAGAAATCTACTGAAATTCTTCCTATCCTTTAAGGTTACAAAAGTAGTATTCATAGTCGAGTCATTACTAGTCGTGTAGTTAGTCATACTGTTGGAGAAATGCGTGTTGACTCTATTGTTTATATTCCTGGTATTATAGATAGGCCAAACACTGAATAAATAATTTAAGAAATCTACTGAAATTCTTCCTATCCTCTAAGGTTACAAAGTAGTATTCATAGTCGAGTCATTACTGTCGAGTAGTTAGTCATACTGTTGGAGAACTGCGTGTTGACTCTATTGTTTATATTCCTGGTATTATAGATAGACCAAACACTGAATAAATAATTTAAGAAATCTACTGAAATTCTTCCTATCCTCTAAGGTTACAAAGTAGTATTGGTAGTCGAGTCATACTATCGTGTAGTTAGTCATACTGTTGGAGAAATGCGTGTTGACTCTATTGTTTATATGCTGGTATTATAGATAGGCCAAACACTGAATAAATAATTTAAGAAATCTACTGAAATTCTTCCTATCCTTTAAGGTTACAAAGTAGTATTCATAGTCGAGTCATTACTAGTCGTGTAGTTAGTCATACTGTTGGAGAAATGCGTGTTGACTCTATTGTTTATATTCTGGTATTATAGATAGGCCAAACACTGAATAAATAATTTAAGAAATCTACTGAAATTCTTCCTATCCTCTAAAGGTTACAAAGTAGTATTCATGTCGAGTCATTACTAGTCGAGTAGTTAGTCATACTGTTGGAGAACTGCGTGTTGACTCTATTGTTTATATTCCTGGTATTATAGATAGACCAAACACTGAATAAATAATTTAAGAAATCTACTGAAATTCTTCCTATCCTCTAAGGTTACAAAGTAGTATTGGTAGTCGAGTCATTACTAATCGAGTAGCTAGTCATACTGTTGGAGAAATGCGTGTTGACTCTATTATTTATATTCCTGGTAGGCCAAACACTGAATAAATAATTTAAGAAATCTACTGAAAATCTTCCTATCCTCTAAGATTACAAAGTAGTATTCATAGTCAAGTCATTACTAGTCAAGTAGTTAGTCATACTGTTGGAGAACTGCATTTTGACTCTATTATTTATATTCCTGTACAAAAAGTAATAAACTCTTTTTCCTGATTTTCAATGTTGTATTTGATAAATTCAGTCACAACACATTGTAATACCCAAAAGAATTTTATGTTAATACCTTTGTCTGTATGTACCTACCTATCTATCTATGTACCTATGGTGTGAGACACTTTGGAAAATCAGATTGACATGTTTCACTAGTGATCTAGCATTACCAGAATACAAATGAATTTATGACAAAAAATGAATTTATACTACAAGAGAAGTGTGATAATTTTATATAGAGTATATGTATGTTTAATTTTATCTTTGATTTTAAGTTTATAATCTTCACACAATTCCTATCTGATATTATAACTAATTTCACTCTATTCCTATTTCATAGTGAACCTATCTAATTTTCACACTATTCCTATTTATTTTGAAGAGTTAAACATTTTGAGGTGTTCAATTTCCACATTCCTTCAGTTTTATGTCATGTGAAAAAAGAGGGAGATATATCAAAATTGGTGTAAAGATCATGTGATATTTAAGAAGTGCAGTGATTGGTTTATCTTAACCAATTAATATCCTTTTAATGTTAGTCTTGGTTGATGATCATGTCATGGAATGTAAACTTGCAAATTTGAAGTTCTTTTTCTTTTAATTACCTCCCTTCAAAGAGAGTTTATTTTATTTCTATTTTTTTTATTAATCTCAAATTTTCAATATATTATTGGAATATAAGGTTAATCAAAGAGTAATATCAACTTCTTAGAAAAGTAAAAAAAAAAACCCAAAAAAACAAAAAACCCTGCTTAAATGTAAGAAAGATTGTATATTTAGTTATCATTATTAATAATGGTGAGGGGGCACTTCCTGTGGTGTAATGACTAATGTGCAGGACTGTGACATCCTAGTAAGCAAGTTCAAACTCCATTTGCACTATTATGTTCACTTTTAGACTAATACCCTTGGGAAAGGTATGAACTTCCTCATTCTCTTTGTAGCATAGTTATTATGGAATTTGGGGACTGAAAAGAAAACAGTAATCAGATTTCTGGAGAGAGAGAAGAAAAAGAAATAAGAAGAAAAAGAGGTTAAAAATTTGGAAGGGTAAACATTCAACCATTGACCAATCAATGACCCCAGAACTAGAGTTAAAAATAAAAACGGAAGTCCCAGTTTATGCACAGGAACGGAAGTGGATGTAACCTTGCCCCACCCCAGGACCACAAACGGAAGTAAAATTCAGCTCTTTTTGGCCAGACCCGAGGAGGGTTGGACGCATTTGTTGGGGGTCCGTGGTGAGATATCTAGGGTAGCAACGAACAGCACGCCTGAATGTGATTTACAATAGTAATAGCTTAACCTTACCCGCACTCTCTCCTCTCTGAAAAAGAACCCATGAGCCTAGAAAGAAATAAACAACTCCTTTTTGACTATATGACTTGTGTATGTTGTTTCTGAACTAATGACTACCACTACAACTCAATTCTGGCCTCTATGCAACATCTTCTATAAACATGGCTTTGGAATTAAATAACTGTTGTACCGGCTGTTCCTACAGTGGAGAACATGCACCGGTTCTCACTATAAATAGTGAGACACCGAGTGGAAAGGAGGACTGTTCCCGTTAACGACAAGCTAGTCGTACATGTACCATTAATTGTAAATACACTTGTCTTATTTTACCCCATCTCGACTTGACTTCTTTTTACTATTGGGACTAACATCACAACAATAACCCACAAAAGTTGATAGGCCATTAAAACAAAGAGACCAAACCTAATAATGGTGAACTAATTCTTTTATTTCTTCATGAAATAATTTGGGATGAAAAGTTTATATTAGATCATTAACAACCTTGTTACAATTGCATGGGAAGGTAACTGTAATAGATTTTACACAAGACTCTCATAAGAGTCTTACCTTTTTTTTATTATTGACAATAATTAGTATATAATAATTATTAGTTACATCAGGTTCTCTTACACAAATGGTGAAACTAGTACTTTCAGTTTTCTTAAAACTCAAGAATCAAAATACAGCAAAACATAATCATCAGTATTAACATATTATTTCTTCATGAAATCCGCCTGTCTGCTGGCGTTAGAATGTACCGACTGCACCTTTGCAGAGAGGTAAGACTCCCCCAATGGGGTTACTTGTTGGCCGTGGGTGGCGACCCGTGATGCTTAAGGATAGAACCCAGGTAGTTGAGCAGTCCATGACATGCAATATTCCACTTTGGTCCTTACTTGGACTAGATAGGTGGTCAGAGTGGCCCCTTCCGATCAATCGGCTGGTCATGTCAAGCCCTAGCATGTATATGATTGCCACAGCCCTATTGCCCTTATGGAAAGCCCCAACCCTTTTTATCATAGGGGTGTTAGAAGGCAGTGGCTGAGGGTTTTCATGTCCTGGGAATAATGTTAAACTTTATGTGATGGTAAGGTTCCAGTTTTAGAGGTTTGGAAAATGTGAAGCCCCCTTGATCACCATTGCCCCCTGGTCCACTCTAACCTGGAATGGTAGTACCTGTTAGGGCCCCATCTATGGATTAAATAGAAAAAATGAGTTTATAAACAAAGTTGATTTTCCATTAAGAATGAATTTATTTCAAAACTTTATCGGCATTAAATGACCCACTGAGGTTGATATGCCATAAAACAAACCAAACCAAACTTCATGAAAGTATCTAGTATTTAAGGTGAAAAACCTATTCCCGTTGTTTGCTTTGAACATGTAAGGTCTTGGGGAGCAGTCAGTGAAATATGGTAGTTTTGTTTATTACGAATTCTTAGAATAAGGAAAAGTAATTACAGTAAATCTTTATTATCAAGAAAGATTCTTAAAATGCTCTAATTCCAACAAGAGAAAGAACGAAAAGTGTAAAAATATTTGCTTAAAATTCAGTCATTCATTTTCTCTCAGATAACAATTAAATCTCATACCCAGTGAAATAAATAGAGAAGATAAAAATTTTTAAATTGGGATATTTTATTGCCTCTTCCTAATGCAATTGTTTTTGCTCTGAAAGATTTTTATTTGATTAGATCATTGAAAGATTTTCTAAGTTATAAAATAGTGAAAAATAAATAATTTTAGTCCTTTTACAATTTTTTTTTTGTAAGGAATCCCAAATTCTTTCAGTAAGAGAGAAAATAATTTGTTGCACACTTTGTCTTTATCGTTACTAATAATCATTATTTTGTTTTTGTCAAATAAATCTGACTTTTATTACATTTGGGCACATTGGTTTTTATATCCTTTCCAAAAATTCAATAGTAATTTCTGAATAGTCTAATATATTCTTTGCCTATCTTTCTGGCTTTCATATTTGCCTCCTGGGCACCTCATGTGGTGTAATGGTTAGCAAGCTAGATTAGCAGACATTGTTAGTGAGTTCGATTCTCAGGGTGCCCCACACTTCTGGCCTTATGCCACATCTGAGCTAAGCTTAGTAAATAACTATTTGCCACTTCACATTTACAGAGATATGTATGGATGCACGTGTTGTAATGGCTACAGTTATAGGAAATGGACTGGTCGATCCAAGTTCAAATCCTGGACAAGACTGTTTGCATTTCACATAGTGCTAATATCCTTGGGAAAGGTATGCATCCAGCTACTCTATTTACAGCTATGGGTAAATAGTAGGGCAGACTATGCTCTTTCACCTTTGTTAGATAACCAGTCTAGGAGAAGGAAAACTCTGAATTCAAACCTGTTAAACTGCACTAAAGAAATTGACCTTGTGTCACATCCTACTCATGCAGAGGGGTTAGTAAATATATATATATATATATTATATATATATATACCAACTCCTCTGCACAAGCAGGATGTGATACAAGGTCAATTTCTTAAGTGGATTTTAACAGGTTTGAATTCAGTTTTTCTTCTACTATACTGGTTGCCTAACCAAGGTTAGAGAGCCATGACTGCACTAATATGTGCCTATAGTTGGAGGGAGAATAGTCGGATTCATACCTTTCCCAAGGGTATTAGCGCTACATGAAATGCAAACAGCCTCATCCAGGATTTGAACTCATCTCGTCGTGTCCATTTCCCACAATGTTAACCATAACACCACCATGCACGTCCAATATATATATATATATATATATATATATATATATATATATATATATATATATATATATGAACTGGCAGCCATGAACAAAGAGCAGTGACAAGAGATGGTAATGTCGAATCAGCAAGTTTTCATTGATGAGGTAGCTTGTTCTCTGCAGGTTAGTCACGGTTAGGCCTATCAAATCATCCATGATAAGGTCAGCTTCCATAAAATGTTAGTGCCGATAATTTTTTAATCTTCCTTGTATATTGACACCTCGTGATATTTCCCCAGTCCTAGAAAGATGAGATACTTAGCATGCATCTATATAATCTTATTAAGGATCACCAATTGCATCATACATTTCCAAATGTTTGCTGACACAATATTTCCAATGAGATAGCACTACATTATGATAATAAGAAGAAAAAAAAAAAAGAAAAAAAACTATAATTCATACGATGCATCATTCTATATACACCTAAATTACTTGTTAAAAATAGCCAAGCAAGGTTATATTGCTACAGTATCTCCCATAAATAAGTAGGCCCCTACCAAGTTTTTATAAGGCTACATTTTTTCTCAAAGATACAAGGAATTTATTATTTCTAGGAGAACATTATACAATAAAAAGAAATATTATTAGATATCATTTATTACCAAACTCTATAGCACTGAAACTTTGTAACCAAATGTATGACTATATAGCCCACCCTGTTGGCTGGGACAGATGGTAACCCCCCCCCCAATTGGGCAACTTGTTGGCTGTAGGTGGTGACCTGTGATGCTTAAGGATGGAACCCGGTGGCTGAGCAGTCCATGATATGCAACACTCCACTTTGGTCCTTACTTGGGCTAGATACCCTTGGGAAAGGTAGAATTCAATTCTTTCCCCACCAGCTATGGGTAAATAGTAGGGCAGACTAGGTTCTTAACCTTGGTTAGGCAACCAGTCGAGGAGAAGGAAACTTTGCTAAAAAAATTGACCCTGTGTGCAAAGGGTTTGGTTAATAAATTTTGTATCATTTTAATTTTTGGGACTGTTGTCCTCATCTTTATTGTGGTATGTAAAATCATAACATGTTGGCCCCTATATCCTCCAGCCTTCTTCAGGTGTTTCCTGTGTATCCGACCATAGCCATGACACAACCTAGGAAATCCTTTTAAATAATTTGGCTGTTGATCAAATAAGGTGTCAAAGAAATTTTAAAGATCTTATTCAAATAATGACGCCATTGTTTTTGCATGCCTATCATCCCACATAATGATGAGGACAGCAGTCTGAAAAATTAAAAGTATACACATCGAGCCTAATTTCAAAAGTTCAGACAAATGATACATTTTGGATTATTTGGATTATTCGAACTATTTTCCTTATCTTCATTGTTATCTGTACAATGTTTCGGCCGATGTGCCCTCCGGTCTTATTCAAGTATTTCTTGTCAGACTCAGGAGGGCACATCGGTCAAAAAACATTGTACAGATAACAATGACGATAAGAAAATAGTTTGAATAATCCAAATAATACTAATTATCAAGCCTCATCTAAAAATTCCATGAAATAGAATATATTTTGTGTTCAACTGGAAAATTGGAAAGGTCCACCATGGAATTTCCTAGAATCAAAGAAATTTTAAAGATCTTATTCAAATAATGACGCCATTGTTTTTTCACACCTATCATTCCACAAAAAGAAGAGAACAACAGTCTGAAAATTAAAAATTATACACATGAAGCCTAATCTAAAAAATTTAGACAAAGAATACATTTTGTGTTTGACTGGAAAATTGGAAAGGTCCACCATGGAATTTCCAGAATCTTCCTCGTGTAGATAATTACACATAATAGATTCTTATTTATTCTGTGGCTGACAATAGTTTTCTGTAAGAATATATCTTTATTTTCAATTCACTGGCAATGAGCACATGTATCTTATGCCATTGTGTAATCATTCTCTTGGGTATGATTGCTTTGTTGTTGTTCTACAAATGAAAAATCAATGACTTAATATTGATGAGAAGACAAAGCCATCTTGAACTGTTTGAAATCAATGCAATTTTCACTTGTATATCTATTATGTTACACAGTGTTCCTTTAAGATATATGCTTGAATTACTTCAATGGTTTGCTAACCATATCAACCATTCATCATGAGATTTATCCAAAATATTTTACAAGCTAACTACATTCATTTCAAGGTGCTGACCACTGTAGCATAATTATTATGGTCCATGGGGAATTTGGGGACTGAAAAGAAAACGGTAATTGGATTTCTGGAGAAAGAGAAGAAAAAGAAATAAGAGCAATGGTTAAAGTTTGGAAGGGTAAACACTCAATAGGGGCCAGCAATTGAACGACGAATGACCCTTGAACTAGATTTAAAAATAAAAACGTAAGTTTCAGGTTTTGACTGAAAGCAGATGTAACCTATCCCCAACCCCTCAACCAAAAACAGAAGAAGAGAAAAATTGGTTTTTTTCAGAGCTTCCCAGGTTCTCCCATATGGGTTTTGCATAGTTGTACCGAATATGATTTATGATAGAATAATTTCTCTGAAAAAGAACCCATGAGCCTAAAAAGGAATAAACAACCCCTTTGTGACTATACAACTTGAGTATGTTGTTTCTGAACTAATGACGACTACTACTACAACTCTAATTTGGCCCTATACAACACCACATCATCAGTGATGTAATCCCAAGATCATTAAGCGTTTTGAATCTGCCAGCATCATGCACCTTCACCTGGGTGACCCTGCTAGTGTTGAGTTGAATCCTATAGTTGGTATTACCGGATTGATTTTATCCCCAAATAAAAAATCATAGTGCAGGATTATCTCTCTTGCTTGCCAAGTGTTTCTGCAGGTGACCACTAGATGGCAAGGTCAAAGTAATGTACAGGGTGGGGCAAAATGATCTGATACATTTGAAGTGGTTAACGTGCTGAGCTGTGACATTGTTGTGAGTTTGAACTTCAGTCTCGCTGTTACGTTCACTTTTGGACTAATACCCTTGGGAAAGTTATAAACCTCCTTATCCTCTCAGCCATTGGTTAAATAGTACCACTACTACCTCTGCATGAGAAGTTAATCCAACAAAGATCATTTTTCCCCACCCACATCTCTATCCACTTGTACACTCATATACACTTTTACATGGTAGTGCACTGCCCTCACATAAGAAACTGTGTGCAGAATTCTCTCTCTCTCTCTTTCCCTTTGTGGTATGCCTTGAAACAGACCTGATTATAGTCATATTGGACAGGGGCTTTTCATCACTAACAACCTCATATCACATTGAACATGCCACCATAGAACAATACATTTCTTGAATATGTAAGTCTTTCTCCCAAACTTCCATTTTTCTAACACACATCACATATGTGAACGTAATGGCAGGACTGGAATTCAAACTCACTTACTGCATTTTTTCATACACCTATTTATATACTCTCATTGTTTCTCATTTTGTATTCATTCTATTAAATTTGTTCAGGCAATAAAATATCTTGTTAATCTGACTTGAATGTTTTTTTTTTGTATTATTTAGATTTTTTGGACTGTTGTCCTCGTCTTTATTGTTATATACACAATGTTTCGGCTGATGTGCCCTCTGGCCTTCTTGTCGAACTTGGGTACCTTTTTGTTGAACTCTTGAGCCTTCTTGTCTTAATCAGGAGCATTCACAGAACTTCAAATCGGACCCTTTATTCAATCTACTAGTGTAGATAGTTTTCATTCTGTTAACAATGACTGTTAACAATGACAAGTGTTAAGCTACGTTAAATATTCTATGTTATTTCTTGTGGTCAGGATTGAATCTACTGATGATTGTCTCTTAGAACTGTATTAACTTAGGTAATTATGAACTTTTGTTTAGTAAATTATTGTGTTCCAGAAAAAACAGAACCCACAAATTTTGTAATAAAACTGTTAATTTTAACTAGGAGGGTTGAGGGTTGGGGTTTAGTTTAATGGGAAAATAAATAAATAATTTGGGTTCTGTTTTTTTTTTCGGTCACCCTGTAACTCTAACCCCAAACCCCCTAGTTAAAATTAACAGTTTTATTACAAAATTTGTGGGTTCTGTTTTTTCTGGGACACCCTAATTTACTAAACAAAAGTTCATAATTACCTTAACTTAAATCCTATATCCATTGCGCCATGTGTCCAACTGGACTTTTTTGTTGGATTATATCGGTTCTATACCAATTGAATATTATTTGTCTGAATTTTTTAGATGAGGCTTGATAATTTGTATTATTTAGATTTTTCAGACTATTGTCCTGATCTTAATTGTTATTGAATTGCTCTTGTATTTATTCTGTATGAGGAAAATATATTCAAACTCACTCTACAATAGGGTGGTTTGGTTTCTTTGTTTAATGACATATCAATCTTCATGGGTTATTTAATACCAAAGCCAGCCTTGTAGAAGAACTAGTGGCACTATTTAACCTATAGCTGGGGGAATGAGTAGGTTCATACCTTTCCCAAGAGTATTAGTCAATAAGTGAACGTAATGGCAGGACTGGAATTCAAACTCACTTACTACAATGTCACAAATGGTAAGACATTAGATAGAACTACCATTACCCCTTGCACCAAACAGGTAACCTGACCTGGAGTGGTAATAGGGTCCCATCTATGAGTTGAATAGATAAAAAAATTGTTGGCAATTATAAAGACAAATAAAGACAAGGATAAAGAACACAACTCAAGGCTTTACAACAAAACAATGCGTTTATCAATCACAAGAACATGAAGAGGGAGATTCATGGTATCATCCCTCGAAATTAGTGGGTAATCTAGGCCTAGTAATATAGGCTCTGATTGGTTGCTGACAAAGGCCCCTAGCCAATTGCACGAGGGTTCTCAACAGGTGATTGGCAAGGGACCTACAACCTCCGTATTTTGGCAATGGTCAAAGGGAGATAATTGATTAAGGTAATATTACTTATAAAATATCTTTACAAAAAAATGTGTTTAAAAACAAAAAATTGAGTTTGAAAAAATAAATTGAATACCCAACAAGAATGAATAAAACAAAACGTTTTCAGCATAAATTAACCTGTTGAAGTTAGTGTACTCTATTTTCTGATATAGTAATGAATTGAAGTTTTACAGTCAAATGATGCTGAAAGCTAGATAATCGAAGTTAAGCAGCAATGAGCCTGTCCAATACTTAAGTGGGTTAGTTACAACAGGTTCTGATAAGTGTTGAAGTGAGTTAACATACTGTTGGTTTGAGCAACAAGCTAAGCACAACTGAATCAGTGCCAAGACAATTGGTACTTATGGGAATCCAGAATAGTCTGCTCATGCATTTGGTTGATTCCATTCCTTGAGTCCTGATTGGCTACTTGGTTTCTATGATGTTATGAGGCTTCATAAATAACCTGGCATTTTACAGTAGTACTTGCAGCAAGACAGATTCGTATTAAGTTACGACTAGATGCTGCCTTGTCTTACCAATTCAACGGTAATTGGAACTAGTATGATTATTCTACATAACCCAAGGGTTGATTTGGCGTAAAATCCAACCAACCACACAGGTGACAGTTTAGAATGTGGGAGGTATTTCTACTACAGTGCATATGTCTTCCTTTAAAATTCTAAATCTTGAGTTTTTATGATTCAGTTTTGGTTCTTTTATCACACATCACACATCACACCTTGTATATATAAAAACGTTTATTTATATATATATATATATATATATATATATATATATATATATAATGATTAATAATTAATTGATTTTTGTAGAAGCTTTAAATCTAGGTATTTTTCATCTAAAAATGTTTTACATAGTTTGAAATAACTTTTCATCTTCACTTGTAATTTAATCAAAGAAATAACATCAGAATTGTCACTAATCTTTCGTTTTACTAAAAAGGCACAAATTAATCAATTAATTGATCATTTTTAATTGTTATTAAAGAAAAACTGTCGCAAATATTTTTACACTTCATCTTTTGGTGTTTCTCACACCAATAAAAATTGTAAATGTTTAGTTTTTTCATAGCATTTTGAATGTTAAACCTACACTTGCTAATCTGACGATTTAAAGAGTGTGTACAAGACACTAGTAAATTTTTGACTACTCAGAAGAACTTAAGTGTAGGGGTATCACACAAGTCCAAAAGCCACTACATTGCTATGACATTGAAATATATTGCCTAACATTTGACACTATTGTGTTAGTTTTATTATAGCATTTTGAAGTTAAACCTATACTTGTTAATCTGACGACTTCAAGAGTGCATATAGGACACTAGTAAATTTTTGACTACCCAGAAGAACTTAAGTGTAGGGGTATCACGCAAGTCCAAAGACCATTGCATTGCCTAACTTTTGCCACTATTGTGTTTAGTTTTATCATAGCATTTTGAAGTTAAAACTATACTTGCTAATCTGACCACTTGAAGAGTGGGTACGGGACACAAGTAATTTTTGAACTACCAAGAAATAAGTATTCTGCAATAAAATTTAAAGAGACATTGTATTTTAGTACTAAAGTGAATATATTAGGTCTTTTACAATAGAACAATTACTGTAGTTACCTGCCTTCAAACAAAACGTGTTGGACTGTTGGAAAAGCATGGATGAACTCATAAGTGACCTTCTCCTAAGGATACCTACACATGGAGGCTGACTAGAAAAAAAACTACATCAATCAGCTCTGTGAGAATTCTGGATGCTGTACAAAAAACCTGTTAGCGGCAATGACCGATAGGGACGGTTGGCGAGAAATAGTCATGGGAATCTGTGCTAACATCATGATCTGATGATGTTTTCTGCAAATGTGACCCCACCCCCATACACACATATATATGGGGAATTGTTGAATCATTCTGGGAATCAATAATTTCTTTTTTTTTCTTCTCTCCAGTCTCTCCATTTTTCACACTTTTAATTAAATGTATATTTTGTCTGTGACTTAATAGCAATCAGTTTTTCTTTTTCAATTCATTGAGGGTATAATAAAAAATGATTACTCTTATCAAAATAATTCATATATATATCTTATTATAATGGAGATTGTGTGCTTTTTTGTCTGTAACCGAAACTATATAACTACTCAAGTTACAATTCCCTTAGTTATTGACATCACATTCTCAATGATTTTATTTTTATTTTAACCTCTATTATTAATAAAATTGTATTACATTATTAATACTGTTAACCATATCTACATACTGACAACATACAATTATGTTTATATATACAACAAAATAGCGGTTTACAGTGTGAAGGGGAAGGCTAATTTGCATATTGATATAAAAAAATTGAATTTAATAAATATGTGCTTAGTATTATTGATTTCTAATTGTTTGGTTTTATTTTAATGAATATAAGCAAAAATCTCTTCAATGAATCTTAAATGAAATCCATTAACAAGAAAAAATAAGTGTCATTTTATTATTTACTTCCTCATTTAACTAAATATTTAAATTAGAAAAAATATCAATGAAAGACGAGAGTGATGGAAGAGTAAGTTTCAGTTGTTCTATATTTCGATTATACCCCCCTCTGTTTCAAATATTTTTATCTGCATTCTTATTTAGTTTCATTAGCCTTTCTAATTTAATATGATATTTTATTGCATTAAAACTTAAATACTTGCACCCGGAGGGTGCATATATTTGCTAGTATACATATATATATATATATATATATATATATATATAGTATGAACAAAAAGTAATAAGACAAACAGGAATATTTTTTATATATATATGTTATTTATTCTCAACTAGTTTCGATCTTAGGTCATCATCAGAAGAAAATGTCTTATTTGAAGAAATTGTTTTTAGATTTTTTGAAAGGGAGCATTATGGAAGAACTATAAAAATTGGAGTATTTTTGAGGGTTTGACATGCTATTAAAATCCGGGTAGAAGAGTGTGTTAGTAGTAGCAATATATATATATATATATATATTATATTATATATATATATATATATATATATATTATACTTACAGTTTGTATCCTTATTTGGTTTACTTTTATACTAAAACTATGAATATATTAATATATATATATATATATATATATATATATATATATATATATATATATATATATAAAAAATGTTGTTATGGGTCCCACGGGAAAAAATTAAATATTTTATAAAAAAAAGGTCCACAAAATGGATTGTTTTTTAAAATTTATATATATATATATATATATATATATATATAATATAATTTAAAAAAAAATTTTGTGGACCTTTTTGGGGGGGGGTCTGTAGATACTCCTTGTCAGTCAATCTATTATATTACTTGGAAGAAAGATTGTAGTATCAGTTACTCCTTATTTGTCAATCTGTAGTATCACAGATCTGTGCAGATACTGAGTACTGTGCGGAGGACCTGCCAAGGACAATGAGTGACAGGAAAGGTTGGCAAGAGGTTGTCATGGATATCTGTGCCGCTGGCGTGACATGATGATAATGATGATATATTTGATATCATCATCAAGTCATGCTGATAGCATGGATCCCCTTCACTCTTTCTCACCATCGATCCCTATCAGTCACTGCTCTTGGTAGGTGCTCTAAATAGCATCCAGTGTCAGCACAGAGCTGATGAATGTAAGTTTTTGCTGGTCGACCAACACTGGTGTGTCCATGTGTGGGATTCCACTGGTGAATGTCACATGAATTCATATCTGGTTCAACAACCTGTCTTGTCCATTTTATTTGGGTGGTTTGCAGATGATATCCAAATAGATTTGTCATATTTTTTTTTCATTTCCTTTTAAAATTACATATTTTGAAGGAGCTACATAAACTTGCTCCTTAATGTTGCAACTGATTTTAGGGACATTTATAAGGATCTATTGACAACTGGTGCACCGGTTAATTTGATAATATTTTTTACCGAGCTTTGCTTAGTCTGGCACACAGGTCTAAGTTTGCTTACTGATGATAAGAATTAGTCACCCATTTTTTATATGAATATTCTCCTTGCTACTTAACGTCGTTCATCTAATGATAACCAGTGCTATTAGCATGACCTGATTACAACTCTCAAGAATAAATTCAGTTTTATTATTAAGTGATGCTATTTAGAAAAAAATTATTAGAAACTTATGAATCTCAGAGGCTTTGTGATATATCCGGGTTAAGGGATATATTCTGAAGTTTGTATTTGGTATATTATCGCAGTAGTAATGGGTACATCGAATAGCAATCCGTCTCCGAGCAGTCGTGGTGTCGTCTAGCGAGTAAGTTAGCTGGTAGGCATTAGGTAGAGGACAAACACAGTGTCGACTATTTATACATGACACTGTCCAATCAGATTATAGTGAAGGGGTACCAAGGTATTTACATATTCATTATATCACTTTGAAAGATGCAAAAAGATTTTCCAGACATCTAAGTTCTTACTAATCGGTTCAAAATTAAAGCAGAACATCAGCGTCTTTATGATGTGTTCCATGATTCTTCAGTAGAAGGTCAAAATGACGAGCATACTTACCTCCCTTTGCACCTATAGATAAATAATAAGTAACCTAACAAAATCTTAAACTGGTGGCAAAATGAAGAAATGTGAGGATAACAGTTTTGATGGGGATATGATTGTGTGGAAATAAGGAAAACCAACATACTTCTCTGATTACTTTGGTTCATGGGGAAGAAGAAATAGAAAATATCCATTTATAGAATAAATATAAGTGGTGACTTTTTGTATTGCTTATAACCAAGATAGTCCAACAATGGGTAATATATTTGTTGTTCAGTCATTGTTACTGCAAATATTCATACTTTAGCACAGTCAATATTTTCCTCAAAAGGAACCATTAACTTATGGGCATAAAATTTTTTTGAATTAACTAACTGGACAATGGGCAGTTAATGTTATCTTAGCCAGAAAACTGAGAACACAATTCAAATCTATTGTGACAAATTAGGTGCAAGTCATGCTGAAAGCACCGATTTCTGCTAGATCACCAAAGTGTAGTTGTGACAAATTTGTTCAATACTTAATTGGGTGACCACTTCAGCAACACCAGGTACTGTAAGAAACCTGAGTCCTTTGTTTTTCAAAATGACTTGATTCAGCATTAAATGACTTAAAAAGGGCTGATATGCCATAAAATAAAGACAACCAACTGATTGTGACAAAGCATTGTATATGCGTATATATATATATATATATATATATATATATATATATATATACACCAACCCCTTCCCATTAGCAGGATGTGATATAAGGTCAATTTCTGAAGCAGAGTTAAACAGATTTTAATTTAGAGTTTTCCTTCTCCTAGGCTTGTTGCCTAAGGTTAAAGAACTCAATCTGCCCTACGATTAAATCATAGTTGGAGGGAAAATAGTTGGGTTCATACCTTTCCCAAGGGTGTTTATGCTATGGGAAATGCTAAAAGCATAGTCCAGGATTTGAATTCGTCTCACCGTGACCATTTCCTGTGATTTTAACCATTACACCACATGCCTCTACTATATATATATATATATATATATATATATGTATATTTGTGAAAGATTTCATGGACACATTGTCTTGATGATAAGTGACTAACATGCTGCTTTGAAACTAATGGTAACAACTGCAACTTAAATGTATTGTTCCTTATAACAAATAAATACAGTTCCTACACCCATAATTGAGCACTTTATTTTCAATTCTTCAATACTAGAAAAAACTATATATATATATATATATATACCAGTCATAGTTTTAGAGTTGTGTGTGTGTGTGTATATATATATATATATATATATATATATATATACTACTCTAAAATGTAAAAGGCTTTAGTCTTGGTAAAAATAGAATCAGTTTCAGTTGACATGATTTATTGGCTTTTACTGCTTCAAATGTGTTTTTCTGCGATAATCTCACCAGTGTTTATGAATTTTCACTTGATGACAGCTTTTAAGAAGTAAAGAATATAGATTAATAAAGTTATTGCTATATTATTAACAGATAATTGTACCTTAAGATATGAATGCTAAAATGAGGAAATTAAGCTCCCATTCTCTCTCTTTCTCACACACAACTCATATATATATGTGTGTGTGTGAATGGAAAGCAAGCTAATAAGATATATTTTGAGATAAAAAATAAAAAATAAAAAATGGTAAAAGTGCACAGAGAGAGAGAGAGAGAGAGAGAGAGAGAGAGAGAGAGAGAGAGAGAGAGAGAGAGAGAGAGAGAGGAGAGAGAGAGAGAAGAATGAAAAATAGAAAGAATAATTAGAAAGATAAAGAAGAAAATGTGAGGAGAAAGAGAGAGGAAAAAAATTAAAAGAAGAAAATGAAACGGTTTGGAAATTAAAAAGAAAAAGTAAATGATAAGAGAAAAGAAAAGTTCGAAAGAAGAAAATAAGAAATAAAAAAGAAAATAAGAAATAAATAAAAAAAAGAAATAAGAAATAAATAGAAGAAATAAATAAATAAAAAGAAAATGAGAAATAAGAAAAAGAAATGAGAAATAAAAAAAAAAGAAAGAAAGAAAAGAAATAAAAAAGAAATAAGAAAAAAGAAAAAAGAAAATAAGAAATAAAAAAAGAAAAAAGAAATAAAGAAAAAAAGAAAATAAAAATAAAAAAAAGAAAATAAGAAAGAAAGAAAATAAGAAATAAAGAAAAAAGAAAATAAGAAATAAAAAAAAAGAAAATAAGAAAGAAAGAAAAAGAGAAATAAGAATAAAGAAATAAAAAAGAAAAAAGAAATAAGAAATAAAGAAAAAAGAAAATAAGAAATATGAAAAAAGAAATAAGAAATAAGAAAAGAAAATAAGAAAATAAAGAAAAAGGAAAATAAGAAATAAAGAAAAAGAAATAAGAAAAATAAAAGAAAAAAAGAAATAATAAAATAATAAAGAAAAAGAAAATGAGAAATATAGTAAAAAGAAATAAGAAATAAAGAAAAAGAAAATAAGAAAGAAAATAAAAAGAAAATAAGAATATGAAAAAAGAAAATAAGAAATAAAGAAAGAAGAAAATAAGAAAATAATAAAGAAAAAAGAAAATAAGAAATAAAGAAAAAAGAAAATAAGAAAATAATAAAGAAAAGAAAATAAGAAAATAAAGAAAAAGAAAATAAGAAAGAAATAAAAAGAAAATAAGAAATATGAAAAAAGAAAATAAGAAATAAAGAAAGAAGAAAATAAGAAATAAAGAAAAAGTAAGATAATCTGAAGAAAGAAAATGATTGAATGAAAACAAGAAAATAATAAAGAAAATAAAAAAAGTATATGAAAGAAAGAAAATGATGAAATAAAGTAAATGATATGAAAGAAAAGTAATAACGTTTATGTAGCTAAATCCTTTGATTTCATTGGATAGAATCTTGATACATTTATTTCATCATGGCCTTTTGCCATAGACCAATACATCAAAGTTACGAATCAAAGATTTCTTATTTCTATACCTTAAAGTTGGTTTGTTAGCTTTTCTTTTTAGTTTTTCTTTAAAAATTTGTTACAATCCAAACCATATTTCTTGGAGGCATGGCTGGCATTTAACAAATCAACATACACACTATGTAAAAAGTTTGTTGCTTCAAATCTTCTGGCAGCCATTTTGTTTGAAATAAATGCTTTGGGAAATTAGCTGGTACAATTGATTTTCTTTTGATATGGACAAGCTTCAGGTGTTCAAACATCAAACAACACCTGTCTGATATTCTTGTAATCATGCTCTTATGTCTGAATCTGAATCTGGGAAAATCCGTTTCTCCAGTTCAAAAGATCAGATATTTTGCTTATATTATAGAATTAACTTATGAACTTGAGACATATTACTATGAAGGAGGTCACCCTTAGGAAATTGAAAACAAAATATCTATCATGTATTCGTTTATATTTATCACTGATTTCAATTTATAGAGTTTTCTTGCTGAAAGGTACGTCTGTTAGTTTATCTAATAGACATTTATTATGATATGAATCAAGATGTTTAAGTTGGACAGGGGTCAGAATCAAAATGTCATCTCTAAGATACCAAAATTGATAATAATAATAATAATAATAATAATAATATAATAATAATAATAAAGAGTGAAAATGGGTGAATTGGAAATCAGAGGAAGAATTGAGACCATTCTAACAGAATTGTTAAGATCAGCTAGAATACTTAGAAGAGTCCTGGAAACCTGAGAAGAGTTGCTGTCCTCAACCTCCAGTAAACCAGCAACTAAAGTAGGAGTGAAAAACTCTCATAAAGTGAAATAATGATGATGATGATAATAATAATATAAACCATGTATTAACCAAATGCAGCAAACTAGCACAACGAGTATACAAAGCTAGGCATGACTGGATTGGAAAGGTGATCCACTGGGAATTATGCAAAAAACTAAATTTTGACCATACAACAAAATGGTATATGCATAAACCAGAATCTATTCTTGAGAATTCAATGCATAAAATTCTCTGGGATTTTGAGATAAAGACAGATCGACTTATCCCAGACAGAAGACCAGACCTAGTATTAATTAACAAAAAAAAGAGAATTTGTCAATTGATAGATTTTGAAGTTCCAGCAGACCACAGGGTGAAGATGAAAGAAAATTAAAAGATAGACAAATACCTAGACCTTGCTAGAGAATTGAAAAAACTGTGGAATATGAAGATGAAAGTAATACCAATAGTAGTTGGGGCACTAGGAACGATCCCCAAAAGCTTAAAGAAAAAAAAAAGACTAGAGGAAATCAGATGAAAAATTGAGACCATCCAGACAACAGCATTGTTAAAATCAGCTGGAATACTCAGAAGAGTCCTGGAGACCCGAGGAGACTTGTTGTCACTCAAACTCCAGTGAAAGATCATCAGCTAACACTGGTGTGAAAAACTAATAAGATAATGATATACAATGTTACCTTGACTTAAAAGTTTAATTCATTCAATATCCTCATAAAGCTAATCAGTTTTTCCCATTGAAATAAACTCAAATGCCATTAATTCATTCGAGCAGCTCCAAAAACCTCCTAATTTTTTTGTTACATTATTTTTAAATAAGAAAAATGTACTGCATTGTATAAAAACACAATAAAATAGGATTTAATAAATTATGTGCAGTAATGTTTTAATGTTTATTTTTTATAAATAATATTTTTATTTGGTGTAATAAATTTGGAAACTTAAATGATTTTAGTGAACTTATTAACATAAGCATATCTGAAGCTCACTTGTACTTCAAATTTAAGCTCACAACAGAAAGCAAAAAAATTATCCAAGTGACAACTTGTAACATAAAAATATCATAAGTTGTGGCACTCATAAGTTAAGGTACCATTGTAGGGGATTATCTTCCCTTGGGTGGAGGAGTTATCTGCCCGGCTTGTTGTCGATTGTTCCCACCAGGGGACGTATGATATTTAAGCGGCGGATTCGAATTTCTCTTCCTTTTTCCTTGCCAGGAGACCACATGGGTTAGACACGGTCTACCCCTTTCTCGGTGGGGCTCCGGCCCCCCTCCTTGTAAGTCATTTCTATCTATGGACACTCTAGTCCTTTTATATATGTAGGTTTATCTACTCTTGTATTTGTATCTTATGTATCCAATTACTCTTCTATTATGTATCCTTTGTATTCATGTGCTGTTATCTATTAAATGTATTGTCCCTCAACCCTTGTAGGAGTTGTATGTTCTTCAAATATTCACTTTGAATCTTACACCATTATATATTCATATGATCATCATACATACATATATATATATATATATATATATATATATATTCAAAATTGCTTCTATAAAAACAAACATCCAAAAATCTTATTCACTTCGCCGAAGAGCTTATGGCCGGGTTTGTTTACTAAATAAACGTCCACTTGCCTACTATGGCAGGGGCGTGTAATAGTATCATTGACAAGGTTAATTTCGCAGGGATTGTTCGCTATGTACCGGCGGCCGAACGGATATGGTCTCTGACTATGCCTGTGAAGTCCCGGTTTCGATTCCTGTCGGAGGGGAGTCGTTAGTATACATCGCTGAAGAGACTTAATAAAGTCGAAACAGTCTGTACGGTGTTCTGCATAGCGAGCCATCCTTTGCGGGATTTACTTGTCAAGATTATTTTCTATAATTATCGAATTTTATGCGATACATGCATTTATAATTGCCTTCAAGCAAAAATATAAAATAATAATTTATTCAACATTGCTTCTATAAAAAAAATCCAAAATCTTATTCACTTCGCCGAAGAGCTTACGGCCGGGTTTGTTTACTAAATAAACGTCCACTTGCCTACTATTGGCAGGGGTGTGTAATAGTATCATTGACAAGGTTAATTTCGCAGGGATTGTTCGCTATGTACCGGCGGCCGAACAGATATGGTCTCTGACTATGCCTGTGATCCCGGTTTCGATTCCTGTCGGAGGGGAGTCGTTAGTATACATCGCTGAAGAGACTTAATAAAGTCGAAACAGTCTGTACGGTGTTCTGCATAGCGAGCCATCCTTTGCGGGATTTACTTGTCAAGATTATTTTCTATAATTATCGAATTTTATGCGATACATGCATTTATAATTGCCTTCAAGCAAAAATATAAATAATAATATATATATATACATATACACACATAAAAAAAGCTAGATGAGAACGATACAAGGATTCTGAATGTTGTCCTAAACAAATCCTGGAAATCACGCCACAAGAAAACGGCTCTACAAGCACTTACATGGATGGTTTGGGTGATAGGAGGTAAGATGAAACATATATCATTAATTTTTTTGATCCAGGTGTCATTGGGGAAGAAAAAAGGCTTTGGCCCATATACCAAAACTACCAGCATTTAAAAATAAGGTTTAAAAAGTTTAGTTTCAATTTACCTTTACCATAATTTTAAACTTGACTAAATGAATAAGTTGCTGTACCTTCTGACCTTCTTGATTTGGTAACTTTCTGTGAATACATAGTAGAACATCTATACATATATAAAGGGCAGTTGTGTGTATGTATGTCCAGATGAAACTATGAAAATAAAACAAATAACGACAAAGTAAATATACATAAACATTCACTATCATCAGAGCTTGCTTTTTGAGCAAGAATAATGAAGATTTGATTTATATTCTTGAAGATAATTGAAAAATAAAATCTAAATGATATCAGCATGGAATTTTTATTTTTATTTAATATTTTAAATAGTAGACATTAATTTTTCTTTTCAGAGTGGCTGGATCAGCGCAAGGTCTTTTTTTTACATAGGGATTTTAATGGGCATCCTGCGAGGATCCAACTCACAATTCAGTAGTAATGGATCTGCTAGACTAACTTAAAAAAAATCCTCCCTCTACCCAGGCCATACCAGGTAGCCACTTCTAGTTTTATATACATTTACAGGGTTATGTTCTTATGTCTCTACCTGTCCTACCCATTGTACTTCCTAAACTTGTATGTATTTACCAACCACTCTCAGCCCTGTTGAATGGGGTTGTAGAATACACTGACTGCCCCTCTGCAGAAGGGTAAGACACACCCAATTGGGCCATCTGTTGGCCATGGATATCAACCCGTGATGCTTATGGACGAACTCCTCATAACTGAGCAGTCCATGACATGCAACAATCCACTTTGGGCCTTTCTTAAGCCCTAGCACCCATATGATTGTCCCAACCCTATTGCCCTAATGGCAAACCCCCCAACCTATTTTTATAATATATGTACTAGAAGGCGGTGACTGAGGGCCTTAGTGTCCTGGGTATGATCTAACTAGATCTAATGGTGAAGTTCCAATTTTGGAGTTTTTCATTGCTATTACTCCAGGTCCCCCCTGATCCGGAGGTAGCACCTATTTGGATCCCATCAACTGGTTAAATAGATTTTTAAAAAATGTGTTTAAAAAGAAAAATTGAGTTTGAAAATAAATTGAATACCCAACAAGAATAAATAAAACAAAACGTCTTCAGCATAAATTAACCCAAGGATTGATATGCCATGAAATCCAACCAACCTACAACCAACCAAACAACCAACCAACCCCTCGCAGAAGCAGGATGTAACACAAGGTCAATTTTTAAGTGGTGTTTAACAGAAGGAATTTGTAGTTTTCTTTTGTATTTGGCATACCAAAGTTAAAGAGCCCGAACTACCTTACTATTTCCCCATAGCTAGAAGGAGAATAGTAGGATGCAAACCATTTCCTAGGGAATTAGCACTATGAGAAAAGTAACCAGCCTTGTCTAGGATTTGAACTTGTGTCACTGTGTTCATTTTATAAACTAGTAACAATTGAATCCACTCTGCCCCCAGTAAATGATAATCATCTATGATTAATTAGATATAAAGTTTTAGTGAATTAGAACTTTTGAAATAATTATCAAGTGTCATGTCTATAAACCTATAAACAGTGATTACTTTGACTAGAGTTAATTAATATAATAAATTAATCTAAAGGTCAGCTGCAACGTTCAGTAACACTTAATGTAATTATACATGGTAAAATTTGCCATTATAATCAGTGAAGGATAATGTTTATTGACAAAAGGGTATGCATTTGACAGCTATGAACTACTCTGCCAAAAGTTATCAGGTTCAATTAAGATATATATATATACTGATGATATAGTTTGCTATATTTCTAAGTAAAAAGTGCTCAGTATTAGTTTGACTTTAATGGTGTATCCAGTGAATAAAAGCTAAGGTAGTTACTTCACTATGCTCTATGGCTCAGTATATAAATGTTACATGTTTAGAAAATATTCAGATGAATGGTCGGTGGATATATATATATATATATATATATATATATATATCCACCGACCATTCATCTGAATTTTTCTAAACATGTAACATTTATATACTGAGCCATATATATATATATATATATCCCTCATATGTCGAAAATCGACGGGAGAGTCCATTTTATATATATATATATATATATATATATATTGTTAAATAATGCAGCCATTTTCTGTCTGCAAGTTTTGTCCTTTGTTTTTTCGTATTGCCGGATTATTTTTGTAATATCTGGCGAAAATTGGCTGATGTATTTGCCATATGTCATAGATCAAGTACTTTCTGCCCTATCATGGGCCATCTTCAAGGTTGTTGTATGGTTTCAAAATACCTTGAAGATGGCCCATGATAGGGCAGAAAGTACTTGGTCTATGACATATGGCAAATACATCAGCCAATTTTCGCCAGATATTACAAAAAATCCAGCAATACGAAAAAACAAAGGACAAAACTTGCAGACAGAAAATGGCTGCATTATTTAACAATATATGCCTACAAGAAAAAATGCTGCCTAAATACATACACACACACACACACACACACATATATATATATATATATATATATATATATATATATATATATATATATATGTGTGTGTATGTGTGTGTATGTTCAGACATAGTTGTTTAAATAGTATAGACATCTTTTATCTACTTATTCTGGTTTCTATCCTTTCAAGTCCATGAATCAATATTAAAACATTCGTCCTGAATTGGCTAATAGATTTACCATAATATGTTCCCAAGTACTGTCGGTCCTGTCATGCCTAATTAAAATTTCAATCAAAGCATATTGTGTCTCTCTCCATAGAACAGGCATGAATCATCAAGTTAGTGGTAAATTGTAAGGAATGCTCAAATTTATTGTCTTTTACAAGGATTTTCTTGATTTTAACAGTAGGCTCCTTGTTGTTGTCCATTGCAAAATGGACCAGGAATCACTTTGAGGGACAAATTTAGAAGTTCAAGTTTATTGTATATCTTTAGGTATAATTACATCTCTTTCAGGATGGACAAAATTTCATCAACATTGAGATTTTCAAATGTATCTCTTTCTCACTTATACAATTGTTCTTTCTCACTTATACAATTTTCAAACAAAGTGAATTATTTGTGTTCCTCTCTTTCTTTATGAGGTGCATCATGGAAAGGTTTTGAAAATTGCATAGGTAATAAACTATCAATTACCAAGTGCAATTGACTTCATGTCTTCACTATCCTAACTTTATATATATATATATATATATATATATTGATCTAAAAGAAGAGTAAGAAAAAAATAACAATAGAGAGAGCAGAGAGAGAGAGAGACAAAAAAAAATTAGAAACAAGTGAGCTAGCTGACTAGTTTCATTCCTCGCTTAACAGAGCTAAATATCGAGGAGAATAGAGTTAACTAAGAATGATTAAGAACAAGAAAATGGGACGAGTAAGAAAACCCCCCAAAAAACAATTAAATGAAAGGGAATAATTACTTTTTTTATCCCTAAAAGGGGAGGAAAATACGAGACTATACAGTTGTAATACTCAAACGTAGTAAACCCTCCCTTTGTTTGCAAAGGGCTAGCTTACTGGTCAGAATATATAAGGTCTCTAAGATTTTTAAATGGTAAAAGGAGTGTAACTTGCTCATAATGGAGAACCAGTCAACACTGAATAAATTGGTGCAACTACGGCTATTTATAAGGTGTTCACCTATGGAAGAACCATAAGTATTCCTCAGTAAATCATTTGGACTGACATTTTCATTTCTAATTTTAGCCAGGACATGCTGTTTAATGTCCAATCGCTGATTAGTTAATTCTCGCTATGTATTGCAAATGGCAAATACATCTGAACAAGTAAATAATGGAATTGTTAAGGTGAAAAGGAAGTATGTCTTTGCAATTAGATGCCAAGATAAGTCTTCTTTTAAACACAACCTGTAAATTAGAAGAGGGGAATAATAATAAATGAACACACAAGGTTAGGCTTGAGAAGCTTTATTCTACTTAGAATACTGTTTACTACTGAGAGTTTATATACTCTCAGAAACGTCAAAGATTTACACAAAGGGGAGGTAATAATAAAAACAAGGGAAGTAACTCTCAATTACTTATTACAAGGGGTAACATTTTTTAACACAATCAGATATTTGCCTTGAAAATCTTATGACACCTAAACAAAGAAGGCAAAGATAAACTGGACATTCATTTACCGTAGTCAACTTGATTTTATTAAATAAGGTGAAAAGGAAGTATGTCTTTGCAATTAGATACCAAGATAAGTCTTCTTTTAAACACAACCTGTAAATTAGAAGAGTTGTAACATTTTTTAACACAATCAGATATTTGACTTGAAAATCTTTCACTGACACCTAACCAAGGAAGGCAATGATAAACTGGACATTCATTTACTGAACCCAACTTGATTTTATTAAAATCAGTTATTTATTGTTTTATAACTGATTCTACAATTCATTATTACACAGCGTTGATGAAATAAACCTAATCTCTTCATCTAATTTAGAATCGGAGCAAATTATCAATGCCCTATGAGTAATGGTCTTGATTAAATTGACCTTTCTTTTAGTTGGACAAAATGAATCCCCTTTTGATGCGAGGTCACTCTTATAGTGCAATTAAAATGGGGAAAAAATTACCTCAATAGCCTGCAAGACAACCATCATGACAAGAACTTATAATTTATATAACGAATTAAACTCATAAGGTATCACTGTAATTAAAAACAAAACAGAATGAACATGAATAAAGCAAGAACAACAAAAAAATAGAATCAGAAAAAAAAAAGAAACTAAATGAGTGAATGAATAAATGGCACAATGCTTTTTAATGAATTTTCAACAGTTAATTGAAGGAGACATATGTTTGAATTTAGTCATTAACAAAATGATTTGTAATTTCCACTTGTGTTAAGCAACTTCCTGAAAAAAACTTTGTTTCTTGAAATTCAATATGGCTGATGAAATGATGACCAAAAAGAACAAAGTTACCATTTTCATCTCTTGTATTACATTTAATATAACTGTTTTTTTTTTATGTAAATGTTATTAGATATTTACTATGTTGGTGGTGCAATGGACTTGGCGATCTGAGTTCAAATACTGGACGAGGCTGTTTGAATTTTATTTAGTGCTAATACCCTAGGGAAAAGAATGAATCTAACTAGTTGTCCCTCCTGCTATGGGTAAATAGTAGGGCAGACTGGGCTCTTTAACCTTGGTTAGGCAACCAAACTAGGAGAAGGAAAACTCTGAATTCAAACCTTAAGAAATTGACCATGACTGAGATGTCATGAAGCCTCTGTTCATCAAAGGTCATTTGCTGCATAGCGCAATAAGAAAGGACTGAATTCCCACATGCTGAGAAGAAGGTTTATCACACAAAGGCGGGGACAAAGTCCAACCTTGGTGGTGGGGCAAAGTCTCTACTGCTTACATGCCAAGTGATCAGTCTAATTTCTATTACCCACTTGAGTAAAGGACAGGCTGACTTCATGATTTCTATTACCATTTATATATATGCCTATCGGCACCAATTTGGTGTTTTTCTTTTTGGTGGTAACAACCTTTCTGGAAATTCCATGTGCAGACATATGAGTAAGCACCGCTCATGACTTGCTTTATCCAATCAAATTCTAGAGATTGCTTAATTATTTTTATTATTTGTGCAAAATTGTAGAAGTTTTTGAATTTGGATAGGAGTCATGGTTGGCATGTCTTTTATGTTCTTTTTCTTTTTCATTGTTTAGTTAATTATTGGAGTTTATCCTATAATATATGTATGTATGTGTTAAGTATCTGGCCGACATACTTGGCCAGTTGAGAAAGACTTAAAGTAAGTAAATAAGTAAGTCTATAGAATCCTTTGGTAAGTGAATAAGTCCTGGATTATGTAATCCTACGCAGTGTCAAAAGGTCCAGTGATACAATCCTATGATCCGTCGTCCACGAAGGCTCAAAGCAATGTGTGTAGGTATGATCAGAACAGCCAGTATAAGTAACAATTATCAGCAGCAGAGCACTGCTAGTGATTGGACAAGAAGTTGGTCACATGGTTGTCGGCAAGTCTATAAGTACAAGTGACCATTTACCACACACCTTATATCTTAAAATTCTCAACAGTATGGTTTACTTATTTTTGCTACTGAAGTTTTATAAATATTTGACCTGTCATGCCACATTCATCATAAATTCATCTATTTTATTTTTTCATTTGTTAAAAAAGAATTTTCAACTTACTGCTCATTCCAGCCCTGCCAATGAATAAAAAAAATGTAAATGTCACATAAACCTGTTTATAACACCCACTCTGCAAACTGGTTGGCTCCAGCATTAGCCAATCCGGTACACAGAAACCAAGGTCTGTGTTGGAAAAACCCTTTGTAAGCCAGTTTAGCTGCTAGAATTGTATCAGAGGGGCGATGCACTAGGGGATGATCATCATGGGGAGTATTATGTTGAAAGATCCGAAATCCCCCAATGAACCAGTAATAACATAACTGATAATGCCACCCAGTGCTGTTTAATAGTACAGGCGTATCTCAAACACTCTCATGACAAATAATTTCTTTTTATTGCAAAGCTTCTAAAATATTCATCTGGAAATGAAAATTTCCAGTTTCAAGCCAAAATAGATACAAACAAAACAAATCAAATTTCTCCAATAATCGATCCTTTGTTTGATGAAGTCATTAATCCTTAATATAAAAGAGAAAAAAAAAAATTTCCTCATGTCACGACCAGACTTGGGTTTCTAAAAATCAACAATATTTAATGACGATAAATATTGACTCACCGAAATAAAACTTTCCTGCAACTGGTCAGTCCAGTAAATACAAATTCTCTAAACCAAAAAAGTGTATGAATTATTGACAAAACTGCAACGAATCCATAGCAAAAAAAAAAGGTAAGTTATTGATGTTTCTTGAGGCAGGATTGAATCAGTCATGAGGTTGAGCTGAGCTGCTGCTGTTGCTGTTGCTGTTGGTGGTGGTGGTGAGCTCAAACTGTCTATTGACCAATCTGGTTTGAACCAAGCTTTGATCTCTCCTTGATATCAGTCATATGATGCTGAGATATTCTTCACATGAATGACTGCATTCAAACTTGTCTACACTTGTGTGAATGGATGTGAATATTGGAGAAACTTATGAAAACATATGAGTCATTTTTACCCTCTGGGAACAAATTTGAAGTAAGAAATTGAAAAGGTGTCCATATTAGCAAAAAATATGTGTAGGTATATTTATTTATTCAAGCACACACATACACATGATGAGCCATTAGGTGAAACCTAGGTAGGTAGTTTCTGACTCCTTAGGTCCTTATAATTTTGCTCTACTTAGTGTACTGAGTACGTTTTACATATTTAACTTTTCATCGATTATTATTATACCAATGATTATTTATTTTTTGGGCTATTCATCGATTATTATTATACCAACGATTATTTATTTTTTGGGCTATTCATCGATTATTATTATACCAACGATTATTTATTTTTTGGGCTATTCATCGATTATTATTATACAACGATTATTTATTTTTGGGCTATTCATCGATTATTATTATACAACGATTATTTATTTTTTGGGCTATTCATCGATTATTATTATACCAACGATTATTTATTTTTTGGCTATTCATCGATTATTATTATACCAACGATTATTTATTTTTTGGGCTATTCATCGATTATTATTATACTTATTTATTTTTTGGACTATTCATCGATTATTATTATACCAACGATTATTTATTTTTTGGGCTATTCATCGATTATTATTATACCAACGATTATTTATTTTTTGGCTATTCATCGATTATTTTATACTTATTTATTTTTGGGCTATTCATCGATTATTATTATTTTTACAACCAACGATTATTTATTTTTTGGGCTATTCATCGATTATTATTATACCAATTATTTATTTTTTGGGCTATTCATCGATTATTATTATACCAACGATTATTTATTTTTGGGCTATTCATTGATTATTATTATACCAACATTATTTATTTTTTGGGCTATTCATCGATTATTATTATACCAACGATTATTTATTTTTTGGGCTATTCATCGATTATTATTATACCAACATTATTTTATTTTTTGGACTATTCATCGATTATTATTATACCAACAATTATTTATTTTTTTGGACTATTCATCGATTATTATTATACCAACGATTATTTATTTTTTGGACTATTCATCGATTATTATTATACCAACGATTATTTATTTTTTGGGCTATTCATTATTATTATACAACATTATTTATTTTTGACTATTCATCGATTATTATTATACCAACGATTATTTATTTTTGGGATTCATCGATTATTATTATACCATTATTTATTTTTTGGGCTATTCATCGATTATTATTATACCAACAATTATTTATTTTTTGGGCTATTCATCGATTATTATTATACCAACGATTATTTATTTTTGGCTATTCATCGATTATTATTATTTATTTATTTTTTTGGGCTATTCATCGATTATTATTATACCAACAATTATTTATTTTTTGGGCTATTCATCGATTATTATTATACCAACAATTATTTATTTTTTGGACTATTCATCGATTATTATTATACCAACAATTATTTATTTTTTGGGCTATTCATCGATTATTATTATACCCAATTATTTATTTTTTGGACTATTCATTATTATTATACCAACATTATTTATTTTTTGGACTATTCATCGATTATTATTACCAACAATTATTTATTTTTTGGCTATTCATCGATTATTATTATACCAACAATTATTTATTTTTTGGGCTATTCATCGATTATTATTATACCAACAATTATTATTTTTTGGGCTATTCATCGATTATTATTATACCAACGATTATTATTTTTTGGGCTATTCATCGATTATTATTATACAACAATTATTTATTTTTTGATTCATCGATTATTATTATACCAACTATTCATCGATATATTTATTTATATTCATCCAACAATTATTTATTTTTTGGGCTATTCATCGATTATTATTATACCAACAATTATTTATTTTTTGGACTATTCATCGATTATTATTATACCAACAATTATTATTTTCTAGATTTTATTATACAGGACAGGTGCTTTGGTCTTTTCATTTTTTTTCACAGATATCAGCTTGTACATTTCTTTATTTACAAAGTGTACCATGTAGTTTTTTTATGCTGACATAGTTTAGAAACCATAATATATATGAAAATTATTTTATTTTTATTTTTATACGCATTGTAATTGCTTTCTTAACTTATATAATAATAACATACTTAACAATGTTGCAAGCTGATATCTGTGAAAAAAAATGAAAAGACCAAAGCACGGCTGTTCCTGAAAATAATATTGGTATAATATATCGATGAATAGTCCAAAAAAATAAATAATTTGTTGGTATAATAATAAATCGATGAATAGTCCAAAATAATAATTAATTGTATGGTATAATAATATCGATGAATAGCCAAAAAATAAATAATTGTTGGTATAATAATAATCGATGAATAGTCCAAAAATAAATAATTGTTGGTATAATAATAATCGTATGAATAGGCCGCAATAAATAAATAATTGTTGGTATAATATAACGATGAATAGCCCAAAAATAAATAATTGTTGGTATAATAAATAATCGATGAATAGCCTAAATAAATAATCGTTGGTATAATAATAATCGATAAAGCCCATAAAAAATCAAATAATTGTTGGTATAATATAATCGATGAATAGCCCAAAAAAATAATAATTGTTGGTATAATAATAATCGATGAATAGCCCAAAAAATAAATAATTGTGGTATAATAATATCGATTGATAGCCCAAAAAATAATAATTGTTGGTATAATAATAATCAATGAAATAGTCCAAAAAAATAAATAATTGTTGGTATAATAATAATCGATGATAGCCAAAAAATAAATAATTGTTGTATATAATAATCGATGAATAGTCCAAAAATTAATAATTGTTGATATAATAATAACGATGAATAGCCCAAAAAATAAATAATTGTTGGTATATATAATAATCGATGAATAGCCCAAAAAAATAAATAATTGTTGGGTATAATAATAATCGATGATGAGCCCTAAAAAATAAATAATCGTTGTATAATATAATCGATGACATATTCCCAAAATAAATAATTGTTGGTATAATAATAACGATGAATAGGCCAAAAAATAAATATTGTTTGGTATAATAATAATCGATGAATAGCCCAAAATAAATAATCGTTGGTATAATAAATAATCGATGAATAGTGCCAAAAATAAAATAATCGTTGGTATAATAATAAATCGATGATAGCCGCAAAAAAAATAAATAATTGTTGTATAATAATAATCGATGATAGTCCAAAAAATAAATAATCGTTGGTTATAATAATAATTGATGATAGGTTGTATAATAATAATCGATGAATAGTCCAAAAAATATAATAATCGTTGGTATAATAATAATCGATGAATAGTCCAAAAAATTAATAAATCGTTGTATAATAATAATCGATGAATAGCCTAAAAAATAAATAATTGTTTGGTATAATAATCGATGAATAGCCCAAAAAATAATAATTGTTGGTATAATAATAATCGATGAATAGCCAAAAAAATAAAAATTGTTGGTATAATATAATCGATGATACGCCAAAAAATAAATAATCGTTGGTATAATATAATCGATGAATAGTCCAAAAAATAAATATCGTTGGTATAATAATAATCGATGAATAGGCCCAAAAAAATAAAATTGTTGGTATAATAATAATCGATTGAAATAGTCCAAAAAATAAATAATCGTGGTATATAATATCACTGAATAGTCCAAATAAATAAATAATCGATGAAATAGTCCAAAAAATAATAATCGTTGGTATATAATAATGCGATGAATAGTCAAAAAATAAATAATCGTTGTATAAAATAATAATCGATGAAATAGTCTAAAAATAAATAATCGTTGTATAATAATAATCGATGAATAGCCTAAAAAATAATATTGTTGGTAAATAATAATAATCGATGAATAGCCCTAAAAAATAAATAATTGGTTGGTATAAATAATCGATGATGCCAAAAATAAATAATTGTTGGTGATAATAATAATTCGATGAATAGCCCAAAAAATAATAAATCGTTGGTATAATAAAAATAAAAAATATGGAAAAAAATTTAGCCCCCAAAAAATAAAATATTCCCGTAAAAATAATAATCCGAATTTGGAAATAAGGCGCCAAAAATAAAAAAATAAAATCCGTTTTGGGTTTATAAAATTTAAATAAATCCGATGAAAAAAAAAAAAAAAAAAATAGGTAAAAAAATAAATAATCGTTGGTATAAGATGAATAATCGATGAATAGCCCAAATAAATGCTGAAAGAGTTATCAAAGTTAAAATGTAAAACGTACTCGGTACACTAATTAGAGCAAAATTAAAAGGACGCTTAAGGAGGTCAGAAACTACCTACCCTAGGTTTCACTAATGGCTCATCATTGTGTATGTGTGTTGCTTGATAATAAATATACCTACGCATATTTTTGCTAATATGGACACCTTTTCAATTTCTTACTTAAATTTGTTCCCAGAGGGTAAAAATGACTCATATTTTTTTATAATTCTCCAATATTCACATCCATTCAACCAAGTGTAGACAAGTTGAATGCAGTCATTCATGTGAAAGATATCTCAGCATTCATATGACTGATATCAAGGAGAGAGTCAAAGCTTGGTTCAAAACCAGATTGGTCAATAGACAGTTTGAGCCGTCACCACCACCACCAACAGCAACAGCACAGCAGCAGCTCAGCTCAACCTCATGACTGATTCAATCCTGCCTCAAGAAACATCAATAACTTACCTTTTTTTTTTTGCTATGGATTCGTTGCAGTTTTGTCAATAATTCATACACTTTTTTGGTTTTAGAGAATTTGTATTTACTGGACTGACCAGTTGCAGGAAAGTTTTATTTCGGTGAGTCATAATTTATCGTCATTAAAATATTGTTGATTTTTAGAAACCCAAGTCTGGTCGTGACATGAGGAAATTTTTTTTTTCTCTTTTATATTAAGGATTAATGACTTCATCAAACAAAGGATCGATTATTGGAGAAATTTGATTTGTTTGTTTGTATCTATTTTGGCTTGAAACTGGAAATTTTCATTTCCAGATGAATTTTTAGAAGCTTTGCCATAAAAAAGAAATTGTTTGGTCATGAGAGTGTTTTGAGATATGCCAGTACTATTAAAGCAGCACTGGGTGGCATTATCAGTTATGTTATTACTGGTTCATTGGGGGATTGTGGATCTTTCAACAATAATATTCCCCATACCATGATGATCATCCCTAGTGGCATCACCCGCTGATATAATTCTAGCAGCTAAACTGGCTTACAAGGGTTTTTCCACACAGACCTTGGTTTCTGTGTACAGGAATTGGCTAATGCTGGAGCCAACCAGTTTTGCAGAGTGGGTGTTATAAACAGGTTTTATGTGACACGTTACATTTTTTTTATCATTGGCAGGGTTGGAATGAGCAGTAAGTTGAAAAAATTCTTTTTTAACAAACGAAAAATAAAATAAGATGAATTTATGATGAATGTGGCATGACAGGTCAATATATTTATAAAACTTCAGTAGCAAAAATAAGTAAACCATACTGTTGAGAATTTTAAGTACTTATAAGACTTGCCGACAACCATGTGACCAACTTCTTGTCCAATCACTAGCAGTGCTCTGCTGCTGATAATTGTTACTTATACTGGCTGTTCTGATCATACCTACACACATTGCTTTGAGCCTTCGTGGACGACGGATCATAGGATTGTATCACTGGAACTTTTGACACTGCCTAGGATTACATAATCCAGGACTTATTCACTTACCAAAGGATTCTATAGCTCAGGACTTACTTATTTACTTACTTTAAGTCCTTCTCAACTGGCCAAGTATGTCGGCCAGATACTTAACACACACATACATATATTATAGGATAAACTCCAATAATTAACTAAACAATGAAAAATAAAACAACATAAAAGACATACCAACCATGACTCCTATCCAAATTCAAAAACTTCTACAATTTTGCAAAAATAATAAAAATAATTAAGGCAATCTTCTAGAATTTGATTTGGATTAAAGCAAGTCATGAGCGGTGCTTACTATATGTCTGCACATGGAATTTCCAGAAAGGTTGTTACCACCAAAAAGAAAACACCATAATTGGTGCGATAGGCATATATATAAATGGGTAATAGAAATCATGAAGTCAGCCTGTCCTTTACTCAAGCGGGTAAGTAGGAATTAGACTGATCACTTGGCATGTAAGCAGTAGAGACTTTGCCCACCACCATGGTTGGGACTTTGGTCCCGCCTTTGTGTGATAAACCTTCTTCTCAGCATGTAGGAATTCAAGTCCTTTCTATATTGCGGGCTATGCAGCAAATGACGCTTTTGAATGAACAGAGGCTTCATGACATCCCAGTCATGGTCAATTTTCTTTAAGATTTGAATTCAGAGTTTTTCCTTCTCCTAGTTTGGTTGCCTACCAAGGTTTAAAGAGCCCAGTCTGCCCTACTATTTACCCATAGCAGGAGGGACAACTAGTTAGATTCATTCTTTTCCTAGGGTATTAGCACTAAAAATAAAATCAAACAGCCTCGTCCAGTATTTGAACTCAGATCGCCAAGTCCAATTGCACCACCAACATAGTAAATATCTTACATTTACATAAAAAAAACAGTTTATATTTAATGTAATACAAGAGATGAAAATGGTAACTTTGTTCTTTTTGTCATCATTTCATCAGCCTATATTGAATTTCAAGAAACAAAGTTTTTTCAGGAAGTTGCTTAACCACAGTGGAAATTACAATCATTTTGTTAATGACTAAATTCAAACATATGTCTCCTTCAATTAACTGTTGAAAATTCATTAAAAAGCATTGTGCATTTATTCATCACTCATTTAGTTTCTTTTTTTTTTCTGATTCTATTTTTTTGTTGTTCTTTGCTTTATTCATGTTCATTCTGTTTTTGTTTTTAATTACAGTGATACCTTATGAGTTTAATTCGTTATATAAATTATAAGTTTCTTGTCATGATGGTTGTCTTGCAGGCTATTGAGGTAATTTTTTTCCCATTTTAATTGCACTATAAGAGTGACCTCCGCATCAAAAGGGGATTCATTTTGTCCACTAAAAAGAAAGGTCAATTTAATCAAGACATTACTCATAGGGCATTGATAATTTGCTCCGATGAAAGAGATTAGGTTTATTTCATCAACGCTGTGTAATAATGAATTGTAGAATCAGTTATAAAACAATAAATAACTGAATTTTAATAAAATCAAGTTGGGTTTCAGTAAATGAATGTCCAGTTTATCATTGCCTTCCTTGGTTAGGTGTCAGTGAAAAGATTTTCAAGTCAAATATCTGATTGTGTTAAAAATGTTACACTCTTCTAATTTACAGGTTGTGTTTAAAAAGAAGAACTTATCTTGGTATCTAATTGCAAAGACATACTTCCTTTTCACCTTATTTAATAAAATCAAGTTGACTACGGTAAATGAATGTCCAGTTTATCTTTGCTTCTTTTTTAGGTGTCATAAGATTTCAAGGCAAATATCTGATTGTGTTAAAAATGTTACCCCTTGTAATAAGTAATTGAGAGTTACTTCCCTTCTTTTTATTATTACCTCCCTTTTTGTGTAAATCTTGACGTTTCTGAGAGTATATAAACTCTCAGTAGTAAACAGTATTCTAAGTAGAATAAAGCTTCTCAGCTAACCTTGTGTGTTCATTATTATTATTCCCCTCTTCTAATTTACAGGTTGTGTTTTAAAAAGAGACTTATCTTGGCATCTACTTGGCAAAGACATACTTCCTTTTCAACCTTAACAATTCCATTATTTTACTTGTTCAGATGTATTTGCCATTTGCATACATTGCGAGAATTAACTAATCAACGATTGGACCATTAAAACAGCATGTCTTGGCTAAAATTAGAAAATGAAAATGTCAGTCCGCAAATGATTTACTGAGGAATACTTATGGTTCTTCCATAGGTGAACACCTTATAAATAGCCGTAGTTTGCACAATTTATTCAGTGTTGACTGTTTCTCCATTATGAGCAAGTTACACTCCCTTTTACGCATTTAAAAATTTAGAGACCTATATATTCTGACCAGTAAGCTAGCCCTTTGCAAACAAGGGAGGGTTTACTACGTTTGAGTATTACAACTGTATAGTCTCGTATTTTCCTCCCCTTTTAGGATAAAAAAAGTAATTATTCCCTTTCATTTAATTGTTTTTTGGGGGGTTTCTTTACTCGTCCCATTTTCTTGTCTTAATCATTCTTGTTAACTCTATTCTCCTCGATATTTAGCTCTGTTAAGCGAGGAATGAAAACTAGTCAGCTAGCTCACTTGTTTCTAATTTTTTTTTGTCTCTCTCTCTCTCTGCTCTCTCTATTGTTATTTTTTTCTTACTCCTTCTTTTAGATATAATATATATATATATATATATATATATATGTATATATATATAAAGTTAGGATAGTGAAGATATAAAGTCAAATTGCATCTTGGTAAATTGATAGTTTATTACCTATGTAATTTTTCAAATCCTTCCCCATGATGCACCTCATAAAGAAGAGAGGAACACAAATTTATTTGTTTGAAAATTGTATAAGTGAGAAGGAACAATTGTATAAGTGAGAAAGAGATACATTTGAAAATCTCAATGTTGATGAAATTTTGTCCATCCGAAAAGAGATGTAATTATACCTAAAGATATACAATAAACTTGAACTTCTAAATTTGTCGCTCAAAGTGATTCCTGGTCCATTTTGCAATGGACAACACAAGGAGCCTACTGTTAAAATCAAGAAAATCCTTGTAAAAGACAATAATTTGAGCATTCCTTACAATTTACACTAACTTGATGATTCATGCATGTTCTATGGAGTAGAGACACAATAATGCTTTGATGAAAATTTAATTAGGCATGACAGGACGCGAG
>CM042148.1:78377389-78397389 GCA_023376005.1 Doryteuthis pealeii
TTTGCAAGAAGGAGAGATATAGTTTGAATGCAGTTGTATGATTTCAAGTATTCCTATCCAATACAATAATTTGAATACAGTTGTATGTTTTCAAGTATTCTATATACAATAATTTGAATGCAGTTGTATGATTTCAAGTATTCCTATCCAATACACATAATTTGAATACAGTTGTATGATTTCAAGTATTCCTATCCAATACACATAATTTGAATACAGTTGTATGATTTCAAGATTTGAATACAGTTGTATGATTTCAATATTCCTGTATAACATTAATATTTATACAAAATCATATGGTTTGAAGTAACTATCTAATCATAATAATTTGTTTACAAACACTTATATGGTTTCAAGTAACTAATAATAATAAACCTCAGCTTCTATTCTATTCTTAGTTCAAATAATTTACATTTAGTTATATGATATCAAGTATTCCTAACTAATACAAATAATTTTAAAACAGATTTATTTGACCCATTGGTGGGACCTAAAAGGTCTGAATCAGAGTGGACCTTGGATTAATGGCAATGAAAGGGTACTCAACACTCCCCAGATCTACAGAAGTGGAGCCTGACCATCAGACGCAGTTTAGTGTCATACTTAGGATGCCTCTTCTTCTTTTTTTCTTTTTTTTTGGGGGGGGGGGCTAGGGGTTCTACTCCTTTGCAAGGATATAGTCAGTGAATTCTAACTGCAACTGACAGGTTGGTTTTTAAATAAGTTTTAAATAGTGACAGAATGGGCAATCAGTAAAGAGTTTGGACTAAATGTGAATCTTGCTGGGAACTTATTCTTTATTCATATATTTTTTGTATTTTCGACCTTTGCTTCTCACTGATGGCCATATTCTGACAGTCTGAATTGTTGCAATGAAAAGTAACTGAAATAAAGATGAAAAAATATTAGTTAAAAATTAATAATGGTTGACAATGCTTCCTCAATAAAAAAATAAAAAATAAAAAATAAAATATAAGACTGCAGAAAATAGTATTAATATCAAGAAACAGTCTGAAAAAAGTTGCATATCCAAACACAATATAGATATTTACCAACCCCTCTGCACGAGCAGGATGCGACACAAGGTCAATTTCTTAAGCGGAGTTTAACAGGTTTGAATTCAGAGTTTTCCTTCTCCTAGACCAGTTCCCTAACCAAGAGCCCAGTCTGCCCTACTATTTACCCATAGCTGGAGGGAGAGTAGTATTCATACCTTTCCCAAGGGTATTAGCGCTAAGTGAAATGCAATTACCATGTCCAGGATTTGAACTCGGGGCAACAAGTCCATTTCCCATGACTTTAACCATTACACCACGCGCTTCCTTCCAAACACAATATAGGATCTAATATGGGGTCGGTTTAGCTCAGTCAGTAGAGCATTCACCTTGGAATCACAAAGTTCTGGGTTTGATGCGGGTTTTCATTGACATTTCCCTTAGTAGGCAACTCAGATATTAGGCAATGAATTTGACCCTTACTCTTTTAGATGAGGGGGCAGGTGCTGCCAGGGAGCACAGCCTCCTGAAGCCAAGTTCTTCAATATATCAACAGGAATCAAAGTTTGCACTTTTCCTCATTGTACTTTAAAATAGTAGTCATTTATTAATCTTAGCTTAGTTTTAGCACAAGACCAGAAGTATGGGTTACCCAGTGAGAATCAAACTCACTAAAAATGCCTCGCTAACCTGACTTGCTAAACATTAAACAATACAGGATATCCAATTACACTCAAAGGTAAGAATTACACTATGATATGTCTTTGAGCAAAGATCAAGGCCCAGAGTACTGGACTATGATATTGTTAGTTAGTTTGTATTCTGTAGCGAGAGAAGAGACTAACCTTGTAAAGCAAGGTGGGAAAAGACTTGTTTTATGTTATGTATTAGAAATACATTAACGAGAAGATTGCGAGTGGTTGTAATAATAGTTTATTATTACAATGAATACAAATAACAAAAATGGCTCTCGGCCGGCAAGGTAAAAAGTCTCTGAGCGTAAAAGAGGATTGGTAAAGATTACTTATCTTCTGAAGAGTTGTAGCATTGGTTTACATCCGAGAATACAAAAACAACCTTCGTGGGTGGAGATCACCTCACATCACACTGAGCTAATCTTCGTGTTGTTCTTTTATACGTTCATTTGCATACGTGAGGGATTATCCGGTTACTTCCCTTTACAACATTTTACATGTAGGTCCATGATTTAGATGAGATGGCCAAAAAGAATTGCTTTCCTTTGTGGCAAAGAAAAAAATGTCTTCACTTCCACCAAACTGGATGTAACAGAAAAAAAGGTTTGTAAGAGGAGACTAGTCCATTTATGTGATTAGTTGCTTATACTGATTGGTCTGACCAACCAAGGAGAAAGAAGTCACTGCAATATAAATACAGCTACTTTGGGGCAAGTGGAAAGTGTGGGAATAATATCCAGGGAAGAAATTGTGACCCCCCCCTGAAAACCATAAATTCCAGTTATGCTATTACATTCACTTTTAGACTAATTCTTTGGGAAAGGTATGAACCACCTCATCCCTCCAGCTATAGGTTAAACAGTACCACTACTGTTCTTCTACAAGAGGAGCTTTGGCATTAAACAACTCATAAAGGTTGATATGCCATTAAACAAAGACAACAAAAGACAAGGTGTAAAAAAATCTTATGTTTTGATTTCTGTTGGTGTACACAACAAAATACTAGTGGCTTATCATTGTGTGCAAGGATTTTTGGGTGTGTGTTGTTTTTTGTTGGATTTTATGGTATGTCAATCTTGTTGGGTTATTTTATACCAAAGACATTTTCTTCTATTCATGCTTGCTGGGTATCAAATTTAAAAAAAAATTCAATTAAAAAAAACACATTTTTTAAAAATAATTTTTTTCTATTTAACCCATAGATAGGAACCTAACATTGCTACCACTCTGGTCAGGGTGGACCTGGGAGTAGTGGCAATGAAGGGTAGTCCACACTCCCTAGAGCTCCAAAATTGGAATTTCACCATTAGATGCAGTTTAATGTCATACTCAGGACATGCAAGGAGTTTGTGTGGGTTAGTGTATCAGAAGGTTGTTGTCATATTCTATCAGAGTTACCACTGAAGCAGTATGAAGTTTGCTATGAATGTTGATTGTACCACTGAAGAGATTTGAGTTTCCCATTGTGGTGTCATAGGTTGCCACCAAAGGGATGATGATTTCTCTGTGAACATTACTGGTTACTAATTTTGTGATATGGAAGTTGTGTGTGGTTCTGGATTGTCTATATCATTAGGAGTTATCAATGTAACTAGTAGGACCTGTGGATATATCACAGTATGATATTTTAATTATTACAACATTTGATACGTTTTATTTAAGAGCTATTGCTAAATAGTTCAATATGTAAAAAGTATAATAATCTTGATTTAACTCTCTCTCATTCTTTTTTTCTTTCATTTCATCTTTTCATTATGTTTGATTGAAACAGATTAGCGTTATTGCTTCTGTGCTCATCCCTCTCTTTATTTCTTCTCTACTCCTTTCTTTCTTTTTTCTTATTATATTTTTTCTTTCTTTCTCTATAATAAAAATGGAATGGTCCATTATTTAGCTTAGGTGACGACACTCATAAGAAATAAGAATTCAGTGGATAAGCAATACTAGATAATTAGGATTGACATTTTTGCATTTCATCTTGGATGATTTTGATGGTCTCATTTTTAATCTGAGGGTGTTGTAAGATGATAAGGGTTGTACAAATAAGAAACACGAGTATTAATCAATGTAATGATAAACAGTTGTGTGTATCAGAGCTGGATTTAGATCTTGGTGGGTCTCGGGCACTTCTGGTTAGGGCACCCCTCAAGTTGCCTCAACATAGAAATTAAATTAAGCACATTAGAAAAAAAAAATTAAGTTAAATGAATAAAAATATATAAAAGTTAGGTTCCAAAGAAAATGTTTTATTTTATTTTTCTCAATTATATTGATTGTAAGAATAAGTTTTACTTCATTTTTCAGTTTGTATTATACGACAAAGGGATTTAATTCTTTCCAGCTTGCAGTAAATCACCATTACATTTTTTGAATAATGAAACTAATTTTATGATTATTACAGGTTTTATGAAGGAAGTTTTTGGGTGCCCCTCTTATTTAAAGATCATAAGAGAAAAAAAAGTTAAATATTAAGACAATATTCTTATTGGCATTTCTTATTTATTAATTAATCAACTATAATTACATGAAATAATCCCCTGGAAATGAAATAGAAAATTATATTATTATATATTATAATTAATGAAAATTATATTATATTATTAAATCAAAAAATAATAAAAGTTAAAGTTGTGTGTTGGCGTGACAAGACTTTTGGCTACCCTATACTTGTTTTGCATTAAAGAGGGTCTTGAAAAAGATTTTAAATTCAATAATTTTAAATAATTTTTTTGCCCTTTGCCCACTTATAAATCAAGCAATTGTGTGTATAGTATAGTGTGTAGTAGTAGTGATTCTCTCTGGTGTGATATTGTGAAGTTGATTAGCTAGGTATAAGGTGATAGCATGACCAGTAATCACCAGATTTTGAAGGAGTGACTACTGAAAAGAGTGTGGCCTTGGTGAATAGTTAAAGATGGTAGAAGGAGTGAGTCCTTAATTTATTTCCCCCAAAGTAGTGGTATAGTAAGTAAATGTTCTTTTGTTCTTTAACACATGGGTTTGAAATGCAATGAAAATGGTCAGTTTAGCTCAGTTGGTAGGGTGTACGACTAGGAATCACAATGTTCCAGGTTCGATACCGACCCTCGCCAACTCAGTGTATGAGTAGCACAGGAATTTGTGCAGTAATGTGAGGAGCTGATGATAGGTGTGGTACTCCACCTTTGATGCCAAAACAATCTCCTTGGTCTAGCGCCAGTGAGAAGGGTATATACTCCCTTGCTGTCTGGTTGATACCAACTTTAGGCCACTCCAACGATTCTAGTGAGGCACAAGGCTAGAATTATGGAGCACCAATGAGAATCAAACTCACCAACAAAGATAAGCTAGCCTAACTAGCTAACCATAGTACCATGTGAGGTGCTCAAGTAGTATCTTCCAGATAAATTAAAGTGAGGAGCTGATGGTAGGAGTGGCGCTCTGCCTCAGATGCCCAAACAATCTCCTTGGTATAGCGCTATTGAAAAGTGCATATACTCCCTCGCTGTCTGGCTGATACCAACTTTAGGCCATCCTAAAGAATTTACTTTATATGAGCTTCTCCAACAGTGTTCAGGATGTCTTGCTTGTCTAACCTGAATGGTTTGTGCAATAGGAACCAAGTGGCTATATAGTTGTTCTTTTGTGGTGAGCTGCTTCCAGGAATTGTTCTTCGATTGCTACAAAAATGATTTTAAAAAATAAAAAAAGTTTCTAAAACCAGCGTTCATATTTTGATCCTTATTCCATCTTTGCCTGAATAACATTTATTCTGTTCAAAAGAGTTTAACTTTTTAGCACATACCTTCCTCTTCCCCCACCATAGAGTTATAAAACCAGTTCAAAGACGGACTGACTAAATGGACAAAAAAAAGAAAAAAAAAAAGAAAAGCCAAAACAACTTTTTAATTTCATTGAAAGATGTAATCAAAAGTAGATCTATATTGAGAATTTGATTGGGTCCTATTATTAGACCATGAAGTGCACGGCTTTGTACAAAACAGTATTTTTGGGCCAATGATTTAAAAGGAATGAGAACAATGGTGGTATAATATTTCCAAGACATCACACAAATCTATCTAATAATTCAAAATTAGTTGAAGGGGACAAAATTAGAAGAAGAAGAAAAAAATGGAAGAAATATTTGTGTTGATGGAATGAGGGAGAGAGTTAGTGTAAGAGAAACAATGAAAAAATTATGATGGAGTTGAGATAAGAAAATGAAAAGAAAGAGAATGTGTAAATGTGAAGAAATAAGAAGAAAAATAGATAAATTGCTGATCTAATAGAATTGGATAAGAAATTGAGAGAGAGAGAGAGAGAGAGAGAGAGAGAGAGAGAGAGAGAGAGAGAGAAGGATTGATTAAGAAAGAGATTGAGAGAGATTGAGAGAGATTGATATTGATTGAGAGAGAGAGAGAGACATATTGAGGGCGAGATTGATTGAGGGAAAGAGATTGATTGAGAGAGAGAGAGAGAGAGAGAGAGAGAGAGAGGGATTTATGTGTGTGTGGTGTGAGAGAGAGAGAGAGATAGAGAGAGAGAGAGAGAGAGAGAGAGAGAGAGAGAGAAAGGGATTGATTGAGAGAGAGAGAGAGATTGTGGGAGAGATCGATTGAGAAGAGAGAGAGAGAGAGAGAGAAAGAGATTGATCGATTGAGAGAGAGAGAGAGAGATAGAGAGAGAGAAAGAGATTGATCGATTGAGAGAGAGAGAGAGAGAGAGAGAGAGAGAGAGAGAGAGAGAGAGAGAAGAGATGATATATATTTGTCTGCCTCAATCTCTTTATATTTAAATAATCTTTCTCTTTTTTGTCTGTTCTTTTCTATCTTTTTATCTATATCAATCTGTTTATACATAAATTTATCTGTCTTCTCTCTCTGTCTCTCTCTCTCTCTCTCTCTCTCTCTCTTTCAGTTTGTTTTTTTATAACTTCTTTTCTATCTCAATTTATTCATTTCTAAATATTTTTCTCTCTCAACTTTCATAGCTTTTTCTTTTCTTACATATATATATTCCAGTCTGTTAATATCTATCACTCTCTCTATACCTGTCATATCTAAACATCCTTATCACAGTCTATCTTTCTCCCTCTCACTCTCTCTTTCTCTCTCAGTTCTTTTCTATATTTTTTTATCTATCTCAACCTATTCATATCTAAATATCTTTACCACTCAGTCTGTCTGTTTACTCTGTCTTTCTCCACGAGTCTGTTCTATTCTATCTGTTCATCTCTATCTCTCTCCTTTCATATCTCTTTTCTGTCAATTTATATCTGTCTTAATCTCTTCATATCTACATAAATTAGTCTTTTCTAATTAGTCTAAAGATTAGTCTTTTTTTTCTATCCATATCAATATAATTATATCTATGACACTATATATCTATTTATAAATCTATATTTATCTATGTGTGCGTGTGTCTCTATAAAGATATCAAGAATGGTATAATATGTTATAGAAACCAAGACAAGAAACAAGTGATTTTTTTTTTAGAGTGAGAGGCCATTATATAATTTTTTGTTAGGTAGAAACAGAATAAAGGAATGTACGAAAAGAGAAAAATAGATAAAATGAGAAGATAATAAACAAAAAAATTATAGAAATGAAACTCTTTAGAAAAAAGTGAATGTTGATTTGTTCATAGCAGAAATAGGAAGAAAATAAAAAAGGAGAGTAAAATCAAAGAAAAAGGAAAAAGAATAAAGGAAATAAAGGGGAAGAGATACACAGGAAGGTAAAAAAAAAAAAAAGAAGTATAAAATAGTAATAGAAAGAAAATGAAGGGTTTATACTGAAACATACAGAAACAATATTTAAGTATTCCCTTTCTTTGGGTATTTCCTTTCTTTGATTATTTGAGTATTCCTTTTCTTTGAGTATTCTCTTTATTTGAGTATTTGAGTATTTCCTTTCTTTGAGTATTTAAGTATTCCCTTTTTTGAGCATTTCTTTTCTTTGAGTATTTGAGTATTTCCTTTCTTTGGGTATTCCCTTTATTTGAGTATCCCCCATTCTTTAAGTATTTGAGTATTTCCATTCTCTGAGCACTCCCTTTCTTTGAATATTTGAGTATTCCCTTTTTTGAGCATTCCCTTTCTTTCAGTATTTAAGTATTTTCTTTCTTTGAGTATTCTCTTCCTTTGAGTATTTGAGTATTTCCTTCCTTTGAGTATTTGGGCATTCCCTTTATTTGAGTATCCCTCTTTCTTTGAGTATTTGGGTATTCTCTTTTTTGAGTATTTGAGTATTCCCTTTATTTGAGCATCCCCTTTTCTTTGGGTATTTGAGTATTCCCTTTTTGAGTATTCTATTTCTTTGAGTATTTTAGTATTCCCTTTTTTGAGCATTCCCTTTCTTTGAGTGTTTGAGTATTCCCTTTATTTGAATATCCCCCTTTGAGTATTTGAGTATTCCCTTTTTTAGCATTCCTTTCTTTGAGTATTTGAGTATTCCTTTCTGAGCATTCTTTTCTTTGAGTATTTTAGTATTTCCTTTCTTTGAGTATTTGAGTATTCCCTTTATTTGGGTATTCCCTTTCTTTGAGTATTTCCTTTCATTAATAATATTAATGTGATAGAAACAACAAAAAGAAGAAATAAAATGTGTAGAAGAAAGAAAGTTCAAAAAGGAAATAAACAATATTAAAAGCTTGATGGAAACCACACTACAAAACAGCAACTGTATAGTCACTTACCTCCCATCTTACAAACTATCCAAGTAAGATGAGCAAGATATGCTGAGTCCTTCTAGAGAAAAGTAAAGACAAACTCATAAATAACATTCTCCTACACATGGAGACACACCAGTGTTGGCTGACTAACAAAAAGTAAGTTGAATAATACATGCTAACTGCTGCTGGAGAAGTAAGGATGAACTCATAAGGACATTCTCCTATGGACATCTACACATGGACACACCAGTGTTGGCCAACCTGATCAAGACAGATAAATATATCTTTTCTTATATTTCTCTCTCTTTCTCAATCAATCAATCAATCTCTCTATTCAATCAGTCAATCTCTATCTGTCTGTCTGTCTGTCTCTTAATAAACCAGCAAAAATTTACTGTGTGCTGACACTGGGTGCCTTCTAGAGGACTTACCAAGAGTGATGGCTGATAGGGACAGATGGCAAGAAAGAATTAAGGGAATCCATGCTGTCAGGATGTTTTGATGATGATGATGATGATGAAGTCAAATGGGAAACGATAACAATAACAACAACAACAGAAAGCAAGAAAGGGAAAAGAAGAAGAAAGGAAAAATAATAACTAAATTGAAAAAAAGGAGAGAAAGAAAGGCATTGAAAAAAAAAGATAATGAATTCAGATAAGAAAGCGAAGAGAGAGAGAGAGAGAGAGAGAGAGAGAGAGAGAAGAGAGAGAGAGAGAGAGACACACACACACACACACACACACACAGACTGAGTGATAAAGATATTTAGATATGAACAGGTTAAGATAGATAAATTGATAGAAAAAAAAAACTGTGACTGATAGAAGAGAGAGAGAGAGAGAGAGAGAGAGAGAGAGAGAGAGAGAGAGAGAGAGAGAGAGAGAGAGAGAGAAGCCAAATTAAGAAAGATAAAAGAAGGTATTTACCAACCCATTCGCCACAGCTAGGATTTGACACAAGGTCACAAGCATGGGGCATCTAGCAAGGATCAAAATATCTATTACTGTAGTAATGGATCTTATAAGATTAGCTTTCTAACCATTACATCAAGATAAGCTCAGAAAAATAAAAGAAGGTATTTAAAGCAGTGAGGAAGAAATGAATGAAATGGAGAAGAATTGAAATAAAATTTTATTAAAATAAACTAAAAAAATGAAACGAATGAAGAGAATAAGACAGTGATTTAGCTCAGTTTGTAGAGGACGCACCTAGGAATTACAAGGTTCCTGGTTCAATGCAACTCAGCACATGAGTAGTATATATTGGGTAACCTGATATGTGCTGTAAAGTGGGGGAGCTGACGGTAGGTGTGGCACACCACCTCACCAAAAAAATCTTCCTGGTCTAGTGCTAGCAAAAAAGGGATAGATTTGCTTGCTGTCCAGCTGGTGCCAACAATAGACCATTCTGCCGACATCATTATATCTAAAATAAAGGAACATTTAAGAAAGAATTGGTTAAAAGAAAAAATAATATGAATAAAGATAATGAATAGAAAAATAAAAATGAAGGAAGGAAAAATGAAATATAAAATAAATATAAAAATGAAATGAATAAAGGGAATAAAACAGAGCTATATAAAATAAAGAAAAAAATTAAAGAAAGAATAAGCTGGAAGAAATATAATATGAATAAGGATAATGAATAGAAAATAAAAATGAAGGAAGGAAAAATGAATAAAAAATAAATATAAAAATGAAATGAATAAAGGGAATAAGACAGAGCTATATAAAATAAAGAAAAATTAAGAAAGAATAAGCTGGAAGAAATATAATATGAATAAGGATAAGGAATAGAAAAATAAAAATGAAGGAAGGAAAAAGAACATAGAAAATAGAAAAATGAAGGAAATGAATAAAGAGAATAAGAAAGAGCTATAAAAAAATAAGGAAAATTTAAAGATAGAATAGCTGAAAGAAAAAATATTGTGAATGAGGATAATGAATAGAAAAATAAAAATGAAGGAATGAAAAAGAAAATAGAAATAGAAAAATGAAGGAAATAAATAAAGAGAATAAGAAAGAGCTATAAAAAAATAAAGAAAAATTTAAAGAAAAAAATAGCTGAAAAAAATATTTTGAATGAGGATAGAAAAATAAAAATTAAGGGATGAAAAAGGAAATATAAAATGAATAGAAAACTGAAATGAATAAAGGGAATATGACAGAGCTATGTAAAATAAAGAAAAAAATTAAAGAAAGAATTAGCTGGAAGAAAAATAATATGAATAAGGATAATGAATAGAAAAATAAAAATGAAGGAAGGAAAAAGAACATAGAAAATAGAAAAATGAAGGAAATGAATAAAGAGAATAAGAAAGAGCTATAAAAAAAAAATAAAGAAAATTTAAAGATAGAAATAGCTGAAAGAAAAAAATATTGTGAATGAGGATAATGAATAGAAAAATAAAAATGAAAGAATGAAAAAGAAAATAGAAAATAGAAAAATGAAAGAAATGAATAAAGAGAATAAGAAAGAGCTATAAAAAAAAGAAAGAAAAAATAAAAGAAAGAAATAGCTGAAAGAAAAAATATTTTGAATGAGGATAATGAATAGAAAAATAAAAATGAAGGAAGGAAAAATGAAATATAAAATAAATATAAAAATGAAATGAATAAAGGGAATATGACAGAGCTATATAAAATAAAGAAAAAATTAAAGAAAGAATAAGTTGGAAGAAAAATAATATGAATAAGGATAATGAATAGAAGAATAGTAATGATGGAACGAAAAAGGAAATATAAAAATGAAAAAAAAAAAAAAGAAGGAAATGAATAATTAGATAAATTTAAAGAAAGAAATAACTGAATGAAAAGATGGCACGAATAGAGATAACAAATAGGGAAATAAAAATGATGGAATGAAAAACGAAATATATATATAAAAAAAAGTTAATTACATTGTAGAATGAAATGTAGGAGAGAAAAATGAAGGAAAGAGTGAATAGCAGACATTACTAAACAAAAGTAAATAAAGCTAATGAACTCAAGAGAAAGAAGCAAATAAAAGAAGAAAGAGAAATTCCAAGAGAATAAAAGGGACAATTTTGTTTCTAAAAATGGCAATAAAACAATATTTGATCTGAAGGAACCAATATCCAATGAAGAGGTCCTCATATTAAATCATTCATCTCAACTAAACAAATTCTACGGTCGAACATTATACAAAATATCTCCCAAGTATCATTATATATAAGACAGGAAATGGCAGTTCATCAGTGCGAGCAGATAAATGGTCTTCATAATGTAAACTGGCCAGCATTCAACACTTGGCACAAGATACAAAGACCTTAGGCAAGCATTTCACACACCAATGATTGTCTATCTTTATCAATCTCTTGATACTAAGTGAGTAGTAATTATTACAATGATCTTGTTTGTAGCAAAACACGCCTTCTTCAAAAAGCTTTTATTTTTAGACACATTTTAATTGGAATGAGAAAGCATCGATGAATCTTGAACATATTGGAAATTTTAAGAAAGATTAACTGGTGGCAGAGTAGAGGAATGGAGACCAATATGTCTGCGGTTCTATCCTAAGTGCTAGAGGGGGAAGTCCCTGTAGCATAGGGACTAGTATGCTGAACTGTGGCATTGTAGTAATTGTGTACAATCATTCAAGAAAGGTTAACTAGTGGTAGAGCAGAGGAATGGAGACCAATATGTCTGAGGTTCTATCCCAAGAGCTAGAGGGGGAAGTCCCTCTGGCATAGGGACTAGCATGCTGAACTGTGGCATTGTAGTAATTGTGTACAATCATTCAAGAAAGGTTAACTAGTGGTAGAGCAGAGGAATGGAGACCAATATATCTGAGATTCTATCCTAAGAGCTAGAGGGAAGTCCCTGTGGCATAGAGACTAGCGTGCTGAACTGTGGCATTGTAGTAATTGTGTACAATCATTCTAGAAAGATTGACTGGTGGTAGAGTAGAGGAATGGAGACAAATATGTCTGAGGTTATATCCCAAGAGCTAGAAGGGGAGTCCCTGTGGCATAGGGGTGTCTTGTGTATGACACTAAACTACACCCAATGGTGAGACTCCAGTTCTGGATATCTGGGGATGTGGGGTACCCATTCATTTTCACTACTCCCTGGTCGACTCTGGGAAAGGTATGAACTTCCTCATCCCCTAGTTATGAGTTAAATAGTAAAACTACTGTTCTTCTACAATGAGAGCTTTGCCATTAATTAACCCACTAAGGTTGATATGCCATTAAACAAAAAACAAAAACAAAAGTGAGAATGATAAAACTTGTGAATACACTGGCGGTAAAGCAGAAGAGTGGAGGCCAACATGTTTGAGGTTCTATTTCAAGAGCAAGAGAGGGAGTCCATCTGGCATAGGGACTAATGCAATGGACTGTGGCATTGCAGTAAGTGTGAACAAACTTCAGTTGCACTATTATGTTCACTTTCAGACTAATACTCTTGGGATATATGCACTAAATAACCCTAGACAGGTTGACATGCTGTTAAAATCAATCAATTAATCAACCAGAACAACATACTTTTCTCAGTTCAATATTTTAAAAAGCTAATTATATAAAAATTTTACCTGCAGCTATGGGTAAATAAGGCAGACTGGGCTCTTTAACCTTGGTTAGGTAACCAATCTCAGAGAAGGAAAACTCTGAATTTAAAACTGTTAAGCTCTGCTTAAGAAATTGACCATGTGTCACATCATACTTGTACAGAAGGGTTGGTAAATACATATATATATCTTATTATAATGGAGATTATGTGTGTCTGTAACCAAAACTATGCTATTACCAACGTTACAATTCCCCTTGTTATTTATATTATGTTCTCAATTATTATTGAATTATCATTATATAATCTTAATTAGCATTTTATTTATTAGCAATGTTTCTATTAAAATCCAGTGGGTTTAAATTTGCATCAAAACAGCCCATGTTATTAATTTATTTAAAATCCTGCAATAGGATTTATATATCAGTAAAAAAAAAAGTTTACATAGTATATGGTCTGGGTGATTTGCATACTGGTTTTAACACAACCTATCTATCAATCTATCTATCTATATATATATATATATATATATATAGACGATTAAACCCTGAAGATTTGTGCTACTGTAAGAAACTTAAGTAGGTAGTTTTTAAACCATTTGATTTTAACCGTCTATTTAGCTCTTTATATTGAGCACTTTTTAATCGGTTTTAGTGAAAAAGTCCCGAAGTAAATAAGATTGTATATTTATTTGCTTGGTGGATTTAATGGTAACTGCAATATATATATATATATATATATGAATAAGATATAATGAAAAAACAAACGATGTTTACAACTGAAGTAGGCTCATCAGAAGAGAAAGTGTGCAAACCGTTTCGGGGCCTATTCTCTTGACGGTTTTAAAAAGCAACACTCGCCCATCCTCAACTAATATGAGGACCCTATTGCGTTATAATGCATCAACCGCACGTGGGTCGGTCATCAACAAAAACAAGACGGGAAAAAGACCGTTAGTAGAAACAGAACGCTGCTAGTTAAACGTTGGAACTAATCAAAAAAAAAAAAAAAAAAATTAAAATTGTGCTGTCTGCATTAAAAATAATATGAATTTTATTTAAAAATAAAATGAATTTTATTTAAAAATAAAATAAATCTCATTTTCAATTTTGAAAATAATCAGAAGCAATATAGTAGTGAAATAAGACTCAAAAAAGTCTGGTGTAAAATTATAGAAAAGTGTAAATATGTATAAAAGTGTAGATGGAATATCAAAATTATTGTAATACAGTCCAACTGTAAAATAAGTAGCCCACATTTATAGGTAAAATCCGTGGTGTTAATGGATATCGTCCGAAAAGGGGTAAACATTCAAATGTAAAGTTTTTTCATGGACAAGTATGTGAAAATAAAATGGAAATTAATCCGACAGTATGATATAGTATATATATATATATATATATCCTAGTTGACCAATGGTTCTACTTTCTCAACTCATCAACACAACTTATCTTGAACCCAAACGGAACTGCCAATCCATACATAAATGATTCCATCATTTATCATGGGAAGTACTATGAGAGTACTTTAATATTTATGCGATATATATATTACCAAAGCAACGAGGATAGGTTCAGTTATTAGTTATGAGTTGGTGATCATGAGATTTATTTCAAATGCTGGAACCGCAATTCTATTGTAGTGTAATTTTGATTTGATTTGACTCTTAATAAATATCAATATCAAGTCTTTAACTCTTTGAACCTTCAGCCCTCTGATCCTCGTACCCTTGACATCAAGCTCACAAAATAGAAATGAAATAAAAATTCAAACGCAAATGCATTCAAATTAAAACCCAGAGCAGATACATCTTCACCCATGGTGTAATGGTTATCACCGCAGGAAATGGACTCTTGGACCAGAGTTCAAATCCTGAATGAAACAGTTTGCCTTTCACATAATGCTAATACCATTGGGAAAGGTATGTATTCGACTATTCTCCCTCCAGCTATGGGTGAATGGTAGGGCAGACTGGGTTCTTTAACCTTGGAATGGCAACCAGTCATAGGAAATGGAATGAACAACTTGAGTTCAAATCCTGAAAGAAACTGTTTGCCTTTCACATAATGCTAATACCATTGGGAAAGGTATGTATTTGACAATTCTCCTTCCAGCTATGGGTGAATGGTAGGGCAAACTGGGTTCTTTAACCTTGGAATGGCAACCAGCCATAGGAAATGGAATCAACAACCTGAGTTCAAATCCTTAATGAAACAGTTTGTCTTTCCCATAATGCTAATACCATTGGGAAAGGTATGTATTCAACTATTCTCCCTCCAGCTATGGGTGAATGGTAGGGCAAACTTGGTTCTTTAACCTTGGAATGGCAACCAGTCATAGGAAATGGAATTAAACCTGAGTTCAAATCCTGAATGAAGTTGTTTGCCTTTCACATAATACTAATACCATTGGGAAAGGTATGTATTCAACTATTCTCCCTCCAGCTATGGGTGAATGGTAGGGCAGACTGGGTTCTTTAGCCTTGGAATGGCAACCAGTCATAGGAAATGGAATCAACAACTTGAGTTCAAATCCTTAATGAAACAGTTTGTCTTTCCCATAATGCTAATACCATTGGGAAAGGTATGTATTCGACTATTCTCCCTCCAGCTATGGGTGAATGGTAGGGCAAACTTGGTTCTTTAACCTTGGAATGGCAACCAGTCATAGGAAATGGAATCAACAACTTGAGTTCAAATCCTGAATAAAACTGTTTGCCTTTCACATAATGCTAATACCATTGGGAAAGGTATGTATTTGACAATTCTCCCTCCAGCTATGGGTGAATGGTAGGGCAAACTGGGTTCTTTAACCTTGGAATGGCAACCAGTCATAGGAAATGGAATCAACAACCTGAGTTCAAATCCTTAATGAAACAGTTTGTCTTTCCCATAATGCTAATACCATTGGGAAAGGTATGTATTCGACTATTCTCCCTCCAGCTATGGGTGAATGGTAGGGCAGACTTGGTTCTTTAACCTTGGAATGGCAACCAGTCATAGGAAATGGAATGAACAACTTGAGTTCAAATCCTGAAAGAAACTGTTTGCCTTTCACATAATGCTAATACCATTGGGAAAGGTATGTATTCGACTATTCTCCCTTCAGCTATGGGTGAATGGTAGGGCAGACTGGGTTCTTTAACCTTGGAATGGCAACCTAGTCATAGGAAATGGAATGAACAACTTGAGTTCAAATCCTTAATGAAACAGTTTGCCTGTCACATAATGCTAATACCATTGGGAAAGGTATGTATTCAACTATTCTCCCTCCAGCTATGGGTGAATGGTAGGGCAGACTTGGTTCTTTAACCTTGGAATGGCAACCAGTCATAGGAAATGGAATCAACAAACGGAGTTCAAATCCTGAATAAAACTGTTTGCCTTTCACATAATGCTAATACCATTGGGAAAGGTATGTATTCAACTATTCTCCCTCCAGCTATGGGTGAATGGTAGGGCAGACTTGGTTCTTTAACCTTGGAATGGCAACCAGTTATAGGAAATCGAATCAACAAACGGAGTTCAAATCCATAATGAAACAGTTTGTCTTTCACATAATGCTAATACCATTGGGAAAGGTATGTATTCAACTATTCTCCCTCCAGCTATGGGTGAATGGTAGGGCAGACTTGGTTCTTTAACCTTGGAATGGCAACCAGTTATAAGAAATGGAATCAACAAACGGAGTTCAAATCCATAATGAAACAGTTTGTCTTTCCCATAATGCTAATACCATTGGGAAAGTATGTATTCAACTATTCTCCCTCCAGCTATGGGTGAATGGTAGGGCAGACTTGGTTCTTTAACCTTGGAATGGCAACCAATCATAGGAACTGGAATCAACAAATGGAGTTCAAATCCTGAATGAAGTTGTTTACATTTCCCATAGTGTTAATACCCTTGGGAAAGGTATGCATTCAACTATTCCCCTCCAGCTATGAGTAAATAGTAGGGCAGAACCACTGATTTATCTGTGTCCTGGGTATGATGATAAACTGCATCTGATGGTGAAGTTCCAGTTCTGGAGCTCTGTTGAGGGTGGAGTACCCTTTTATCACTTTTACTTCCGAGGTTCACTCTGACTTGAAGTGGCAGTACCTGTTATGGTCCCATCTATGGTTCAAATAAAAAAATGAGGTTTAAAAAATGTGTTTAAAAAAATTGAGTTTAAAAAAAATTTGAATATCCATCAAGCACGAATAGAACAAAATGTCTTTGACATAAAATAAGGGATGACATTGTGTAAAATCTAACCAACCAACCGACCAACCAACCAACCAACGAAGTCATTAACTGTGGGGTTTGTCCTATTCAGCTAATTCACTTTTCATTAATAATTTTTGTCTCTTCATATCATGCATATTACTATAGTTAGCAAGCTAGTCTCACTGATTCATTACTAACGGAAAAGCAAGTTCGATCCTCACTGGATGCCCCATACATGTGACCTTGTGTAATATCCTACCCGTGGCAAATGGATTGGGTAATAAGGGCATCCCATCATAGTGTAATGATTAACAAGCTAGTAATGATTAGCAAGCATGATGTCTTCGGCATAAATAACCCAACAAGAGTTGACATGCCGTTAAATCCAACAAACCAAACCAAAGTGATTTAGATGAAGTATTATTTTATAATACTATGCATGCGGGGGTAGGTGTATATAGATACGTTCTAGGTAGTTATGATTAATAAATAGTAAGTCAAACCACATATATGTATAAATATGTATGTGTGTTCTAGTGTGGATAATGTGTGTACATATATGTATAGATAGATAGATACATATGTGCGTATGTATACATACATGTGTGTGTGTACGCATATATTGTATGTGTAAAGTAGGGTCAATGATGAGTTAAAGAAACCATTAAAACTCAAGGAAGATCAAGAAGGATGATAATCTCTTCTTAGGGGACAGCGAGTCTGGGTTTTCAATAACTTTGAGAGTTGACCGTAGGTTACAGTAGCAATAAAACTTAACCCAATGTTAGAACAAAGGATTTTGAAATCTCGTGCGGAATCCCGGGGAATGAAAATTGATAGGAGATTTGGGGATTCTGGGAATTTTTTAAAAGTTTAGTTAGTTAGATCTTGGACAGCGAAGAAGAAACATCTCCCTTAGAGCCTTGCACTAGAAACCAGCTTTAGCAGAGGTCCCCAAAGGAACAGGGGGGTACCCCCTCTCTCGACAGACAAAAGGATATGAATTAGAACCTGATGGGAGGGACTAAAATGGATGAATGCGAGTCTATATACCTCTCTGCCAATTCTAATGTTCACCTGACTGAAATTGTCTTGTTTTTCGTCTCTCTTTGTTGTTGTTTTTTTTCCCCCTATGACACATGGGTGCGTTCCAGACACGGCGTTGGGGTTGACAGATGATACAGACTGCTATTGATCATCAATATTCTCTTCAGACGTCCTGTACGTAATGATTCAGAGTATCGATCTGGGAGACTGCTATTGGTGGTGATCGATATTCTCCCAGACGATTTGGATGAGAATGGTTAAGTGACAATGATGAATGAACGACCCGACCCCCATGTTGTCATAATTTGGAACATGCTGAAATCAAAATTTTCTCTCTCTGTGAAAAAAAATAAAATAAGCAACATGTAATAACTATTGGGTGATCAATAGCAAGTTTTGTCAGCCAATTCCAACATTGATTGAGTGGGGGTCATCATCCAAAAGAACTTTCAAATCATCACTTAGAAAAATGTTGTGATCTACTGCAGAGCATGGTTTGTCGTCTAAATCAAATTCATCTTTCTTGAACTTTTCTTGCAAACAATTCACAACATGTACTTCTTCCAATCCAACTATCTCCTATAGGTTTCATAAATCATCTTCCTCTTAACTTTTGCTATTGCTGTCTTGTCCAACAACATCATTTTTTTTTATATATCCTAATAGGAATGCTCTGGACTTAGAAAATTCTCAACAGGATGTTAAGATATATATATTTTTTCTCTGGTTGGAATTCAAACAGCAATGCATTCCAGCCAGATTCGTTCTTTAAGATATTTTTCCAAAATATTTCTTCCTTTCTTTTTCACCCATAATTTACTTTTATTAAAACTGATTCTTTTGCGACCCTTAATTATCCAAGCGCCTTAATTATGTAACACCATGTGTGTTACTGCTTGGCTTCTTGGTTTCTTTTAGATTCAACTAGCTCTCCAAGTGTCTTTGAGGAAACCTGGATGTCCTCATTCCAACATTGATTGAGTGGGGGTCATCATCCAAAAGAACTTTCAAATCATCACTTAGAAAAATGTTGTGATCTACTGCAGAGCATGGTTTGTCGTCTAAATCAAATTCATCTTTCTTGAACTTTTCTTGCAAACAATTCACAACATGTACTTCTTCCAATCCAACTATCTCCATAGGTTTCATAAATCATCTTCCTCTTAACTTTTGCTATTGCTGTCTTGCCACCACCAACAACAGGACAATGAACAATGTCCAACATATATACTGACTATTACCATTTCCCCCCACCCCAATCTCCTTCAATATGTTACATAATCTATGTGGTTGCATAAGATTATTGTCAATCCTCTGTAATTCTGAGGGGATGACCCCTTTCATACCATGGCCGGTCCTTCTATGGAAAATTACAGAAGCCCGCCAAATATGTGAAGTCACGTGGGACCTTTTTCAGAGTCCCCAGTTTGCAGTTGGACGTCAGGCAGAGCAGTCGGCCATTTTGTGCTCTGCCTAAGGCTGGGACTCGCGCGCGCTATGTTAGTCAGATATTTAGTTACGTGAAATGTATAGTTAAGGAAATAAAAGTTTATATAAGTAAAATGTTCTTGTGGTTGATGAATGTCTTGGTAACAAGACTAAGAAATGAATCCAGGACGACCAGCCAGCAGGAACATAGCAAGAAGACCAGACCTTAGAAGATATACCAGACCAAGAAGATAGATGATAGATGATCAGAAGCAAAGCCGGCCAGAAGAATAGATGACAGAGTAAGAAGTAAGAAAGGTATATAATGTTATATGCTGATTGGGTAACGTGAAAACCCCAGTATATAACAAATACAAGATAAAAGAACTTTGAATACAGAATACTCAAAACCTGTTTTCAAAAAAAAAAAATGTATGACTCTCA
>CM042148.1:78402389-78524889 GCA_023376005.1 Doryteuthis pealeii
AGGTTCCAGTTCTGGAGGTTTGGGGAATGTGGAGCACCCCTTCATCACCATTGCTCCCAGGTCCATCTATGGGTTAAATAGAAAAATGTATTTATAAAAAAATTGAGTATCCATCAAAAATAAATTTATTTTAAAACTTTATCAGCATTAAATGACCCACTGCGGTTGATATGCCATAAAACAAAACAAACCAAACCAAACTCAGAGCAGACTCAACTTGCAATACAGCTGAGTATTGATCTGTGTGTCCAACAAAATCCTATAGTAGAGTGGGCAAATTATCTTCAGAAAATTTGCAAAATAGAGGGTTTGTTCAAACAAGTCAATTAATCATATATATATATATATATATATATATATATATATATATATATATATATATAAAGTAAAGTCGTCATCAGGTATCAGCCAGTCAGCGAGGGAGTCTATTCCCTTTTCAATAGCGCTAGACCAAGGAGATTTTTTGGATGTCTGAGGTGGAGCGCCACAACTACCATCAGCTCCTTACTTTACTGAGCAGATCCCTGTGCTACTCATACGCTGAGTTGGCGAGGACTGGTATTGAACTAGGAACCTTGTGGCTTCTAGCTGAACGCTCTACCCACTGAGCCAATCCGACCCCATATATATATATATATATATATATGAAGAAAAAAATCCTTTTCTTATGAGTGTTGTCGCCTCAACTAAATAAGGGACCATTCAATTTTTATCATAAAGAAATGAGAATAGAGGACATGCTACACAAAAAATATAAGAAAGAGAGTTATAGAGAAGGGGTGAGCGTGTGGAAGCGATAATGATAATCTGTTTCAGTTGAACATGATGAAAAGAAAGAAAGAAAAAAAGTGTGAGAAAGAGTCAAATCAAGATTTTTATACTTTTCACATATTGAACTATTTCGCAATAGCTCTTAAGTAAACATACCAAACTTTATAATAATTAAGTTAATCATAGTGTGGTATATCCACAGGTCCTGCTAGTAAATGAATAAATAAAATAACAGTTAATCCTTTCGCAGCAGATATTTTTTAGATAGTTGTATGAGTGGGCGAATTATTTTCAGACAATTTGCAAAATAGAGGGTATGTTTAAACAAGTCAATTAAATCAATAAATCATATATAACAAAAACAAAACATGATTATTTGATCAGCAACTGCGTGTCATAGTACAATAGCAAGAAAACTATGAAGCACTCACTTTTAATTATGTTTTGCGGCGCTAAGATGTTGGCGTAGTGGCTAAGATGCTGGACTGTGATACTGTAGTAAGCTAGTTTGAACTCCAGTTGTGCTATTATGTTAACTTTTGAACTTATACCATTGGGAAAGGTATGAACCCCTCATCCCACCAGCTATAGGTTAAATAGTACCACCACTGTTCTTCTGGAAGGATTGCTTTGGCATCAAATAACCCATAAACGTTGATATACCATTAAATATAGAAACCAATCCTACTCCCCCTGGTGATGTTACAATTCATGAGAGGTCATGAATTGTGAACAGACCTGTAGTTAAGAATTTAAATTAAGGGACATTAACCGGGACGGTTATGACCTTTTGATCCCTTGAAAATACGCCCATGACAGACACGGGATAGAGTTAGATTCAACCCAGCTTTCAGAGAGCTTAGACTTGCTCTGTGGTTGGTCTCCCATGGTGGTTAGTTAATTATTAAAAACAAGCAATGCCCAGAAGAAGATAGATAGCCAGCAGATAGAAGTCAACCAAAGATAAGATGGCGGCCAAAGCAGTAACTAGCAGAGCAACAAGTAAAGTACCAAGTAAGACCATCTCTCTAATCTAAGTCTCTGTCTCTCTCTATTATATACCCTAGATAACTATGTTTCTATATATTGAAATTGAATTGGCCAACAAGCAGCCAATAGGAAAATTACTTACCTTGAACTACCCCACCCCCACCAAAAAAAATGTCACCCTGCCAGTATACAGTTGTCAGTAAAAATGTAATTTGGCCTACTAAAGGGTTAAGACAAGGCCCCAATGCACATCTGTATACTCAATCTGTCTTTCAGTTTTATCCAATGATCTACTGGAACAGCCTCATCTATTATCTGACAAATTTCCCTGTCCTTTTCTAGCATAATTAGGTCTCAGTTTTTGTTTTGGAAAGAATAATCTGTCTGAGGTTCAAAATCCCAAGGTATGTTAAAGTTTAGTGGTCACCAATGTTGTAGTATTGAGGTCATCAATGTGGTTATAGAGTTATTAAGAGTAATAGAAAAAGAAATAAATGGAATAACAATAAAAGAAAAAATAAGATTATTATCACTGTTATTTATAAACATGTTGAGGATAGTAAGAACAGTCTCTCGTTGATTGGATTGTTTGGACAACAAATCAACAAATTTTTATGATAGAGTTCACTTATAGGTCAAGGTTATTCAGATGAGTTGACAGTTTGCAAGATAAAGTGTGACTCTTTGCTGAGGTTAACGAGCCTTTTAATAAAGTTGTAGTAAAGTTGGAAAACTAGCCAGACAACAAAGGAGTCTATCCACTTTTTGCTAGTGCCAGACCAGGAAGATTGTTCCCCACTTTCCTAAACAGATCATATTTGTAGCTTACCAAGGTCAAAGTATTCAAGAGTTGGTTTGCCGGTGACCGGAAGCCTTCATTAACATCTATGGACAGGAGAGTGCAATGGTCAGTATTTATCACAATTGCCGAACTATACATGCACATACATGGACATGTGCTGCTTACTATATATGCATCATAAATGCTTATGCAGTTAGTCTTAACAATGACACTCATGTGAGAAGACCAGAAGATTACCCAAGCTGTGCTACTCATGCGCTGAGTTCGTAGGGACCGGTATCGAACCAGAAACCTTGCAATTTCTAGGCAGATGTTCTACTGACTGAGCTAAACTGCCCCTGTAGTCTTTTCTAGGCAGACATTCTAATCTTCTAATCTTCTCTTCACCTTGGGTCATGTCGAGTTTTCTTTGGTTTGGGGTCTAAGTGGTGCAACCATACAATAGTACTTTCTGTTAAATAGTCCATTATTGTCTGCTATTCTATCTTCTAATCTTCTCTTCGCCTTGGGTCATATCAAGTTCTCTTTGGTTTGGGGTCTAAGTGGTGCAACCATACAATAGTACTGATTCTGTTAAATAGTCTCTTATTATTGTCTGCTACATTATTCTATCTTCTAATCTTCTCTTCGCCTTGGGTCATATCGAGTTCTCTTTGGTTTGGGTCTAAGTGGTGCAACCATACAATAGTACTGATTCTGTTAAATAGTCTCTTATTACTTTCTGCTATGGTATTCTATCTTCTAATTTTCTCTTCGTCTTGGCCCATGTCAAGTTCTCTTTGGATTGGTGACATCTCCTTCATTGGGGTTGTCTATACCTGTTCCCTTTGTTCAGCAACACTGAGACATATTTTCTGAACACACTTATTTATTCATTTTCCCAGATACATAACAACACATATGGGAGAGAAAAGCAGCACAGATGGAATTACCATCTGCACAACATTGCGGTAGTTTGACACTGAATAATTCTTACTAACTTTCCCAGGGAGTCACCTAGCCATGTGATCTGATCCACCAATCAACACTCTGCTCAGAATACCCTGGGGTGAAAGCCTGTCAATTACTTAGTTAACTTTAAATCCTACACTTCATTACAAAAATGATAGCCTATGCCTATTCATTATATAAAAATATTATTTGCCTTTATGATATAATCAAGCTGTTTGCACACATCCTGGGGAATTACTGTTCCCACCCTGTCATATATACTTTTGCACTTTAGGAAAGTTTACTGCATTTGCTAATACTATATATGATTGTTATATCTCTTTTTGCATAAAGATAGGAAATTTATAAAGAATATATAAATAAAAATGACAAATTTATAAAGAATATAGAAACAAAAATGACAAATTCAAATCCTACACTTGATTAAAAATAATAGCCTATGTGTATTCATTACATAACAATATTATTTGCTTTTATGGTCTAATCCAAGCTGTTTGCACACATCCTGGAGAATTACTGATCCTACCCTGTTATGTATGCTTTTGCACTTTAGACCAGTTTACTGTCTTTACTAATTCTATATATGATTGTTACATCTCTTTTTGCATAACGATGACATTTATATTTTTCTTCTGTCTGATAATTTTTGCTGCAAAAAGTATTTGTTCTGATACTCTTGTCTTTAACTATTACCAGTGATTCAGTTTCACATTTAAGGTTTCCTCTGTCCAGATAATTTCATCAATTATTTTCTTTGTGTCCAGAATTGTCCATTTATTCACTTTCCTTTCCAGCTTCCATATTTAGCTCAGATTTTCTTGGATATTTCATGATTTTTCAGCTGCTTTGACATTTGCCGCTGTGTTTGGGTTTTCTTTTTCTTTCTTCTCTTCTCTTTTCTGTTCTATGTCTTCTGTCACCATTTTGTAGCTGAGTGATAAAGATGGGATCATACATGCCGTTTATTATCACTGTTGATCTTATTTTGTAGTTATTGTTGTTATTCTGATCATCCATATATTCAAGATTGATATCAATAGATTGAAATGAATAGATGTGACCAGATTGAGACAGCGAGATATGAACGGATACAAATGAATAGATATGAACACATAAGCTAGCTAGGTAGCTTTCTAGATAAATATGAATAAACTGAGATAGATATTAATATTGAAAAAAGATAGATATGAACAAACTAAAGTAATTTTGATATCAACAAATTGAAAAGAATAGATATGATTTCCAAATTGAAATAGATATGAACATACTAAGATAGCTTGTTTGAGAGATTTGAATAAACTGAGATAGATGTTAACAGATTGAAAAAATAGATATGAACATACTAAGGTACAGAGATATAGCTTGATTGAAATGAATGTATATGTGATTTGGTTTGTTTGTTTTACAGCATATGATGGCTTTTCAGGTTATTTAATGCCAAAACAAGTCATTTTGATAAAGTTTATATGTTTCAAGTTCTTAATATCTTGAAATTGGTATAAATAATTTTCATTAATTTCATTTGGTTTAGCTTGGCTTGGCTTGGTGTTGTGAGGGTTTAAGGGGTCAAATAAGAACAAAACGACGGGTAACAAATGTAGAAAAATGTATTAACAGAAAGTAGACAAATACAATAGAGATAAGTGGAAATTACGTCCGACTATAGAGGCATTGGCTTACTCGCATTGGCTTACTGCCAAGCCACAATTATCCCTGTTACTTATAGTAACCCGTCGGCGCATTCCATTGGTCAATAGGGTATATCACCTATAACACTTGGTTTGTTTAATGGTATAATAAATCTGTGGGTTATTTAATGCCAAAAACTGTTAAGAGTGTGAGATTAAAGTTGGTACTCAAGTTTCCTTTACAGGTGTAATTTTTGTAGATGTATTTTATGGATGCATTTTATATCTGATTCATAATTTTTTATATATATTTATAAGAGAATATGTGCTTAATTGAAGTCATACCTAATTTGAAAATTAATTAGCTGATAATTAATGAATTAGGCGGGTATATCTGTTCAAATGTAAGGCGTAAACAAATCGAGAAAAAGTCAATCTCTGTATGTACATTTCGGCATATTATGCCTCATCAGCAGAGTTATAGACAGGAAGACTGCTCTGTGTGTTATTCGAACCCTAACACAGAGCAGTTTCCTGTCTATAACTCTTACTGATGAGGCATAATATGCAGAAATGTACATACAGAGATTGACTTTTTCTCGATTTGTTTATGCCTTAAATTCGAACAGATATGCCCGCCTAATTCATTAATTATCAACTAATTAATTTTCAAATTAGGTATGACCTCAATTTAACACATATTCTTCCAAAAATTGTCGGCTATCGCCATTGTTTGTTTACTTTCATATATTTATGAATATGAATGCACTTAATTAGCTAGATAGATATTAACAGATTGAAAAAGATAGATAGGAACAGATTGAGCAAGCAAGAGATAGACAGATATTAAGATTGAAATAGATTGAAAAGACATTGATAGACACAGGCAGACAGAAAAGAAAGATATAGAGAGATTGAAGTAAATAAATAGATATTAAAATTGAAATAGATTAGATAGTCATAGTGTGTTCATATCTATTCATTTCAATGTATTCATATCTTAATGCTTGTGTCTGTTCATATCTGTTAATATCCATCTCAGTTTATTTATATCTATCTCTCAAGCAAACTAACTCACTTAACCTGTTCATATCTATCTGTTGGTTGGTTGGTTAGATTTTATGGCCTGTCAACCCTTGTTGGGTTATTTCATGCTGAAGACATTTTATTTCATTCATTCTTGATAGGTATTGAAAAACTTTTTTAAACACATTTTTTAGCTCATTTTTTCTATTTAACCTATAGATAGGACCCTAACAGATACTACCACTCCAAGTCAGGGTTAGTAGACCTGGCAGTAATGAAGGAGTACTCCACACTCCCCAGAGCTTCTGAATAGGAACTTCACCATTAGATGCAGGCTGCTTGTGGCTGCCACTGTTAGTCTGATTAGTAGTAATTGTATATTTTTCATCCTGTCATGGTCATCAAGTCTGGTTTATGCTTCCCCTCCCACTTTCTCCCCTTACCCTGAATAAGGTACCCTGTGACTTGGTCATTCCCCCTGGTAAAAATGGTTCCCCTATAAGAAATAGTTCTTGGGTTTTAAAAAACCCTAATATATGTGTAAATGCATTTTTTGAGATTGTTTGGAGTACTTATTTTGCCTTTGTGTAATTATTATTAGATTCACTTTCAGACTAATACCCTTGAGAAAGGTATGAGACCCTTATGTAAAAGAGAACACTGCCTTAGGCAGTAGAGCAAAAAGTTTCAGTAAAAAATGAAAGTTTGTAGGGTCTTGGACTGTGAGTAGTAATTTTGGTATTGTCAGGTCTAGGGATTCCTGGCAAGAAGCTTTCTTTCCCTTTGAGGTGACCACCTTGAGCAGGTCACAAACCTTGAGGCTCCCATGTGAGCAAATTTTTGGCGGTATATTTTGAAACCGCATTCTTAGTATAAGAATTACTAAGATATTTGGTCTTGTTTATATCCAAGTCCCTACGTGCCAACAAAGTTTTCATGGCATGCGCCATATGAAAAAAAGAATATATTTGAATTATGGTGTGGCTCGTACATCCTTTGAGTGCATGGTGCGGCACAACCTCTTTGAAAATTAATTCGGGAAGGCCAAACTGGTTGTTAGCATATTGTGGGACCCGACATTCACACTGCTATCTATCTATCTCAATCTGGTTATATCCATATATTTTTATGCAGAAATGTAACAATCATATATAGTATTAGCAAATACAATAAAGATACAAACAGACAGAAAAAAATAGATATAGACAAATTAAATAGACATAGATTGATAGATGCAGGAAATCATAAAAGAATGTGTTGTAAGGGAGGATATTTATCCTACAAGAAAGTTGAACTTGTTCAACGAAAGACATAAAAGAAACAGACTAGACAAGATTAGTCGTAGTGACTTGTCTTGCTAATAGAGTATTCATTACTGTTGTTTTCAGAACTGTGCGTTTGATTCTATTTATCATATCCTGTTGTACCAAAAGGTAATAAACCTATTTGTTAACCTTTTCCTGATTCAATGTTGTTTATTGATAAACTTAGTCACAATAGATAGTTATGGACAGATGGAGATAGATTATAATGCCTACTTGTATGTTTGTTTCTCCTCATCCAACTATGAAACTATGAAGTCATTAAAACCTGTATTCTTTGGCAATATATTTCCTTTGTAACCTTTAAAAACACTTTTGTTTTTCCTGTTTTGAAGCATTAAGGTAAAACTCTGTCTATACATACACAATGTATTCAAAAATTATTGAGACTGAAGCTGTATTTACCGAAACAGAAATAAACAACAGATGAAACAAAAATTTTCTTCAAAATAGTTCCCTTTGAATTAAGTATACTTACTCTAGCAAGTTTTCCATTGGTTGAAGCACCTATAAAACACCTGTGTCGAGGGTGTGACGTTAAACTATGTCTCATGGTGAACCAACCAACAACCAAAATTATCTAACTTTTGTCTCACGTTCTAACAATTCATTTAAAAAAATATCTCTCTATAAACTATTCACTTACAAATCATATATACAAAAAACAAACAAAATTTGGTATTAAATAGTCCACAACAGTTGATATGCCATTAAAGAAAACCAACCAATGTTGTCTATGAACTTTTGTCTCACGCTCTAACAATTCATTTTACAAAAATATCTACTTACAAACTATTTGCTTACAAATCACATATACAAAAGAAAAAAAAACTACAAAAAACAAGATTTATCATTAAATAACACACAAGGGTTGATATGCCATTAAACAATAACCAAACAAATCACCACTTGCAACCATTGGTTGATGTTGTGTTGTAGAAGGTCAATTAAACCATCAAAAGTGAAGACAGAATTTCTGCTGCCCTTTATGGTTTATTATCAAATATGGCTTGGAGCAGCATTCACAGTATGAGTATTAGACATCATGACATTTATTATTTTACTGAAGTGGAAAGGGATAAGATAAAAATAATTGCCATTTACTGAATTATACATTTAATCTCCAGTTGCATTATTAGATTCACTTTCAGACTAATACCCATGGGAAAGGTATGAAACCCTCATCCTACCAGCTATGGATTAAATAGTAGTACTACTATTCTTCTACAAGAATAGCTTTGGCATTAAATAACCCATGAAAGTTGATATGCCATAAAGCAAGTTCAAAGTCCAGTTGCACTATTATGTTCACTTTTGTACTAATGCCCTTGGGAAAGGTATGAACCCCCTCATCCTTTCAGCTATGGGTTAAATAGTACCACTACTGTTCTTCTACAAGGAGGACTTTGGCATCAGATAACCCATGAAAGTTTATATGCCATTAAACAAAGCAACTAAACCATATGGTTTATTATCAAATATGGCTTGGAGCAGCATCCACAGTATGTGTATTAGGCATCATGACATGTATTGTATATACTCAGGTGGAAAGGCATGAGATAAAAATAGTTTATTTCCAAGAAAAAATATGGTACATGGTTGAATACACAAATTAACTCTTAACATCCTGTTGAGAATTTTTAAAGTCCAGAGCCCAATACCTATAACCATTTGTCAAAAAATGACTATAAATGGCCTTTTCATTTAAAGTTACTGTTATTTCCCTTAAATCAAAGACTTCTAAATATTTTTAATATTACATTTAAACAAAGGCTATCATTTGGAGTAGATTAGGAAAATGAATGTGACTTCCGACCGGGTGGAATGAGGTGGTATAGGAAGTTAAGAGAAGGTAAAATACAATTAGTCGTACATTGCTCTTAAGCTACTCTCCCAGCTCTGAGAGCTGACTGCTAAATAGTGTCCAGACTAGTCCATCTTGTGGGGGTAGTGTATCTACTCCACAACAGTAGTTTATCTTTGTAAAGTATTGATAATTTGTGGCATTAAAAAAAAATGATTGAATCTTTCTTTTTAATGTGACCAAGTTCATAAATGTTTCTGCCAATGTTTACCTTTAACACTAAGTTTTTGAGAATTTTTGAGGGATAAAGATAGTGTGAATTGCTTCCCTTGGAGCGTAGACCCTATGCTGCTGCTGATTGAGAGAAAGGGTATTTAAGGCCCGGTTGACCCTTCAAATGTCTCTTTGACCAGGATATCAGCTGCTGTGTAGTTCGCACTCATTCGATTTTCCAGATTTGGACCCTGCAAAGAAAAAAGGGTATGGCAGATTCCTTTCAGAGAAAGTATCTTCTACCGAAGCGCAGAGGGTTTGAGTCCCAGTGAGACTCTGTTGGTTTCTTTAAAAAAGAATTAAGAGAAAGAATTTGGCTAATGAGAAATTTTGTCAGACTTTGCAGATTCCTTTCCAAAAAGTCTCTTCCACTAAAGAGCAGAGTTTTGAGTCTCTGAGAGAATCAGTTGGTTTATTGAAGAAGAAAGAAAAAGAATTGGTCTTCTAAGAGTTTTCCAGAGAACAGGGTTGCTGTAAGAAGACTTTGTCCCTCAGAATTATTAATCTCTTCCAAGAACTTTATTTGGTAGCCTAGAGGCTATAAATTCAGTCAGGTGACTGGATAAAATTGTAAAAAAGGAGAAAAAGAGAAAAAAATAAGAAAGGAAAAAGTGTTTTTATATTTTTACTTTTTATTTTTTGTGTTTCCTTTTAATTACTTTGTTTTTAAGGTTTTTCATTCAATTGTAATTTTGTAATTTTGTTACTTAGAAGTCTTTGGACTTCAGCAAGAGGAATAATCTTGCAAGGTTCCCTTAGCGAATAAATTGTTTCATTCTTTTAGGCTTACAGCAGTTTTGTTATTTTTTGAGTGACTATTTTGGTTATATTTATTTTTTTTGTTTTAAAGTTGGGGCCCTTTTACGACATAGGGTCTTGTTTTATTCCGAGATGTTTTTGGGTAAAATTACGATAAGTTGAGCAAAAGCAACAAAACAGCATCTTTATTGTCAGAGGGAAGAATAGACAGAACAAAGGAATCATTTGACCTTTTCCACTATTTGCATAAAGAAAATTCAATTTTATCTTTCGGGATTTAAATGAAAAAATTAAAAAAAAAGAATCCTACTTTTTCAAAATATTATTTTTCAAAATACATGGGTTGAAAGCTTGACATAAAATCTTAAAAAAAAATCTGTTGAAGGGTTTCGGAGGAAATTCAAGGTTCCATGAAACAAGTCTAAGTTTCCTTTACCTCCCCCCACATCCTGGTGTTACATAATTATTAGATACCTAATATTTATGGCAATAGTGTAGAAATCAAAATGGCCGTTATAAGCTACAGCCCACGGCCTTGAAGGATGAGTGACAAGGCTTGACCTCAGTCCTAACCTTCCGGTGGATACCGTGAGAACCGGTGGAGAGGACCCTCTCTTCCGGTTTAGATAGTAAGTAAGTAACTCAGTCAGTTAGAGGTAGGAGCCGAGCTCGTAGGATGTAAGTCTCAACTGCGCAGATGTCTGGATTGGGGATTGACAATAAAGTAACATCAAAGTAAATCGGAGTCTTGTGTTTATTACCTAAAAACTAACAACGACACAGGGCTTCTGATAAGGAGAAATCCCTAACAGAAACCAGACCCGAAGTCCCCAAGAAAGTCCAGACCTTAGAAGATTCCAGACCAAGACGATCAGAATAGCAAAGCCGGCCAGAAGAAAATACGACCAGAAGTAAGAAGTAAGAAAAGGGTATACAATACTGGGTAGGCAAGGTAGTCAGTGCCTAACCTGACTAAAATTATTATGGTTAATTATTATCAATATTCCCAATTCATTAAAGGGGAGTCTGCCGTTGCGTAATGGCTAACATGCTAGACTGTGACATCATACTAAATAAGTTCAAACTCTAAAAATAAAATTAGAAAACCCTGAAAATAATCTCATCTAGAGTAATGCGGAAATCTGAAAAGAAATTCAAAATAAATTTTTTAACAATTAATTGTTGAATTTCATGAGTTAGAGCACTGTTTAATTGAGAAATAATTAACTAAATTTGTCCATAAAGCAGTTGGTATTTATAGCACTCAGGAATATTCCATGTTCCCATTCCTCGAGTCCTGATTGGCTGCTAATCTTGTGTAGTTATGGTACTAGTTAAATATCCACCATTCTTGATTATACTGGCAGCAATGCAGATTCTGTATTGAGTTACAGCATGCTTGCTGCCTTGTCTGCCAATTTGATGGTAATTGGTATCCACTGAGATGGTGAGTATTGTATTACTTCTACATTAATGATAAATATACTATACAATATATGCGTTATAATAGAGAGAAAGTGTGTGTGTGTGTGTGTGTGTGTGTGTGTCACTCATGCAGCTTACTTAGTTATTGTCCATAAAAAATTGCAGATATATTTGAATTTCTAAACTCCTCATGTTACCATAATGGAATTTTTCAATACTCTATAGTAAGATTAGATTATATGACCCGACTTAGAATCACAATGTTCTTGTTGATACCAGTCCCTGCCAACTCAGCACATGAGTAGCACAGATTGAGTAATCTGATATGTGTGGTAAAGTGGGGAGTTGAGGAAAGGTGTGGTACTCTATCTCACCAAAAGAAATCTCCCTGGTTTACCACTAGTGAAAAGTGTATAGGCTCCTTTGCTGTTCAGTTGATACTGACAAAAGACCACTCCACCAACTTATAGCTTAGCGGCCTTTGAAGAGTCACAAACAATATATAAATAACAAGTCATGTACTTATCTTTGTTTCCAAGGGTAAAGTATATTTTTAGTGGGTTCATTATGGCCTGTTTCGTGTTGATTCTAGGAGTTAGCACTGGTTCGTGGGACTGTTGTTCTGTGGTTCTGCCCTGGACATTTAGATTGTCCTAGTAGCAGTGCTGTTCTGGTCATGTCCGACTTGTCCGTGTGCTTTAAGTGTTCTCTTTGGCACGTCATGCCTGTCCAGGTGCCTGTTCTGTTCTGAAGATTTCTAGGGTCTCCGCCCCCCACCTTTCGGTCCTGATTAAGGAGAAGATAACCCATATTTTGGTACTCTTTGTGGAGTTCCATCTGACCTCCTGCCTCAAAAACCGCTAGCCGGTGGTTGCTGAAAAAAAACTAACACCAGCTATGATTGAAGTCCATAGCCAAAGTGGTGTCACTTGAAAAAAACAAAAAACAACCAACTTAGGGCGTTTTTCCCGAAAACCCAACCCCCCTAACCCTAAACCCTAACCTAACCTAACAGTGGTTCCCAGTATAAAAAAAACAGAGCCCAAATTATTTATTTATTTTCCCATTAAACTAACCCTAAACCCCAACCCAACCCCAACCCTAACCCCTAGTTTTTTTTTAAGTGACATCGCTTCGGCTACATACTTCATAGCTGGTGTTTTTTTTCAGCTGCCACTGGCTAGCGTTTTTGAGGCAGGAGGCCGGGACGGAACTCGCGAATATACCCCATATTTCTCAAAGAATTTAGATAAAAAAAACAAGTTTATTTTCCTGAAACAAAAAGCAGATCGAAAGAGAGCATACAAAGCTGTCTCCTAATGCTAATTTGAAGGAATCACTTGAAAAAAAAAAGCTGAAAAATTTGTGAGTACATATCTTGAAGATAACCGGCATTTGAATTTAGTTTGCTGATTCCCTTCCTCATGCACTTAGTCACATGTACCTCCTGATTAAAAGTGCAAGATGTAATTGCAAAACACAACTTCTAAATAATGATTACCACTTATTCAGAAAAATCAGCTTCAGAGATTCTATATATGAAGAGGAGAAAACCATCACTTAATTGAATAAGAGAATTACTAAACACAAATTATTTTTGTAATGAGACTTGGGTCAACAGAATAATGGCTCTTCTCGTATTGGCACCATGTTTTGATTGTTTTCCCAGAAATAAACCCTGTCCTGAGTATGACACTAAATTGCATCTGATGGTGAGGCTCCAGTTCTGGACCTCTGTAGAGTATGGGATACCCGTCATTAGCGTTACTTTTTGGTCGACTCTGACCTAGAGTAGTAGGTATTTAACAAATCCGTTCACGAGAAATGAGATGATACAATTCCTGTCTTGAGTATGACACTAAACTGCATCCGGTGGTGAGGTTCCAGTTATGGAACTCGGTGGGGTACCCTTCATTAGTGTTATTCTCTGGTCCACTCTAACCTGGAGTAGTAGGTATTTACCCAACCCAACTTACCACAGGTAGGATATGACACAATCACTGGCCTGAGTATGACACAAAACTACATCTGATGGTGAAGCTCCTGTTTTGAGGTTCTGTGGAGTGTGGAGTACCCTTTCATTGCTTTTACTCTCTGGTCAACTCTGACCTGGACTAGTAGGTATTTACACAACCAGTTCACCAAAGGTAGGATGTGATACAAGATCGCATGTATGGGGCATCCAGCAAGGATCAAACTCACTATTTAGAAGTAATGCATCTGTGAGACTAGCATGCTAACCATTATATCATGATGGGATGCTTTGACTTAGAATAGTAGTACCTGTTAGTGTACCAACTATAGGTTAAATAGATCTGTTTGAAAATTATTAGTATTAGATAGGAATTTGAATCTATATAACACAATTATATGGATTATAGTATCTTAGTGTCCCAATTATTGGTTAAATAGATCTGTTTGAAAATTATTAGTATTAGATAGGAATACTTGAATCTATATAACACAATTATATGGATTATAGTATCTTAGTGTCCCAATTATGGTTAATAGATCTGTTTGAAAATTATTAGTATTAGATAGGAATACTTGAATCTATATAACACAATTATATGGATTATAGTATCTTAGTGTCCCAATTATTGGTTAAATAGATCTGTTTGAAAATTATTAGTATTAGATAGGAATACTTGAATCTATATAACACAATTATATGGATTATAGTATCTTAGTGTCCCAATTATGGGTTAAATAGATCTGTTTGAAAATTATTAGTATTAGATAGGAATACTTGAATCTATATAACACAATTATATGGATTATAGTATCTTAGTGTCCCAATTATGGTTAAATAGATCTGTTTGAAAATTATTAGTATTAGATAGGAATACTTAATTATGGGTTAAATTAAATTAAATTATGGGTTAAAAATTAAATTAAATTAAATAATTTGAAAATTATTAGTACAGGATAATGTGAACTATGTGCAAACAAATTATTATTAACCTTGAAAACATTTAACTATATGCATTTTTTTGTATTAAGAATAGTTACTTGGAGCTATAATTGTTTACTAAGGATTATTGTTAGTTACTTGAAACCATATTATTACATGTTAATCTGCATCTAATGGTGAGGTTCCAAATGGGAGCTTTGGGGAGTGTTGAGTACCCCTTCATTGGCATAATGCACAGGTCTACCCTGAATTGTTAGTGTCCCATCTATTGGTTAAATAGATCAAAGAATAAGTTTGAAAATACTCATCAAGAATGAATAAAACAAGATATCTTTGGCATAAAATAACCCAACAAGGGTTGACATGCCATAAAATCAAACCAACCAACCATATAATTATTTTTACCAGTACCTGTCAATAGGCAGTTGAATGGCAGTCACTCTAGTGGTGGACGATCGTCGTATATGTAGTCAGTTGCCAATTAACTTTCTTCCTCTTTTGCCAAAGAGTTCCTTCTACTGAAATAGTTCAACTCATAATCATAAAAATCGTAATTGTACATACAGGGTGTGGCCTTTACTTATGCTGCACCCTGTATATGTAGGCTAATTGTACGTGTGATATATACATATATATATATGTGTATGTCAGTTGTGTGTGTGTATTATATATATATATATATATATATATATATATATATATATATATATATAATTGTATATATATATATATATATATAATATATATATATATATATATATATATATACATATATATATATATATATGTATATATCACACGTACAATTAGCCTACATATACAGGGTGCAGCATAAGTAAAGGCCGCACCCTGTATGTAAAATTACGATTTTTATTCATATTAAAAGATCTTTTATCAAAGTAATGGACTCAGTGATGCAAGTTCAAATCCTGGATGAGGCTGTTTGTATTTCACCTGTATATTAATACTAGTGTTCCTTAATTGTACAACCATTATCATCTTGCAACACCTTTTGGTTAAAAATGAGACCATCAAAATCCTCAAAGATGAAATGCCAAAATGTAAATCCTGATTATCTGGTGTTGCTTATCTGTTGAATTCTTATTTCTTATGAGTATCGTCACCTCAGCTAAATAATGGACCTTTCCATTTTCATTATAATGAAAGAAAGGGAAGAAAAAGGACATGTTACACAGAAAAAATATAATAAGAAAGAATGAAAGAAATAAAGAGTGCAAGGGAAAGCTAGAGAGAGGAGGTGAGCATGCAGAAGCGATAATGCTAATCTGTTTCAATCAAACATAATGAAAAAAAAGTTTGTTTTATGGCATATCAAACCTTGGTGGGTCATTTAATGCCGGTAAAGTTTTGAAAGATTCATAGGGATAGTTTGGTAGAAAATTATTTAAACCCAATTTTTTTAAAAACAAATTTTCTATTTAGATGGGATGCTAACAGGTACTACCACTCCAAGTCAGAGTAGACCTGGGAGCAATGTATCCAGGACATGAAGCCCTCAGCCACTGTTTTCTAGCACATATATGATAAAAAGGGTTGGGGTTGCCATAATGGCAATAGGGTTGGGACAATCATATAAGTATTAGGAATTGATATGACCAGCCAACTGATTGGAGATGCTCCCTCCGATCAATTGGCTGGTCACATCAAGCCAATTGATCAGAGGGGGCCTCTCCAACTACCTGTCCAGCCTAAGTAACATAAAGCCCAAAGTGGAGTGTTGGATGTCATGGACTGCTCATCCACCAATGTTCTATCCTTAAGTATCATGGGTTGCCACCCATTGCAAAGCGGGGTCTTATCCTCTGCAGAGGTGCAGTCGGTGTATTATAAAGCCCCAGTCAACAGGGCTATGAAAAAGAAAAAGAATGAGAGAGAGTCAAATCAAGGTTCATACCTTTCCCATGGGTATTAGTTCGAAAATGAACATAATAGCATGACTGGAGTTTGAACAGGCTTACAATGATCTCGCAATCCAACACATTAGCCACTATGCCACAGGAACCCTCCCCTTGGAAATTTGCGAGAGTGAACAGAACAAAATATCCTCCCAAGCACTAACAACTGGTAACCATCCAATAAGGTTAAACAACATGATGACTATTAAAAATGATAATGATAAAAGTATTAGTCTAAAGAATTTGATTTGATAAAGCCACCCTTGTAAAAAACAGTAGTGGTATTATTTAACCCATAGTTAAAGATGAGAGGGTTCATACCTTTCCCAAGGGTAACTGTCAGATCCTCCAAAACACCAACTGTTACAAATAATTGGTAACCACCCAATAAGGTTAAATAAATCTAAAATTAAAAAAAAAAAAAACTCCCATTGGCCTTCACCGGAAGAACCCTCCGTGCATGTGTGACAAAAAGGACTGACTCCCAACCCCCAAAAGAATATCTCAGCCATTCTAGTTTAGGCCTTAACTAGGTCTAGTCACTCCTACTAGCCAGGGAGATGTTCCCTTGCAACAGTCGACTATGACCGAGAATAAATCCTAAATCATAAAACCAGCTTCTGTCTCTATCTCTTTCGTTCCTTAAATTCCTTCCTTTTCAGTGCAACCACCAAATGAGATGGGTTAAAAAGCGAAAACCCTAAGAACACACACCAAGAATATCCACTACGTTTAAACCTTAAAACACCCAAATCTCTTCCTACCCATAAAAGAAAGGACATGATGATTGTTAAAAATGATAGGGATGAATGTACTAGACTAAATAATTTGTGATGGTTGATAAGCTATAAAACAAAGAAACCAAACCAAACTTAAATATACTCCCTATCACCAACTATTACCAACAACTAGTAATCACCCAATAAGTTTAAAGAACATGATAACTGTTAAAAATAACAGTGATGAAGGTACAAGTCTAAATAATTAGCGAAACAACGAAAAAAAATAATCTTAGAACGTAAGACATTATAAAATTCGACATTTTTTGTCTTTAGTTTCTTGTCTTCATAGGAAAATTAGAAATGTCTAGTGTCTGATTTTTTTCTTTTTTTTTAAAGAATAAACATGATTTCTTTTATTATGTATCATGTGTCAAAGCTTAATCATAAAAAAAAGAAGATATTTTTCTGTTTCAAATGATAAATAGCTTGCTGATGGTTTAATAGTTTTATAGCTTTTTTTCTTTTTGTTACTATTTTTGGTTATATCTATTTTTTTATGCTGATAACACAAAAGTAAATGATATTCAATGTACGTTCTACTTAAGTAAAAAAAAAAATCCTGCCACAGGACAGCTGGTTACTTTTTGTAGAGCTTCCATTGTTGATTACTTTCTTCATTTTTTAGAACTCTGATATCTCAACCAAAACACACACACACACATATAATATATATCTATCTATCTATCTATATATATACATATATATATATATATATCTTATTATAATGGAGATTGTGTGTTTGTCTGTCTGTAACCGAAACTATATTACTACTCAATTCACAGTTCCCTTAGTTATTTACATCACATTCTCCATGATTTTATTTTTATTTAAACCTCAATGAATTATAAAATTGTTTTACATTATTAAGACTGTTGACCATATCTACGTACTAATAATACGCAATTGTATTTATATATACAACAAAATAGTGGTTTACAGTGTGAATGGGAAGGCTAATTTGCATATTGACCTTAAAAAATTGATTTTAATAAATATATGCTAAGTATTATTGATTTCTAATTGTTTGGTTTTATCTTATTGAATATGAGCAAAGATCTCTGGGATAAATCTTAAAAGAAATTCATTAAGAAGAAGAAATAACTGTAATATTATCCTTTACTTTCTATTTTAAGTAAAGACTTAAATTAGGAAAATTTACCAATGAAAGACGGGAGTAATGGAAAATGATGGAAGAGTTAGTTTCAAAGCTGTTCTATTTTTCGATAATACCCCCTCTGTTCCAAATCTTAGTCTGCATTCTTATTTAGTTTCATTAGCCTTTCTAATTTAACATGATATTTTATTATATTAAAACTTAAAAACTTGCACCCGGAGGGTGCATAAATTTGCTAGTATATATATATATATATATATATATATATATATATATATACAGTGAAAAACTATAAATTAGTAATATTAAACTGCTAAAATGTAATTAGACTTAATTTTTAACTGTTTTCAATATCTATTATTTTTTCTGTTGACTTTATGAAAAAGATAGATTAATATTTTGCTGCTATATTCTGGGAATCCTATCTCCTTCAACTGGTGGTGAAAATTAAATTATCCTAAATTATCATTTCAATAGCTATAAAAATCTAGTTAAATATCTAGACCATACCATTTTTATATAATTTATATAGGAAGCACACATGGAACCCATATTTCAATAATATATATATATATATATATATATATATATATATATATATTTGTATATGTATAAGTATTAACTTACCGGTGGGTATAAGAACGATCATTGGAAGCGCACAATATCCAGAGGTTAAGGTTGAGAAAAAACAAAATACAAAGTGCTCAATACAATGTAGAGCATAAAATTTATTTTAAAATCGATGAAATCGAGTAGGTTACTCCTTTCCATTCTATATATATATATATATATATATATATATATATATATATATATAAGTTGATTATGCATAAACCTTGTTCTGGTGAACATTGTTTTTTAGTATTAGGAAGCATGGAAATGAACAAGTGAACAAAAACAAAAAAACAGAATTTCAATATCTAGCTGTTGTTCTATCCCTGGTTTGATTTATTCTGATATTTTGGGTGAACATTCACCCTTTTAAGGTATGATAAAGAAAAAAAAATTGATAAACAAATGAGAACATCAACAGGTGGTATTTGAATGTCCTGATGAACATTGTAGATACATATTTGATGTATCTACAATGTTCATCAGGACAAGGTCACCTTATGGGGTATCCAATGAGGGTCAAACTCACTTTTCAGTGGTAATGGATCTGCGAGACTAGCATGTTAATCTTTACACTACAATAGGACACCTCTGTATAATGTTTAATCTATGTGTTTAATAATTGCTAAAGATAATGTAGTGATTGTCTGCCATTGTTTGGTCTGGAAGAGTTATCTTCCCTTGTTTCAGGGTTTTGACTGCTAAGTGTTCCTGACTATTTAATCAGGAAAGCAGGGAGTTTGAATTCTCTTTTCTCCGGGACAGCAAACAGGACACATGGGTTAGACATTTGCATCTATACCTTTTATGTGGGGTGCTTCACCCCCCAGCCTATGTAAGTGACATTCCTTCATGTACTCCGTACCACTTCTTTAGGACAAAAGCCTAATCCTACTTTCTTTATAATAAATTTATGTATCTTCTTTATACACCTCTAGTACCTTGTCTCATATATGTGTTCATTTTGTATCTTTTGTGCATACCTTTTAATTTGTATATGTATTCCTGTTTAAATGTATTTCTATGTGCTCAAGTATTAAAGTTTGTTTTACATTTCATAACTTCTTTGTCGGAATATTACTTGTACTTATATGTGCCCACGTTGGAAGGTCATTCTAAGCCTTCAAATAAAATCGAACAATAATTAATTAATTAATAATTAATAATTTAATAATTAATAATAATTAATTAATTAAGAATTAATAGGAAAATATCATCCTAGCAATTGATGTTTATTATGTTGTGACTTGACTTGAGATTAATTTATGATTTACAATTTATAGTTTTTTTCTTGGTATTACTTGAATTTTGATTGTTGGACATTGGTCAGCAGTTTTTGTTTTTCTGATCTCTCTCTTATCATTAGGTTCTCTGGTAATCATTATTTAAACACCGCATAAAACTTGTAGTAAAAATATTAAATTATTGTAGACTTTTAAATTCTGTTTTCATTTTGAGACATAGATCACTCTTTAGATTATAACAGTTAGTGTTGTTTTAACCAACACATAGTTTTGCCATCCTATGTATACACACACATATATATATATATATCTATATATAAGTAAGTAAAGTCACTGGGGTGGCCTAGAGTCTGTATCAACCAGGCAGCGAGGGATTCTATCCCCTTTTCACTAGTGCTAGACCACAGAGTTTTTTTAGCATCTGAGGCAGATTGCCACACCTACCATCAGCACCTTACTTTACCATACAGATCCCTGTGCTACTCATATGCTGAGTTGGCGAGGGTCGGTATTGAACCCGGAACCTTGTGGATCCTAATTGAATGTTCTACCAACTGAGCTAAACTGGCCCATATATATATATATATATATATATATATATATATATATATGGGTGTGTGTATTTGGGCAGCATTTCTTTCATTTATACATGTAGAATTAAACAAAAGACACGTCTCCTGTTTAACAATTTTATTAACAATCGTTTTGAGCTTTCTGGCCAACTTTTTTACATAATCCGTGGATTAGTCCACCAAAGTTTTTATCCCAAGTACTTTCAGCACTTCGAAGTGCCATCATCAGGGATGATTCCCCCACTAGTTACTCTCACTACTACTGACTTGAAAAAAACTAGACACAAACATATCACCTGAAAAGATTGGTAATAAAATTGTTAATCAGGAGATGTGTCTTTTGTTTAATCTGCATATATATATATTATATATATATATATATATATATAATGTAAAATAAATGTATGTATATATTTATATATATATACACATAATGTAAATAAATGTGTATATATATATATATATATATATATATATATATAATGAAGATAGATATATAATATTTATACATAATGTATACACACACATACACACACACACATATATATATATTCACACTTGCATGTATGTATGTTTGGCATGCATGTGATGATTGATATGTTTGTCTGTATATACATGTATAAATATATGTATATATATATTTGTGTGAATTTGTGTGAGTATATGTGTATATATATAAGCATGTAATATATATATATGTGTGTGTGTGTGTGTGTGTGTTTGGACGATCTTTCTAAACATTATACATGTGTTTGTATACGTTTATGTGAATGCATATGCATGTGTGATTATTGCAACATATTTTTCATGACTGATTGAACTGCAAAGCATCAGAATTTCGTCTTCTGCTGGTTTGGCACCATGAAATCTGCCAGCTGAAAATATCCCAATCACTTAATGCTAAAAACACAAAAAAGAAAACACAAAAACACAACATGAATTTGTTTAATGTAAAAAAAAAAAAATAGAGAGAGAGAGAGGGAGAGAGAGGAGAGAGAGAGAGAGAGAGCGAGTGACAGAGAGAAAATGAATTTGCAGAATATCTTTTTTTCTTCAAGTAGATAAGCTGCAAAAAAAAAAAAAAAAAAAGAAAGAAAAAAAGAATTATCTATCATTTTCTTACATTAAATCAAAGTCAGAAACAAAATAAAAATAAAAATTTAGACATAAAAAAAGAAAAAAAAAAAGAAACAAAATATATATACATATAAAAAGATTTTGATGCAAAGTGGAAAGGGAAAAAATTAGAATTATTTTTTGTATTTTTTTTTATACCATTTTTATCTTTATTCATAAAAGATTTCTTTAGTAATATAACAGGATATAAATCAATGTTATTCAGATTTTGACAGCATTGCAAAAAACACACAAAAAAACAAGCAACAAACTCAAGAACAATGAAAGACTTTCAAATAAATACAAAGGTCAAAATTATCTGAAAAGTAAGTACAGTGACATACAACTGTTGGAATTATCCAATATTGTGTGCAATAGATTTTCTTGTTTAAAATGCTATCTACATATTAATGGTCTTTATTCCAGTAGTTATTTAGATTAGTATTTGTATCCTAGTTACTTTGATCACAACATTCTGGCTAATAGTGTCAATTTACCAAACCCCTCCACAATGAGCAGGATGAGACGCAAGGTCAATTTTTTAAGTGGAGTACAGCTGGTTTGAATTCAGACGTTTTGGCTGATAGTGTGAATTTACCCGACTCCTCCCAATGAGCAGGATGTAACACATGGTCAATTTTTTAAGTGGAGTACATCTGGTTTGAATTCAAAGTTTTCCTTCACCTAGGTTGGCTGTCTTACCAAGGCTAAAGAACCCAGTGTGCCCTACTATTTTCCTATAGCTGGGGGGGAGCAGAGATGTATCTATGCCTTTCCCAAGGGCATTAATGAAAAGTGAAACGCAGACAGCCTGGTCCAGGATTTGAACTCAGGTTACTGATTACATTTCCTAGGTTGATAATTTGGCTGATGTGTTGTTGGTCATATATATATATATATATATATATATATATATATATATATATATATATATATACATTCTGTTATATAAGGATTTGTCACTGATTCGGCACCTCTCAATGTCAGTTATTTATCTCTCTCTCTCTCTCTCTCTCTCTATTATATATATATATATATATATTCCCTTACATACACACATAAAAATACACACAAGACACACGAGTCATTGTCATTATTCTGTAGGTGTTAGATAGAGTATGCTAGTAGAGTGCTAGAGAAAGAGGGGCCCTGTGCCAGACTTGGACAGACCATGAACATGTGTGATGTAGAGTCATAGTAATAGAAATAACTGGATGACCTTTGTGTCATTTAAACAAATAATCATTCAACATGCAAAAGTAATAATTATTTCTTTTTCTCTGAATTTTTGAGATGGGGCTTGATAATTAGTATCATTTGGACTATTGTCCTCATCTTCATTGTTATAATTGTTGTTGAAATTAATTTAATTTACATTTCCGCATTTAAACTGACCCAAGTCATTAAACAATATAATTCATTTATAGCTTGTCATTTACTGTGTTTTTCAGATTTGAACTTGTCTCGCTGCATCCATTTCCTATGAGGATAACAATTACACCATGAGCATCTGCAGTATATCATTATGAAAAAACTTTAAAATGAAATTTAGGATCATGTCATCAATTTGATAAATGACTTATACATACTTACACATTGAACTTTTGTTAAATTCTGTCATTGACAGATAAAAAGAAAAAAAAGATAAAAGAAATAATTAGTATTATTTGTATTATTCAGACTATTGTCCTCATCTTCATTGTTATCAAAACAACGTTTTGGCTGATGTGCCCTCTAGCCTTCTTCAAGTATTTCTTGTCGGACTCAAAAACCTTCTTGTCATAATTGGAAGGTGCATCAGCCCAAACGTTGTACAGAAAACAATGAAGATGAGTACAATAATACAAATAATACTAATTATCATATTATATATACATACATACATACGATACATATACATATATATATATATATTCATTCCCTTACATACACACATAAAACATACACACAAAACACACGAGTCATTGTCATTATTCTGTAGGTGTTAGATAGAGTATGCTAGTAGAGTGCTAGAGAAAGAGGAGCCCTGTGCCAGACTTGGACAGACCATGAACATGTGTGACGTAGTCATAGTAATAGAAATAACTGGATGACCTTTGTGTCAGGTAAACACGTAATGTCTTGAAGGACCCGGATGATGTCACATGAAGAAAAGGTTAATCATTCAACATGCAAAAGTAATAATTATTTCTTTTTCTCTGAATATTTGAGATGGGGCTTGATAATTAGTATCATTTGTATTATTCGGACTATTGTCCTCATCTTCATTGTTATAATTGTTGTTGAAATTAATTTAATTTACATTTCCGCATTTAAACTGACCCAAGTCATTAAACAATATAATTCATTTATAGCTTGTCATTTTGGCAAATGAAATGACCAATGACCAAAAGAGAATTCTTCAGGTATTTCTTGTCGGACTCGGGAACCTTCTTGTCGCAATCGGAGGGCACATCGGCCGAAACGTTGTACAGATAACAATGAAGATGAGGACAATAGTTCAAATAGTATAAATAATGCTAATTATCAAGCCTCATCTCAAAACTTCAGAGAAATGATATACTGACATTTACATTTATTATTAGAGATGTTTAAACTCTGTCTATTTTATTTTAAAGTTTCCTGCCAACAAATACTTTATCTTGAAAATAACAAATCAGAGAATATATCTAATGAAGTTAAACATGAGTAAATATGTGGTGAGAATTCTCTTTTGGTCATTGGTCATTTCATTTGCCAAAATGACAAGCTATAAATGAATTATATTGTTTAATGACTTGGGTCAGTTTAAATGCGGAAATGTAAATTAAAGTTCCAAATGGATGAAAATTAATCTCAAAACATAAGAAAAAAACAAGAAGAAGTTTTGAATAAGTTGGGTATCAATTTCACAGGCTGAAACCAACTGGAAATAGAATCTAATGACTAGGAAATAAAATTCAAACAAAATAAATCATTTCAAATGGTTGCATCACTTAGATTGTCAACTAAAAAATCCTTCAACAAACAAAACAAAAACAAAAACAAAAGAATATATTAGAAACGATTCACTTTAGTTGGTATCAGCTTGAATAAGTTTTGAACTAAGTTGTGAATTCAGAAAAAAAAAATCTATAAGTTGAAGTTAACTCTTGAGCAAATTCCGTTCTAGGCATGATAGAACAAATTTGGATAACAATTTCTGACTTAGATATTTTTAATTGTCGTAAGTTTTTTTCAATGTATGTAAAATAAAATGTTATTTAAAAGAAAAATAAAGATAAAATAAAGCATTAATGTAAATTAAACTATAAAAAAGGCAATGTGTTAAAATGTTTAAATAATGTTTTAATGTCTACAACGTTTGTCAAAGATTCTGTGATTTAAAGGTTAAATAAAAATAAAAGAAATGAGAGGGTAGGTAACAAAAAGTTACTGTTCTTCTAAACTGTTCTAACTTGAGTATCTATCTGATGGTGAGGTTCCAGTTCTGGAAGTCTGGGGAATGTGGAGCACCCCTTTATCACCATTGCTCCCAGATCCACTCTAACCCAGAGTGGTAGTACCAGTTAGGGTCCCATTTATGGGTTAAATAGAAAAAATGTATTTAAAAACATTCTGATGTAGTTTCTGCGCTCATATTCAACAGACACCTATGGACCAGCTACATGACAAGGTTGAAAGAATTCATCTCCGATTGAACAGACTCATATAGAAGATACTAGATATCCTTTTTCCCTCTCCATCTGATTGGTAGGTGTTGAATTGCATGAGTTAGTGCACTGTTAAATTGAACAACAACAGCTAACTAAGCCTAACTGAATATGTACATGAAGCAGTTGGTATTTATAGCACTCAGGAATATACCATGCTTGAATCTGGGCGATCCCATTCCTTGAGTCATGATTGGCTGTTGATATTAGTGTGGTTATGGTGCCAGATGAATAATTCACCATTCTGCACTATAATTGCAGCAATGCAAGAACCGTATTGAATTGCACCTTGCTTGTTACCTTGTCTGCCAATATGATGGTAGTTGGAATCCCACTGTGGTGGTGAGTATTGCTTCTACAGTAGGTCTTTAAAACTTGACTCTATATATAGGAAGGGCATTTACATTGTTAGTCCTTCTTTATTTTGTTATAAATAAACCTTTAGAATTAAACTAAGTCTTCATTTATTTATTTGTTGTTATTAGCCTTAGAATAACTGCTAGACTAACACAATAGCCGCACAAAAAAGAATGAAAAAATCCCAAACAATAAATTGTGACCAATTATTTATCACTAATAGAATTCTGAATTTATGGAAATAAAGACGAAATAAAGACGAAATATAGGACAAATAGGAAAAGGGAGCTATTTAAAGATCAATTCAATTTTTGGTCTGAACGCATGATTATGATTTCTTTCTCAGAGAGGTCAGTGTCTCTCGGTCTCTGGATATTGAATTTGGAACTTGAAAGTTTTCCCATGACTACACGGCTTATTTGCTATTTTTCTTTCCTTGCTATAAATTCTGGAACATTAAAAATAACAGTTGATTAACTATGAGTGAGCTACGACTGCTTTGATTCCCAATATTTTGTTTGATAAGATAATAAAATATATTCTCAGTCTATACAGAAAACAAATTTATTTCTATTTCATGAAATTTCCATTCTAAAGATAGAGAAGAATAAGTATGTCAAATATTAACATTTTAAGGCTATACAGGATAAATCTATTTTGAAATTTGCCTTTGTTGAAAACTGCTGACTTTAATTGTAGTGGTAGTATCTGTTAGGGTCCCATCTGTAGGTTAAATAGACAAAATGTGTTTAAAAATTTTGAGTAAAAAAAAATCGTATACCAATCAAGAATGAATAAAAGAAAATGTCTTCAGCATAAAATAATCCAAGAAGGGTTGATATGCCATAAAGACCAACCAACCAATAGACTCTAATCAGTATTTAGATGTTACTATATTGAGGTATAGTCTTTCTGAATAATTAGAGAATTTTTTTGCATTTCTTTGCAATTGAAGGAAAAAGACAAATATGAACAGAAGAGAGAGAGAGAGAGAGAGAGAGAGAGAGAGAGAGAGAGAGAGAGAGAGAGAGATTTTATGATTAGGTAAACTGTGCAAATATGAACCAAGGGAGGGAGAAAGAAAGAGAGAGAGAGAGAGAAGAGAGAGAGAGGGTTTTATGATTAGGTAAACTGTGCAAATATGAACCGAGAGAGAGAGAGAGAGAGAGAGAGAGAGGTTTTATGATTAGGTAAACTGTGCAAATATGACCAGAGAGAGAGAGAGAGAGAGAGAAGAGAGAGAGTTTTATGATTAGGTAAACTGTGCAAATATGAACCAGAGAGAAGAGAGAGAGAGAGAGAGAGAGAGAGATGAGAGAAGAGAGAGATTTTATGATTAGGTAAACTGTGCAAATATGAAGAGAGAGAGAGAGAGAGAGAGAGAGAGAGAGAGAGAGAGAGTTTTATGATTAGGTAAACTGTGCAAATATGAACCAAGGGAGGGAGAAAGAGAGAGAGAGAGAGAGTTTTATGATTAGGTAAACTGTGCAAATATGAACAGAGAGAGAGAGAGAGAGAGAGAGAGAGAGAGAGAGAGAGAGAGAGAGAGGTTTTATGATTAGGTAAACTGTGCAAATATGAACCAAGGGAGGAGTGAGAGAGAGAGAGAGGAGAGAGAGAGAGAGAGAGATTTTATGATTAGGTAACTGTGCAAATATGAACCGAAGAGAGAGAGAGAGAGAGAGAGAGAGAGAGAGAGAGAGAGAGAGAGAGAGAGAGAGAGAGAGGATATTTTATTAGGTAAACTGTGCCTACTTCTATCAATGTACTGTAAGCAAACTGAGTCCTTTGTTTATCAAAATGATTTGATTCAGCATTAAATGACCCCAAAAGGGTTGATATGCCGTAAAACAAAACAACCAAACAACATACTTCAATCTCTATAGGGTGTAAGATTTTACAAGTAGACAAATATTTTGCATTTAACAGGTGTTTCAAATGCCTTACCTGGGGCAGTCCCTGTGGTTAAAGTTCTAGATTTCGATATCTTATTATAATGGAGATTGTGTGTTTGTCTGTCTGAAGCCGAAACTAAATCACTACTCAAGTCACAATTCCCTTAGTTATTGACGTCATATTCACCATGAATTTATTTTTATTTAAACCTCAGTTATTGATAAAATTGTTATACCTTATTAATACTTTTGACTTTATCTACATTCTAATAACATGCAATTGTATTTATATATGCAACAAAATAGCGGGTTACAGTGTGAACAGGAAAGCTAATTTGCATATTGATATTAAAAGTTTAATTTTTATTAAATATGCGCTTGGTATTATTGATTTCTAATTGTTTGTTTTTTCTTAATGAATATGAGCTAAAAACTCGGGATAAATCTTAAATGAAATCCTTTAATATAAAGAAATAACAGTAATTTTATTCTTTACTTTCTAATTTAACTAAATAGTTAAATTAGGAAAATTCAGCAATAAAAGGAGGGAGTGATGAAAAATGATGGAAGACTTAGTTTTCAAAGTTGTTCTATTCTTCGATTATACCCCCTCTGTTTCAAATCATTTTATTTGGATTTTTTATTTAGTTTCAAAAGTATTTCAAATTTAACATATTTCATTACATTAAAATTCAAATACCTTGCACCCGGAGGGTGCATATTTGCTAGTTGTAGTAAGTGAGTTCGAACTCCAGTTGTGTTATAACCTTCACTTTCTGACTAATACTCTTGGGAAAGCTATGAACCCTCTTATTCTTCTCCCCCAACTATGGGTTAAATAGTATCACTACTGTTCTTCTACAAGGATGGTTTGGCATGAAATAACCCAGGAAAGTTGATATGTCATTAAACAAAGAAACCAAACCAAACCAAACGCCTTACTAATTGTGCATAAATTTGAATAACAAATTTATGTACCCCCTCCAAAAAAGAAACAAAAAACAAAAAAAAACAAAAAAACAAACCTCACCATAAAAAACAAAATTCAGTGGTGAAAATAAGTTGGTTGGGTACAAAGCAACATAACAGACAATCTGATTGCATTCGTACAGCAGAATTCGAAAATCTGCAGAAAAAAAGTGTTGGGGGATCCTCAGATGCCTACGTGGAGTTGCTAAACACTGTAGTCAAGCCCTGGATAACAAAGGTAGCCAATGGTAGGCCATAATGTATGGCAGCAGGATTCGGACCCCTGCCACACCTCTGGGAAAAGTCAAAAATGGTTGTCGGTGAATTTTTATGACTACACCAGTCCCAATGTTTGGCCCCCGAACTCCCGAGATCTTAACACCATATTACATCTCAATTGCCAAGTTTTTTCTATGTGCAGTATATACTACATTAAAGCAATGAAATCTTTCTTGCTTATTATAATTATTCATGCATATTTTATTCTGTTCTCATAATGAAAAACATGAAATATAGATTCATGCATTAATAATACAGTAAGAGTAGTTCAGTATTCTGGTTAGACTGTTGACTATTGTTGAATATAGGTTAAACCTATATTTATTTGAATGGAATGAATTATGAATGACTAATATACACACTTGGGTGTATTATCATCATACCCAGTGCAGATCATATGATCTAAAAAAAGAACTTTTTAAATCAATCATATTTGCAAAAAATACACATGGGGGCTTTCACTCATTCCTGATGTGTGATAAGCAGTAATAGGTTCATTACCGATTCTTGTTACATCTGGCTAACAAGAGTTGTGTGCCCTTGTTTTATGGTTGTTGATTCAGTTTGGTTTCTTTGTTTAATAGCACTGTGCCCTAACTCAGGAGGTTTATATCTTGGAACAGGAACAAACCTTAACTATTATATAAACTTAAACTATTTTTTACTCAATCATTTTCTGTTAGTTTATCTTGGATTTCTTTTTTAATTACAGAGTTTAAAATTTATTTATTAAACAAAAAATAAATAACTTCAAATTGTTGTTTGTGACAGTATATAAACATCTATTTCTTAAACAGTTTTAATAATTCTGGTTTGAAACCATAGAAATTAATCTATTCGTTCTGTTCTACAGAAGTTCATAAATTTTAGATTAGTGTATTTTTAAATTTTTATATATATACTAGCAAATATATGCACCCCCCGGGTGCAAGTATTTAAGTTTTGATATAATAAAATATATTAAATTAGAAAGGCTAATGAAACTGACTAAGAATGCAGATAAAAAGATCTGCAACAGAGGGGGTATAATCGAAAAATAGAACAACTTTGAACTAACTATTCCATCATTTTCCATTACTCTCCCCTCTTTCATTGGTAAATTTTCCTAATTTAACTATTTAGTTAAAATAGGAAGTAAAGGATAATATTACAGTTATTTCTTCTTGTAAATAAATTTCTTTTAAGATTTATCCACGAGATTTTTGTTTATATTTCTTAAGAAAAACCAAACAATTAGAAATCAATAATACCAAGCACATATTTATTAAAATAAAATTTTAAATATCAATTATGCAATTAGCCTTCTCGTTCAAACTGTAAACCGCTATTTTGTTGTATATATAAATACAATTGCATGTTATTAGTACGTAGAGTATGGTCAACAGTCTTAATGATGTAAAACAATTTTATTAATAATTGAAGTTTAGATAAATGAAATCATGGAGAATGTGATGTAAATACAAGAGAATTGTGACTTGTATAATAATAGTTTCGGTTACAGACAGACAAAACCCACAATCTCCATTATAATAAGATATATATATATATATATATATATATATATATATATATATATATATATAGCATGTTGGTTATTTAATCCCAAAACCATCCTTGTAGAACAGCTGTAGTACTATTTAACTTATAGCTGGGATATTTAGGGGGGGGGCATTCATTTCCAAAGAGTATTAATCAGAAAGTGAATGTAATAGTGTGACTGGAGTTTGAACTTGCTTACCATGTTGTCACAGGTCAGCTTGTTAGCCACTACACCATGGGGACACACGCCACCACCCAGACACGTTATAATAAATGTATAAACCCAACAGATCTGTTCATGTAAATTAGTGAGAAAGTTGGTGAGTGGGTTAGTTAATCCCCAAATCTTACTTGTAGAACAGTTGGGGTACTATTTAACAATAGCTAGGGAGATAAAGGGGGTTCATACCTTTCTTAAGGGTATTAGTCAGAAAGTAAATGTAATTTTTAAAATTTTATAGCATGTCAACCCATGTTGGGTCATTTTATACCAAAGACGTTTTTTTTTATTCATTCTTCATGGGTACTCAATCTTTTTTTAAAACTCAGTTTATTTTAAACACATTTTTTAAAACTCTTTTTTTCTATTTCACCCATAGATGGGACCCTGACAGGTACTACCACCCCAGGCCAAAGTGGACCTTGAAGTAATGCTGATAAAGAGGTACTCCACACTCTTCAGAGCTCCAGAATTGGAATTTCACCATCAAATAGTTTAACGTTACACTGAGGACATTAAGACCACCGCCTTCTAGCACATATGATAAAAAGGGTTGGCATAAAATAACCCAACAAGTATTGACATGCCATAAAATCCAACCAACCAACCAACCAACATATGCTGGAACTTACGGTCACCGTGGTCTGGGATGTAAATTATGCAGCTCATCTTCAATATGCAATCCTTGCTCCCAAATTTCTCCTCTCCATTGCACTTAACTGTGTATGGTCAGGATAAATACATTATATTTGAGGCCCCCATGGAGGGGAATGCCGACGGAGCTGAGCAAATTGTATCTATTGATCCACATATAAAGTTAAATTGCCCGACTTTCCTTCTTATGCGGGGGTGGATATATCTTACCTGATCTATATGACATACATCTACGTAAGAAATGAACAATAGCTTTAGTTCCGGGTGTAGGAGGGGGTTCTCCAGGCAGCAACTGTCCCCTCTCCTAGAAGAGGTAAGAATGGGTTTATTCACCGACGCTTGAGGTGTCCGTCAAGGAAAAATGTCGAAAAAATGCTTTTTTTTTTTGCACCCCTCCGCGGGAGGTTTGGTTCCTGTTTCCGGTAGTTCTAATTAAAACCGAGCTTTGTGTTACATTTTGGTCACATAACTCCCCACTAAGGACACCCACTCCCATCTTAGAGGAACCGATCGACTTGCTTTCGATCCCTGAAAAGATCGAAAGACAGTCGGAGGTCCTATACAATAGTAGAGGGAAAGGGGGTAACCAAAATGGCCCACAATTTTATTTTGTTACACCTTCAGTTTCTTGGGAATCTTTTGTTTCTTGTTACCCCAACCCCTCCATTTCCCTCAAATCATACGAAGTGAACTCACGCTTAAAAATCTAAATCATTCGAAGGGTAAATTTTAAGTAGGATAAAGCCATAGAGCGGAAGCGGTATTTTGGTGCAAGTCGGCTGTGCAAGGAGAGAATGCCAGATTTATTTTTGAATGGATCGGTCGGCGAGTGAACCTAGCTAAATAGATCCATGTAGTAGTAAGACCAGCTTTGTTACCTTCCGGCTATATGCCGAGTCGTGATGTAACGCTCATGTATTCACTTCATATTTTTTAAAATAAAGAATTTGGAGTGAGTACGTGAGCGTGCTCACTTCAAATATTCACATAACGTGTCAAATAGATACATCCGGTCTTTGTGACAATTGGACATATTGAATAAGACGCCGTCTGGACTGATCTAAGTTACGAAATTTGAGGTGTTTCGATTTTATTAGGAATTACGTTCGTATCAGACTATTTTGAATACTTCACAAATTTTAGAACGTTCAAAATTCGAGGACTGACTGATGGAATCAACAAAAATAAGTAAGTCAACGATTTATCCTTTTTCTTTTTTTTTGTTAGAAAAAAAGAAATGGTTCTGAAAACATTTATTTACCTGCAATCTTCGAATGGAGGAAGAACTCAAAGAATGTCTTTATTGATGTTTTTGAATAGTTTTTTGTTGTTATTAACACCTTTCTATCATTTTGTTTGGTTGAAGAAATAATAAATGTCTTTATTTAATTACCTACAAGTTTAGGGATTCTCATTTTTGTGCGAGTAATCGTGATTGCCATCCCGACCGGAAGTAGAGGTATTGGATCATTTATCGGACCATACTACCTTTAGGCACCGTCTTTTTGATATCCATTAAGAAAGGACATGTTTTTCATTTACACCGTCAATATCCGGTTGTTTTAACAGTCGATTTTTAGATTTAAAAAAATTTTTATAAAACTAACCCTAACAAACAACCGGATATTGACAGTGTAAATGAAGAACATGTCCTTTCTTAATCGAGATCAAAAACGGGTGCCTAAAGGTAATATGGTCCCATTTATTCTTTTTCTATTTATCTACAATTGCGAGACCTCAGCGTTATTTAAAATGTATACCCCTGAATTCACAGTCTACCTAGAAGTTTAGGTTATATCGAACTTGCTTCTTAACGGTCGCAACAAAGCATTGTTGCAAATAAGGTACGTCGAGTTTTTCCTTCTTCCTAAAGTTGCAGGTAGTTTGGGCTGAACTTGTACAAAGGTGTCAAAATTAAAGTGACCCAGAAAAAACAGAACCCACAAATTTTCTAATAAAACTGTTAATTTTAACTATGGGGGTTAGGGTTAGGTTTGGGGTTAGGGTTAGTTTAATGGGAAAATGAATAAAAATTTGGGATCTGTTTTTTCTGTGTTACCCTGTATACCGGTGACCCAGAAAAAAAACAGAACCCACACATTTTGTAATAAAACTGTTAATTTTAACTAGGAAGGGTTAGGGTTGGGGTTTAAGGTTAGTTTAATGGGGAAAATAAATAAATAATTTGGGTTCTGTTTTTTCTAGGTCACCCTAATTTTTGACACCTTTGTGCAAGTTCAACCGTAGTTTGATATGAGCTAACTCTCCTCTGATTTGGTGGGTTGCTTTTCCCGCCATTATTTTTAGTGTACTATTAGATTTTGTACACTGACAACAGAGTCATTATATTATTCAGCATAATTAAAAATGAATTGTTCTTTCACAGAAATTACAACTTAATCTCCAGAATCGTTTATTGTAAAAGGTAGAAAAGAAAATATTGGCGCCATAGTAATATGTAACGAGGAATTATTTACTTTAGTTGCGTCATCAAAACTTTTGAAAGCAGACAGACCTTTAGGGTTGGAATTGGTCTTTTCGACGCTGAATTTCAAGAAACCTGGCACTTTCATAACAATTAGTTGGCGACAGAAAATTCATTTGTTTTTTCATTTTTTTTTTTACATGCTGAATTTATTAGCATGGAAATTTAATTACATACCATACTTTTTCTCAGACGCTTTTTTAAAGAAAAATATTTTTAGCCATATGCTGAAATATCGTATTCAACAGTTCAGATTGAAGTTGTCGCAAAGAAAGTTCCAGATCCTTATCCAGAATATCCAACTATTTTTCTGTACATTGTGTATTTAATGTTTTTTTTGCTTTTGATTTCTTAGAAGAAACTCTTATAAGTGTTTTAAAATCTTAAATAACGTGTTTATTATAGTACGTAATTTACTTCACACAAAGCGCCCATTGGTCAAATTTTTGGCAGAATGTATTAATCTGCTCGGGTAATAAATAAGTACCGAAAATCGGAAAATAAAATGAGGATAAAAACTAAAAAAGTAATCTTTGGAGATTTTTTTATTTATTCATTTTTTTACTCGTTTTAAATGTATTAAAAATAAATTACATGTGTAATATTATTTTGCTTTTTTATTGATGCTCATTATCGACTTAGACGAAAATTTGACCTTAAATAATTGATTTAATTAATTTTAATTTGTTTTTAAAATTCGTAGCAGTCGAATTTTGGGGTTACCTAACCTACTCTATTTATATGCGTTCATTCATAGTTTAGTTAATATTTAAAAAAAAAAATCAATTACAAAACAATTTACAAAAGTAAAGTTCAATATACCCAATTTGCACTTACTGTCGTTCTGTTCACATTTTTGTCTCCGTTTATGTAACCTTGTACTGTTAAGCTTTTAAGTAAATAACTAAATAATGTCTGTTATTGTTGAATGTTACGTATGTACAAACCATTCTTCATCGGAAATGGACGACTCGTAAAATGAGTCTCCGTCCTGAAGGAGAGTTTAATATAAAGATAAGTATGAAATATATATTCATTTATTTTTTCTTTTAACCATAAAATCGTGACTGTTAGATAAATACGTTTTATATAGCGTTACACGTCCAAATAGGTGCCTCTTTTTTTTTTTTTTGCAAAACAAATTCTTAGACTTTTTTTCCTGAAGAAAAAATATGTCCAATTCGATGCGAGGCTCGTTGATCTAATGTCTGTCTCTCCAAGCCAGAAGAGACGTGAAACTTTCTAAGAAAAGAATCATAAAACAATTTATTTAAAAAAATTCTTCTTTATTTAAACGAACGAACCGAGTGGAATTACTGTTCAACAGATTTTAGTCTGTCGTAATAGTTGGCGCTCTAGTACTGCACCTTTCCGATTAAGGTTAGTTAGAATTTTTTAATTTTTTTTTTTAATATTTTTTTTGGATCAAATTGTCACCTCTTCTGTTTGAGTTGTTATTTAATGTTTCAAATAAATCAAAATTATAAATTCATTATTTCTTTTAATTATCCCCCCCCACACACACACATTTTGCTTTAGAGTTTGAATAATATTCTTTATCGATTTCGTAGAAACGATCATGGATTTTTTTTAAATTTTTAAATTGGCACCCATTGAAATTAATTAAATCAGAAAATATGATTTAATTTAATATTCATGAAATTTATATAATTAAAAAGAAGAATTGGAGAAAAATATGCTATAAAAATTCTTCTCTTTTGTTATGTTGGTTTAGCTCAGTCGGTAGAGCACCTGCCTAGGAATCACAAGGTTCCATGTTTGATACTGGTCCCTGCCACCTCAGTGCATAAGTAGCACAGATTAGGTAATCTAATCTTTGTGGTAAAATGAGGAGCTGACAGTATGGGTGGCGCTCCACCTTAGAAAAAGAACCTCCCTGGTCTTATAAAGAAACTAGACACGAACGACAGTACTCCAAGGTTTGAAGTATGGAGTTAACCACGAGTGTGGCAGACAGGTTAAGAGTTAAAGAATAACCAAACAACTAGAAACAGGAATAAAGACATGTATTACATATAACAATAAGGATTGCAAACTTTAGTTTGTCTGCACAATGTTTATAACTTGTAAAAACTTATCTGAGTCCTGAGATAGGGTATTATCGGAGCCCTTGCTACGGCCTTCTGATAGTTCGGATATGATAGACGTCCTGTATGATGTCCGACTCCGATTCTGGTTGTTGAGGAAGAGATGGAGCGACCCTTATTTTAGGTCTGTTCCCTTTGAAAGCTGGATCAGAAGAGGCCGAGTTTTCTTATTCGGCTTTGCCGCCAAAGTATGCTGGCTCGTGATTGGTTGGTTCGAAACAGAGGCTCGTAGACAAGGACGATAACCCCCATACCCCATAATTCTCAATAGTCTAGCGCTAGCGAAAAAGGTATAAGCTCCCTTGTTATCCGGTTGATACTGACAATAGGCCACTCTCAACTTTATTTACTCATATAAAAACTGAATTATTTGTCTAGGAAATTTGTGTTCATATTTGTGGCGATTAAATAAAACTAAAATAAAAAAAAACAAAAAAAACCCAACTCCTATGGGCCTTCACCGGAAGAACCCTCTGAGCATGTGCAACAAAAATGTAAATGGACTCGTCGACCTGAGTTCAATACCTGGACAAAGCTGTTGGCATTTCACATGGTGCTAATACTCTCGGGAAAAATATGAATCCAATTCTCCCTCCAGCTATGGGTTAATAGCAGAGCAGACTGGGCTTTTTAACCATCGCTAGGTAATCAGTCTAGGAGAAGGAAAACTCTGAATTCAAACCTGTTAAACTCTGCTTAAGAAATTGACCTTGTGTCGCATCCTGCTAATGCGGAAGGGTTGGTAAATATATATTAAACCAGCCATCAACCAAGTAAGAAAAATCACACGTGGAGAAATTGCCCTCTGATGACAGATGCCATTTTGCATCTGTTCTGTCCCGTGACCCAACCAAAACTAACTTCTATCTGTTTTTTTTTCTCATGGTGCGACTCTCTGACCAATCAGAGCCAAGGTCAGTAAAAGGTTAAGACCTGTCAATCACTTACATGTGTCACTTAGTTTTTTTTATATTCAGAATTACCATTATTTTCAATTTCTACATTACCATACATAATTTATAGGCAACCTATCAGTTATAGAACATAAGTACAGATTAAATATTCTGGTATTTTTAATGGTAAACTGTGATCCTTACCTAGACAAATATGCCTCTAAGTTGATGAAATGGTCATACCACAAATGACATACCAGTCTCCATGATTTCTTGAGTCGAGGAAGAACCGAGGTGACTGGAGGAGCTTGGTGTTATAGTACCTGTTGATGAACCGACTGACTGGAACAGTTGAATAGTCATTGCTGTTGTATAATTGATGGGTATACGGTTAATTATGCATGGTTAGTGTAGTGAATTTATTTGAATTCAGGTTAACAGTTAACAGGGATTTATGAATGACGTTCCTTAACCCTTTGTGACCTCTTCTTCCTGTTCATGAGTATGAACTGTGGGAAGAGAATTTAGTTTCTAGTTGCCTATTGAATGAGAAGGATGCAATGGCACTTCCATTCAATTCTCATTTGTGTGATTGTAGGTCCGGATCTGAAGGCTTTAATAAAAATGTGAATTCACTTGTTGTAGAATAAACATACTAAGTTCCAATTACCATCAAATTGGTAGGACAAGGCAACAAGGAAGTCGTAACTTAATACGGATCTTACCTTGTTGCAAGCCTACTGTAGAATGCCAGAGTATTTATGAAGCCTCATAACATTATGGAAACCAAGCAGACAATCAGGACTCAAGAAATGGAATCACCAAAATACATGAATGGACTATTCTTAAGTTCCATAGATACCAACTGTTTTGGACACCAGTCGGTAGTGCTTAGTTGCTGTTGTTCAAACCAACAGCATACTCAGCTCACAACACAGTTGGGATGCTAAACACCCAACAAATGTTTACTCTTGTGTTGTTACTAAGAACAAACAACAATGCAGGATGTTTCAGTTGAGAAGAGTTTCAGAACTAATTAGCTGAGCTACTCAGCCTAAGTTAAGAATATACACTACTAGATGTAAAGTGACTATGTAACAATTGCCACTAAGAAGTTTGGTGACATTTGGATCTGCATTAGATCCTCAACAAAGTGCTTAAGAAATGTTAGACCTATGTAGACTTTTTTTAGACAATCACAATACCTATGTAGACTGTTTTTTTTTTTTTTTTTAGACAATCACAATACCTATGTAGACTGTTTTTTACCAATAAGGAAAACGAACTTCATCGATAAAAGGGGTTGGGTGTTAGATTATATATTTACCAACCCCTCTGCACAAGCAGGATGCGATTCAAGCTCAATTTCTTAAACAGAGTTTAACAGGTTTGAATTCAGAGTTTTCCTTCTAGACGGGTTACCAAGCCATAGTTAAAGAGCCCAGTCTGCTCTGCTATTTACCCATAGCTGGAGGGAGAATTGGATTCATACCTTTCCCAAGGGTATTAGCGCCATGTGAAATGCAAACAGCTTTGTCTAGGAATTGAACTTGGGTAGACAAGTCCATTTCCTAAGACTCTAACCATTAGACCACGCTCCTGTTAAATTATAATTTAATGTCTGCTCTCTACCCTACTTCCTGTAGAGGTATGGTCTTGTATGATACCCTGCTCACTCCACTTTCACTTTGGTCCTCATTGGTCTCTTTCCCTCTACTAGTGTTTGTCATGTGTTTGCACACCATAATGTTTCTGTATAATGTTAGAAAATAATCTTTTATTTAAGGTTTTTCTACAAATCTTTTTAATCAGAATTTTTAAAATGAAAATTGATTGAACTGTAGAAAGACAAAAATAATTGTCTTCCCTTTGATTGTAGGTGTGACTTCCTATATCATGTCTTGTTGTAGAATAAATATACTAAGTTCCAATTATCATCGAATTGGTAAGACAAGGCAACAAGGAAGCCATAACCTGATAATTCAGCCCCTTTGTCTCTGTTCCTAGAAGGGTTAAGACCTATCTTTATCAGTCCTTGTTCGTGGAGTTAAAAATATTTTCATTTTTGTTCGTGGAACAGAATAGAGACAATTTGTCTCCATCTTTCATGGCATTTCATTGCACCTTGCCAGGAAAACCATTGAAGACACCATAAGTCTTTTCTAACCATTTCATTGTAACTTTTCTTATACCCTGTTGGTGGAACATTATATCATGTTATTTCGTTGCTGCATATGTATCATGTGCATTGTTCATATGAGTTGTTTGTCTTTCCTTACCAAATGTTCAGTGTTAGTGTATCAATGGATGCACTAATGCATTATAAGGACTTAGTGTTAGTCATAGACTAATACCCACAATTCTTATAGAACTCTACTTTGTGATTTAACTCTTTGCCTACTTTAAGATGCTCACAGCAGCTTTCCCACCACTGTGATCCTACTGCAAGCTGCTGGCAGTGGCTCTTGCATGTGTTGCATATAATTGAGCAAAAGGACTCAGATTACAATAATAATAATAGCACTTTATTTGAATAGAATGATTTCTGAGGTGAATAGATAGTGAACTTTGAATTATCCCATCATACCGGTAAAAAATACCAAGAAAATTTGGTACAGCCATGGGGGAAATTTGTTAGGCAAAAATTTAATTAATTTTTGTCAATTGGCATCAATTTTTTAAAAAACCCAAATAAATAAATTTAATGACTATTATGAAAGAGGTCTCATCCACAGAGAGCGATGTTAATACACAAATAGCAAAGGCATGGTCGGCCACAAACAAATTGTCAGTCGTATGGAGGTCCAATCTCCCTAACAAGCTGAAGCGACAGTTCTTCCAGGCTGTGGTTGTATCAGTGCTGCTATATGGCTGCACCACTTGGACCCTAATGAAGCGTCTTGAGAATAAGCTAGATGGAAGCTGCACAAGAATGCTGCGTACAGTCTTGAACAAGTCATGGAAGCAGCACCCCACAAAGAGGCAGCTGTACGGTCACTTGCCTCCCATCTTGCAAACTATCTGAGTGAGACAGACAAGGCATGCAGGACACTGCTGGAGAAGCAGGGACAAGCTCATAAGCGACGTTCTCCTGTGGAAGCCAAAACATGGACATGCAGGTGTGGGGCGCCCGGCAAGGACCTACATTGACCAGCTATGCGAGGATGCTATTTGCTGCGCAGAGGACCTCCTGGGTGCAATGAATGATATGGAAGGTTGGCAAGAGATTGTCATGGATATCCGTGCTGCAAGCATGACATGATGATGATGATGAAAGAGGTTGTCATTTATTTTAGGTGATGAATAAGAAATGATTTAGTGTAATGATGCTGGGGGGGGGGGAAAAATGCATGTAAATTGTCATTAGACATTGTAAAGACAATTTGCTTTGGAGTTTATGAATAGTATTTATTCTTTCACATAAAAGACATTTTTTCATTTTTTAATTATCACCATGTAATGTCACTTTGATTGTTAGCACAAGGATACCAATTGGTGGATCTTATACAAAAGCAAAGAAAAACAAATATAAGATATTGATAGAAATATAATGGATTTAGGATGTTAATTTATGAAACATTATGCTTAAACATCATGCTAAATAACTTGTGCTTATTTAAATTTCATACAAGATGACAATCTGATCCCAAGGGGAAACAAAAATATAACCTGGGAGTGTAATGCTACAATAAGGCTTTGATAGAATTTGTTTTATTTTAAACAAAAGATTCATTTTTTTTTTTTTTTTCTCTCTTTTAAACAAATTTCTTTTTAGAATGATTTTAAAGCTTCTCTGAGGAGATTTGATATAAAAGCTCAAATTTTTGAATACCAAACATGTGATATTTTGATTAAAAAAAAACAGTGAATTAAAAAAACAACAAAGTAAATAAAAAAAAAACCCAGATAGCCTGTCAAAAAATGTTTTTCAATTATGAGTTTAAACTTAAAAAAAAAAAACTTTTCAAAAACATTTATTTTTTGAATTTTCATTTTTAACTAAAATGCATTTAAGTTGGAAATTATTAGAGTTGAAAAAAAAAAAAAAAAAAAAAATTGTTGCTCCCCCTCCGAACAAAAATAGTAAAAATTGGTATTTCTAAGACTGTGCACTGGTGCCAGTGGCAAATAGTATGCAACTGTTAAAGCCATACAGCAAGCCAATGTGTTGTTGTGAGTGACATGTCTCTTTTGGGAATGGTGACTGTCAAAGTGTATTGAAACTGAATATCAAAGATTGTCAAAGACCAGCCAGTCAGTCAGCTAAGGTGCCAGAATTTATAGAATAAGAATCAGTATTGTCACATTTCTGTCTTAGGAGGTCAGCAATTTAAAATAGATGAGATTTAGCACTGTAAAGATTCCAACGAAAATGATGAACACTCCTCTCTGTTATTTGACTTTCTGATTAGTGCAGTTTCACCTTTTTTAAACAAGTTATAACGCTTCATTTTTACAATACAGAAAATTGTCAAAAATTGAAAACCTGTTTGAAATTTTTGTTCAATATAGTGTGGATTACTTCCTAGCAATTGATGCACAATAAAACTATTTCATAATTACTCAAGAATGATTATTACAAACTAGCAGTAAGTAAAGTCGATGAAGTGGACTAAAATCGGTATCAGCCATGCAGCGAGGGAGTCTATCCCATTTTCAGTAGTACTAGACCAAGGAGATTGTTTTTGGCGTCTGAGGTGGAGCGCCGCACCTATCATCAGCTCCTTACTTTACAGCACAGATCCCTGAGCTATTCATACACTAAGTGGGTGGGGGCCGGTATCGAACTCGGAATCTTTTGGTTCCTTGTCCAACGCTCTACTGACTGAGCTGTACCAGCCTCTTCAAACTAGCAGTACTTATCCATATTATGTACAGGTTGTAAGATTTATATTTAGAGTTTTAGGACTGTTGTCCTCATCTTTATTGTTATATACATAACTTTTTGATGATGTGTTCTCTGGCCTTCAAGTATTTCTTGTTGAACTCTAGAACTTTCTTGTCAAACTTTTAACCAAACCCTTTATTTTATCCATTGTTTATTTGGACACATGGTATAGAAGGGGGGAAAAATAGAGGAGGGAAAATAGATATTTGGGTCTACAAGTTCCTGCTGAGAGAGGGACCAAAAAGAAGCGAGTTCACCATCTTCTCGCAGGCCAAACTTTCTTTTGGTCAACACAGTCTTTGACCAGCAGCTAAAAATCCGTTGTCGTCAAAATAATATTTTCTGACTGCCATCTCATGTAAAGCCGAAAGCTTCTCTGCTTGTCACCTTTACTCACTTTGGTTACTTATGGGCATATTACCCAAACATCTGAGCACATCAGTCGAACCTCGCGTCCGTCCAGTTCCTAAATCGCATTTGTTTTCGCATGCAGGAGGACACGGGTTTGATCCCGGCAGGCAAGACAATGTCTTGCTCTTTTTCTTTTCTTGTTCACCATCATACATGGTGCAATGTTTTTTTTTTTTTTTGGTTTGTTTTGTTTTACGGTATATCAACCTCAGTGGGTCATTTAATGCCGATAAAGTTTTGAAATAAATCAATTTTTAATGGATAATACAATTTTTTTATAAATACATTTTTCTATTTAACCCATAGATGGGACCCTAACAGGTACTACCACTCCAGGTCAGAGTGGACCAGGGAGCAATGGTGATGAAGGGGTGATGGTGCAATGGGTATAAGGAATGATTCAATACAGTTCTAAGTAACAATAATCTGTAAGTTGCTGGTTCAATCCTGACTACAGCTGAAAATGACATAGAATAACTAACATATCTTAATACTTCTACCTGGTCATGGTTAAGGGAACTGAGAACAATCTACCTCAAAGGATTAAATAAAGGGTTCAGTTCTAAGTTCCATGAAGGTTTCTGATTATGACAAGAAGTTTCCCAAGTTCAACAAGAAACAACTGAAGAAGGCCAGAGGGCATATCAGCTGAAATGTTGTGCATATCTTATTATAATGGAGATTGTGGGTTTGTCTGTCTGTCTGTAACCGAAACTATATTACTATATAGGTCACAATTCCTTTAGTTATTTACATCATATTCTCCAAGATTTTATTTTTATTTAAACCTTAATTATTAATAAAATTGTTTTACATTACTTACACTGTTGACCATATCTACATACTAATAACATGCAATTGTATTTATATATACAACAAAATAGAGGTTTACAGTATGAATGGGAAGGCTAATTTGCATATTGATCTTAAAAAATTGATTTTAATAAATATATGCTTAGTATTATTGATTTCCAATTGTTTGGTTTTATCTTATTGAATATGAGCAAAAATCTCTTCAATAAATCTTAAAAGAAATCCCTTAACAAGAAGAAATAACTGTAATATTATTCTTTACTTACTATTTTAACTAAACAGTTTAATTAGGAAAATTTACCAATGAAAGACGGGAGTAACGGAAAATGATGGAAGAGTTAGTTTCAAAGTTGTTCTATTTTTCAATCATATCCCTTCTGTTCAAAATCTTTTTATCTACATTCTTATTCAGTTTCATTAGCCTTTCTAATTTAATATATATTTTATTATAAAATTTAACTAAAATACTTGCACCCGGAGGTTGCATATATTTGCTAGTAACTATAAAGATAAGGACAACAGTCTAAATGTACAATGAAAGGTGATTTCTAGGCATAGAATAACTGAAGATGGATTGACATGCCGTTAAAATTAGTCAATTATACATTCATATTTTGTTCCAGTTCTTCATATTTATGTGAAATGAGATTTTCTCAATATCAAATGTAAAAAAAAATCAAAAACAAAAAACTTCTGCACATTTACATAAGTTTTTTGTCTCCTATATTTCTTAACATAATAAACTTTGCAAAAAAAACCCAGAACAAAACAAAAAAAGAAAAAAAGTCCACACTTCTCATTGATAAGTATCTTTAATTTACTGAATAAAAAAAAGAAATAATTACTAATAATCTTCTGCAGCTGAAATTATTTTTATAAGCTAAAAGTATATAATTTAAAAAATACATTTATATACAATATGTGCCAAAATATTTTTGTTTCTAAAGTTTGCTATGAGCAAGAAAAGTTTGAAACTACTGATCTAGTGCAATAGGATTAATTAGCTGCTTTTTTTTTTCTTTTTTTTTTTTTTGCTATGAATTAAATATCAAAGAAAATAAAATATACTTAATAAATATTAATACTGATAAATGAAAAATTTTCTTTTTTTTTTTTGCCTGGACAATATTTGGTGACCATGCCTGTAGAAGATGAGTTTATCATCTTCTGGGAATGATGATTAAGTTGAGCCCACTTGTTGGAGTACATCAGTGTATCATAATACCATGCTTCACTGAAAATAAGAAAGGGCTTATGCTAACCCCTCCCCTGATATATAACACTAGGGCTTACTTTTAGGGGACATCATGTGTTTTCATCACATGATGTGATTATAAAGAATGCTTATTTCTTTTGCCTGTAAGCCGCTCTCAACTAGGGCTTATTTTAAGGGGAGGGCTTATATTAAAATCATCCTGAAAAATGATACTAGGTCTTATTTTGGGGGAAACGCAGTATTTGTTTTATTTCTTTCTTAGAACCTTTCTGAAATGATAAAGTCTTAGTTTTACTCATCTGACAAAGAAATGTGAGTTTGTTTTTGATTCTTCTATGTCCTAAAATAATAAAATTTGCAGAAGGTCAAGCCCCTCCCCTCCTAAAAAATGGATGTCCTGGGTATGATACTGAATTGCATCTGATGGTGAGGTTTCAAAGTAAGTAGCTCTAGAAATTGTAGAGGACCCCTTATTATTCATATTAAATGGGACAGTGAAAAAAAAAAAGAACTACACAAAAAAAGTAAATATGAATGTACAATGAAGGTGATTTCTAGGCATAAAATAACACTAGATGGGTTGACATGCCGTTAAAATCAATCGGTTAATCAGTCATATTTTGTTCCAGATTTTAACTTCATATTTATGTAAAATGAGATTTTCTCAATATCAAATGTAAAAAAAAAAGAACCCAAAAAACAAAAAACTTATGTACCTTTTATGTAAGTTTTTTTGTCTCCTATATTTCCTAACATAATAAACTTTGAGAAAAAAAACAAAACAAAAAAACAGTCCACACTTCTCATTGATAAATATCTTTAATTTACTGAATAAAAAAAAGAAATAATTACTAATAATCTTTTGCAGCTGAAATTATTTTTATAAGCTAAAAGTATATAATTTAAAAAAATACATTTATATACAATATGTGCTAAAATATTTTTGTTTCTAAAGTTTGCTATGAGCAAGAAAAGTTTGAAACTACTGATCTAGTGCAATAGGATTAATTAGCTGCTTTTTTTTCTTTTCTTTCTTTTTTTGTTGCTATGAATTAAATATCAAAGAAAATAAAATGTACTTAATAAATACTAATACTGATAAATTAAATTTTTTTTTTCCTGGACAATATTTGGTCACCTTGCCTCTAGAAGATAAGTTTATCATCTGAGTAAACAAATTACTTCAGTAAAAAAAAAGAACCTGTAAAATTTGGTAATTACATGAGTGAAAAATGATTCATGAATAAAAAGGATGATATTTGTTTAAGCAAATTGAATTTGTTCTCTTGTGTTAAAAATTCTTTATGCATGTGCCCTTCTTCATTGCTGCCTTAGTGGAGTTTTCTTGTGGTTTGTTTAAACAACCAAGAATCTACATACAACTGAGGCTAATGAAGCATTTTGCCTTGTATAAAACCTTTCACTTGTCAACTGTTATATCAACAATGTTTCCTTTGAAATTGCCTTTTGGCTCTTGAAAGACAGAAGAAAAAAAAGGAAAAGAAAAGTTAATGATAAATAGCATAAATTTGTTTATCATTTTCTGTAAGTTTTTCTTTTCTTTATTGGAGGTGTTGGAAGTTAAATTTCCTTTTGTTTATTTTTATTACACAACAACAACCAGAAAGTCATTTGGGTTTCAATCATTGCTCCAAAGAAATTCTCTAAGAAAAAAGAAACAACAAAAAAAAAAGAGAAAAAAGCAAGACCTGATGATTGAGAAATGAATCACCAAGTAATCTGTTCTTAAACATTAATTCCAGGAAAGTCTGCCGCTAGCTTACATGGTGGTAAGAAGCACAAGATCTCTTGAAAAATATCTAGCACCCCCATCCCTAAACTTCATGTTCGTATGACCGTTGCCATCTTGCAACAACCTCTAGTTAAAAATGAGAATGTCCAAATTGTCCAAGATGAAATGCGACAATGTAAAAACAGATTATCTGGTGTTGCTAATCCACAGAATTTTTATTTCTTAGGAGTGTCATCACCTCAGCTAAATAATGGACCATTCCGTTTTTATTATAAAAACAAGGGAAGAAAAAGGATATGCTACTCAAAAAAAATATAAGAGGAGGGGGAAAGAGAGAGGCGAGGGTGAACGTGTGGAAGCAATAATGCTAATCTGTTTCAATTGAACATAATAAAAAGATGGAAAGAAAGAGTTAAATCAAGATTATTATACATTTTACATATTGTATTATTTAGCAATAGCTCTTAAGTAAATATATCAAACATTATAATAATTAAATTATCATACTGTCCTGCTAGTAACTCTTAATATTGCTGTAACTCTTAATACACACAAAAAAGTAAAATCATACACTGTTCTGCAACATTATTAGTCCAGATTAAAAGTGCAGTAAGGGTAACCCGATACAAATTTTTAAATTTATAAAACATAGACTGGGTTAAAAGCATAAGGGTAAACCAAAAATTTTTAGACCTTCTTTTCATTTAGTTGTTTTACAACTAATATATATATAATGTATTATTATTTATTCATTTATTGTTTTACAACTGACTTTAATGAATAAACTATATTTATTTTGACTTGTATATATCTTACAATTATATCTATTTGATTTAGACCTTTCCAGACATTTTTAGACCTTATTTTTTTAATGCAGGTATTATAGGGGAACAATAAATGTTTGGCTAAACAAGCCAAACTCACTCCATTTATCAAAACTTTCTCATTTCCTTGCATTGGAAAAATAATGTCTAAAAAGAAGTTTAGCATTGATTTTCTCTTACCATGCTTTTTACCTGGACTGTGTTTTATAAATTTAAAATTACAATATCAACATTACATATATTTACCAACCCCTCCACATAAGCTGGATGTGACACAAGGTCAATTTCTTAAGTGGAGTTTAACAGGTTTGAATTCAGAGTTAGCTTTCTCCTAGACAGGTTTCCTGGCCAGGGTTAAATAGTCTGCCCTACTATTTACCTATAGCTTGAGGGAGAGTAGTTGGATGCATACCTTTTCCAAGGGTACCAGCACTATTTGAAATGTAAACAGCCTCATCTAGGATTTGAACTCTGGTCGACGAGTGCATTTCCTACGAATCTAACCATTACACTGTAGTGTAGAATAATCAGGCTAAGTTCCAATTACCGTCGAATTGGTAAGACACAGCAACAAGTAGTCGTAACTGAATAAGAACCTATCTAGCTGCAACCCTACTGCAGAATGACAGGGTATTTATGAAACTCCACAACATCATAGAAACCAAGCAGCCAATCAGAACTCAAGGAATGGAATTACCCAAATACATGAATGGACTATTCTTGATTTCCATAAATACCAACTGTCTTGGATACTGCTTCAGTTGTGCTTAGCCAGTTGCTGTTGTTTAAACCAACAGTAGACTGACTGACTTCAATACACACACCTTCATATCAACAATATAGGCTAATATAAAAAGTATGATAAAGGAATTTCAGTGTATGTAGAGTGTGTTTATTTATAATAGAAAATTATAAAATAGATTAATAGAGTAGAACAATTATAGAAATGAACACAAAATGGGAACCAATAATTAAAAGGGTTAGATTAAATTGTTTTTAACTCTTTACCTACCAAATTTCTCCCACGGCTGTACCAAATTCTCTTGGTATTTTCAACCTGTATGATGGGATATTTCAAAGTTCACTATCTATTCACCTCAGAACTCATTATATCTTATTATAATGGAGATTGTGTGTTTTTCTGTCTGTAACCGAAACTATATTACTATTCAAGTAACAATTCCCTTAGTTATTTACGTCACATTCTACAGGATTTTATTATTATTTAAACCTCAATTATTAATAAAACTGTTTTACATTATTAATACGGTTGGTAATATCTACATACTAATAACATACAATTGTATTTATATATACAAAAAATAGCAGTTTACAGTGTGAATGGAAGGCTAATTTGCATATGGATATTAAAAATCTGATTTTAATAAATATGTGATTAGTATTATTGATTTCTAATTGTTTGGTTTTATCTTAATGAATATTAGCAAAAATCTCAGGGATAAATCTTAAAAGAAATCCATTAATAAAAAGAAATAACTAATTTTATTCTTTACTTCCTATTTTAACTAAATAGTTAAATTAGGAAGATTTAGCAATGAAAGACAGGAGTGATGGAAGAGTAAGTTTCAGTTGTTCTATTTTGTGATTATACACCCTCAGTTTCAAATCTTTTTATCTGCATTCTTATTTAGTTTCATTAGCATTTCTAATTTGATACAATATTTTATTACATTAAAACTTAAATACTTGCACCCGGAGGGTGCATATATTTGCTAGTTTGTATAAAGTCCTGTTATTATTGAAACTGAGTCCTTCTGCTCAATTATAATGAATTAACCATCAGATTTTGTACTTAGCTTACAGTAGGATGTAAGTGGTTTAATTACAATTGTTTAATTACTATAAGTTTCATATATCATCTTATCATCATTAGACATAATAGCAAAAAGAAACACCCTCCTGGTGGTGTATATATACATTTTTGAAAGATATTGCCTAAGGGGGTGGGAAAAATAAAATAAAATAAAACGTTTAATATTCTTAAAAATTAGCATTATTTATATTATTCAGACTATTGTTCTCATCTTCATTGTTATCTGTACAACATTTTGGCTGATGTGTCCTCCGGCCATCTTCAGATATTTCTTCTCGGACTCGGTAACCTTCTTGTTGTAATCGGGAGCCATCACAAAACTTTGAACCTAACCCTTTATTCAGTCCACGGGAGTACCCTGTTCTCATTCCGCTAACCATAGCTGGGGTACAGGTGTTAAGCTGTGTTAATCATTATTCTATCTAAATAATTTAATTACTTATTTAAAAAGCATCATATTAACTCCACTCTACTGAGATGTTTGTGGTGTTTTGCAACAGTAAGGACCTCCAAAATGTTTCTAAAAATTACTGATTTTATTATTCAGACTCTTATCTTTATAGAAAATTTTTTAAATCGTACGAGTAAAATATATTTAGTTTGGATTTCATAAAATGGAATAAGGCGGGAGCCACCTAATAAAAAAAATATCACCTAATATATTTTAGGAAAAAAAAACTTTTAAACCTAAATTCATCTAAAGGTTAATAAGTATAAACATTTTCATGAAAATATAACTCGTAATTGATTTTCATAGAATTTAAAACAAAATTATTGAGATATAACTCGTAATTGATTTTTCATAGAATTTAAAACAAAATTATTGAGACGTAAGCAGTGACATAGTTTCAGTTACAGACAAAAAGAGACTGAATCTCCATTATTAATAGATTTGTGTTTACAACTTCCTAATGTCAACAAATAAAGCATCAAGTGACTTCAAAGAAGGTTAATCCAATGATAAACCTCATGTCCTTTATGTTATACATGTCCAAAGAAAGGCTTTGACCATTATAACTTATGAAATTTCAAGAAATGTGTTTATGGCTTAAATGATTGCTGTATACTACTACTACTACTATTATTAATAATAATGATAATAATAAATCTTCCCAATGTTACTAAATGGTATATGCACAATCTGGAATCTGTCCTAGAGACATATAAAAATGTTTGGAACTTTGAGATACAGATGAACCAATTAATCCTGGCCAGGAGATCAGTTCTAGTATTAATTAACAAGAAGAAGAAAACCTGTTATCTTATGTATTTTGTCATCCTGGCGGATCACAGAGTGAAGGTGAAAGAAAATGAAAAGATAGACAAATACTTGGACCAAGCCAGAGAGCTGAAAAAACTGTGGAACATGAAGGTACAGGTCTTAGCAATAGTAATTGGGGCCCTTGGAATGGTCCCCAAGGGTTTGGAAAATAAACTGGAGGAAATGAAAATAAGAGAAAGAATCATGACCATCCAAATAACAATGTTGTTATGAATAGCTCAGAAGAGTTCTGGAGACCTGAGGAAACTTGCTGTCACTCAGCCTCCTGTGAAACTACATCTTAGGGTGTTTAGCAGAGAAATTAACATAAATCAAAATTGGAAGTACCCATGTCCAAATATTACATTGTGGTGTAGTGGCTGTTGGAATTTTAGTATATAAGGTGTGTGGTAAATGCCTACTTGTATTTATAGACTCGCCGATTACCATGTGACCAACTTCTTGTCCAATCACTGGCAGTGCTCTGCTGCTGATATTATTATTTATACTGGCTGATTCTAATCTTAGCTCATTACTACTTGGATCTTCTTGGACGATTCTATTCTTCTAAAGGATTCTATACCACAGGACTTATTCACTTACCAAAGGATTCTATATCACAGGACTTATTCACTTACCAAAGGATTCTATATCACAGGACTTATTCACTTACCAAAGGATTCTATATCACGGGACTTATTCACTTACCAAAGGATTCTATAACTCGGGACTTACTTACTTATTTACTTTAAGTTCTTTAAAACTGGCCAAGGATGGCAGCCAGATACTTAACAGTGGCTAATGTGCTCGACTGTGACATTGTAGTAAGCAAGTTCAAACTCCAACTGTGCTATTATGTTCACTTTTGGATTAATCAGGGTTTTAGAGGAAGTTGGTGTCAACCTTCTAGGAATACAAGGAGTCACAATTGGACTTAACCTTTCAAATCTGAAACCTTGTTCTTTAAGATTTTATTACTATTTATTTTTACATTTGCATAAAACACCTAACATATTTATTTATTTATTGTTTTTTTCTACAGATTTTTTTTTTTATGGACTCTCTTGTCGATTTCGATGAGGGTTCATACAATGAACAACCCACACAGTGATTTGTTCATAGTGGTGAATGCTTGTGTTGGACCATCCGCACTTTTTGGCACAGTCGATAGGAAAGAATTGGTGCACAAGGAATGCCACAAACCCAATCAACGATTGACTTCAGGAATTTTGAATTCATAGTTTTCCCTCTCCTAGACTGGTTACCTACTGAAGGTTAAAGAGCCCAGTCTGCCCTACTATTTTACCCATAGCTGGAGGAGAATATATGGATTCATCCCTTTCCCAAAGGTATTAGCACTATGTGAAATGCAAACAGCCTTGTCTGGGATTTGAACTCGGGTCGACAAGTCCATTTCCCACGACTCTAACCATTATGCCATGCGCTTCCATTACACCTACATATATACCTACAGATTTACAGATATATAAATGTATCAAAAATACATAATTTTACAAATATATCTTATAAAACATGATGCACTCTTAACATGGTGAGAAATAGATCCAGGCTTAAGTCAGTAGGCAAAGTAGCTAACTTAATTCTAATTATGTTAAGGAGTTGTGTTTCAAAACTATAGGAATCTTAGGAGTTGGAATCAGATCTTATAACTTCCAACTCTATAACCTTGGTACTAATAGCCTTGGGAAGTATAACCTTCTCATTCACCTAACTATAGGTTAAATAGTATCTCGATAGTTCTTCAACAAGGATGGTTTTCAAATTAAATAACCCATGCAGGTTGATATGCCATTAAATAAATAAACCAAACATAAATGCCTTTTTGTATTATCAGACTTAGTGACTTGAATAACTGCGTCAATACATTTTCTGACAAATCACATTATCTTAATATATAGAATGTTTCTGTGACAAGTTATACCAAAAGAAATTGGTATTCTTGTTAATCTAGAAATGTTGTGAAGAACCGTTTTCCTCTTAGTAATGATAGCAAATTAAATAGAAGCAAAATTTGTAGATTTCAGAAGCTGCTGCTGCTTCTTTGGTGCAAATTCCTGAAAGTTAACCGTTTATATTTGATTTTGTACAGTTGCTAAGTGGAACTGGTTCTTTTACAAAGTTTCTAAATTAACTAGAAGAATACCAGTTTCTCTTGGTAGAGATTATTAGAGAAATATCTTGGGTAGCAGTAATAGGATTTCTCACCAAATGCACTAAAATACTTACCCTCGACTTCAATCTGTTATATAATTGAATTTTTCTTTTCTGAGATTTAATCCTTCAAAGAAAATAAGAATTTTGTTCTATTTTTGTTGTTGGTTTTTGTAAACTTTAAACAAAATCTTCTTCACCTCTCCTCTTAACCCTTTCTCACTGAAGTTAAGCAATGATGAGCTTGTTCAATACTTAATTGGGCGACCAATTAAAAAGCAGCAGGTACTGTAAGCAACTGGAGTCCTTTATTTATCAAACATGACTTGATTCAGCATTATACGACCTGAAAAAGGGTTGATGTGCCATAAAACAGAACAACTTAATCCTCTTGCTGTTTTGAGAGCCACATGTGTCTCTCAGTGTTTTCTGTGATACGTTTCAGGGCCATATGTGGCTATCAAACTGTATTCAAGATAAAGGATACAATCTCGTGAAAATGTGTGAGTAGACACCTCTAATTTGCCTTGAACAGTGAAAAGGTTAGAAACAATCTTGCATCTTCTCTCTTGTAATTTATTCATATTACTAAAATTTTCATTATGCTTGTGTGTGATGGATGTTACTGTAAACTAACAAAAAAGGCACATGATAGCAAGATTTTTAGTAGAGCAATATACTTGAAATGCTCCTTCTTTGACAATAAACCATTTTTGGTTAAGTTTGGTTGGTAGAGCATCTCTCTTGGAACCTCAAGGTTCTGGGTTCAATACTGGCTCTTGCCGATTTGGCACATGAGTAGCACAGCTTGGATCTGTGCAGTAAAGTGCAGTAAAATGGAAGAGTAAGTTTCAGTTGTCCTTTTTTCGATTATACCCTCCTCTCTTTCAAATCTTTTTATTTGCATTCTTCTTTAGTTTCATTTGCCCTTCTAATTTAATATAATATTTTATTGCATTAAAACTTAAATACTTGTACCCTGCAGAGGGTGCTTATATTTGCTAGTAATCATAAAGATAAATCCCTAATGATTATCAGGAATAAATACTTGGATCTAATTATGAGTAATTAACATAATTAACTTTGTTGTGTCCAGAAATAGCATAATAATTACAAAACAAAAATCAAAAAGTGGTTATTTTGTATGGTGGCTCATAACCAAAAGATTATTCAGGTTTCATTCAAAGTCAGTTGAAAGGCAAAAATTAAATATTGATTTCCTTTTAGACAAGAAAGTTTTAAATCTAAAGAAGAAATATTTTCTGCTTGTAATCATATTTTGAACTAACTGGAAATGTTATCTGAAATGAAAACATAAAACACAGTCATTATTCACCGTTTCCAGTGTAGCGTTAGTTTCGTTTTGCCTGGGGGAGTTGTCTGCCCGTTTAGTTTGCTGGTGCCCGCTAGGGGGCCGTTTTATATTTAAGCGACTGGTTCAAATGCTTCTCTCTCTTTTCCTGTTCCTCAAACTACGAGACACATGGGGTAGACACAGTCTACCCCTTCTCGTTGGGGCTTTTGGCCCCCCTTACATTACTGTAAGTTATTTACAGCATGGACTATTCTTAGTCTCATGTCTGTACTTTTATGTTTATCTTTCTACATGTAACTTTGTTATACCTATGTATTATGTATCTTGTTATATCCATGTGCTGTATACGTATTAAATGTTTTGTTTATCAAACCTTTATCGGAGTTTGTATCTTCAAGTAGATATAACTTTGAATCCTTTTTACACCAGCAACATTGTTTCTATCTAATTAATGTCTATTATTAGAGACCTCTGGGAAGCTGATGGTAGGTGCAGTGCTCCACCTCAGACACAAAAAAAACAAAAACAATCTCCCTGGTCTAGCACTAGTGAAAAGGGGATAGACTCCCTTGCTGTCTGGCTGATACTGACAATAGGCAACTCTGCTGACTATTAGAGACCTAAAGTGGCCAGTTTAGCTCAGTCGGTAGAGCATCTGCCTAGGAACAACAAAGTTCCAGCTTTGATAATTGCCCTCACCAACTCAGCATATGGGTAGCACAGCTTAAATCTGTGCAATAAATTGGGGAGTTGGTGTTAAGTGTGGTGCTCCACCTCAGATGCAAAAAAACAATCTCCTCTCTACATTCTGAAATGAAGCATTGCGATTATGTAGCATTGTGGCTTAGTCCAGCATCTGCTTGGCTTGTAGATGCAGCTTTTTAGATATCACTTGTGGCTGGACACAGGGTCGATGGAATGGCTGATTTTGTCTAGAACACACATGCTGAATGACACAAGATCAATGGAATGGCTGGCTGGTTGGTTGGTTGGTTGGTTGGTTTTTACGGCATGTCAACCCATTGGGTCATTCTATGCCTAAGACGTTTTGTTTTATTCATTCTTGATAAGTACGCAATTATTTTCAAACACACTTTATTCTATTTAATCCATAGATGGAACCCTAACAGGTACTACCACTCTGGTTCAGAGTGAACCAGAGAGCAATGGTGATGAAGGGGGTGCTCCACATTCCCCAGACCTCTCGATTAAATGGCTGATTTTGTTTATAACACATGTTAGAAGAAAAGATCTTGGATGACAAAATTATAGTGAATATCGTTTTGTCAGCAACAGGCTCAGAGTTAACGCAAACTTACAGTTGAGAGAAGGGTGGTGAATTGTCTCAGCAGAGGCCCTGGTTAGCCTGAATTTGTAGAATTCGGTTAGACATTTCTGCTGTGTATGGTTTCTCGACAGACTGTTACAAAAGGAAAAAAAAAAACGGAATCCTTGGCTTTGAAATATTTTGTAACCATAAATCAAATATCAATATAATACATTAGGTTGAGTTATACACAATAGGCCAGTTTAGCTTAGTCTCCCTTGGAAACACAAGGTTGCAAATTCGATACCAACCCTCACCAACTCGGCACACGAGTAGTACAGCTTGGATCTGTGTGGTAAAGTGAGGAGCTGATGGTAGGTGTGGCGTTACACCTCAGATGCAAAATAACCTCCCTGGTCTTGCATTAGTGTAAAGGGGATAGACTTACTAGCTAATTGGCTGATACCAACAATAGGCCACTCTGCCCTTTTTTTTTTTTTGATGATGTCCTTTTGTGGCATTTTGTCAAAGTTAAACTTTGCAAATATCTAATTGTCACATTCAAATAATTCACTGATATCTTACTCTCACAAGAAAATTGAAGGAATGTATCCGAGTTACAGAGAAAGTATTGAAGTCAGTCAGTATATTGTTGGTTTGAACAACAGCAACTGGCTAAGCACAACGGCCAGTGCCCCAAGATACCTGGTATTTATGGAATTCAAGAATAGTCTATTCATGTATTTGGGTGATTCCATTTTCTGGAGTCCTGACTGGCTGCTTGGTTTCTATGATGTTATGAGGCTTCATAAATACCCTGTCATTTTGCAGTAGTATTGCAACAAGATTAGATTCGTATTCAGTTATGACTACTTGTAGCCTTTTCTTACCAATTCTATGGTAATTGGAACTTAGTGTGATTATTCTACAGAAAGTAGGAAGTAAAGTACAAGTATCTTAGGTAAGACAAGAAACAGTGAACGAGTAATAGGTAACTGACTGGTTGCATTCACAAGTCCATGCAAATCTTGCTCAATTCTCTTGTCCGAGGCTCACAATTCATAGAAAATGGATGATTCCATTGTCCTCCTTTAGGTACTATATGACATAAGGATTCACCATGAATGCTGTATTGTCATTTCCATAAATAAAAGAAAATGAATTTTTGCTCTATTTGAAAATAGATATATTATTAAGATCTGATTTATATATGTATGATACCATAACACAAAAAAAGCATCATAGTAAGATTTAGATCAGGGCAATAGTGTTAAAATGTTATAGAAACTGGATGATTCTATTGTCCTCTTTTTTAGTTATAATGTGACACATAGCTATTAAATCTAAAAAATAAAAAAAAGATCTAACGATATGACAAGACATGTTAATTGAAAATAAGTATAAAGTGAAGAAATAAGTCTGATTATATAAAAGAAAGGAAAGAAAAAGTAATAGCAGAAAGTGAGTTTGAATTTCAGTCACATTATTATGTTAAGTATCTGGTCGGCATTCTTAGTTCCAGATGTAATAAGTAAGTAAGCCAATAAGAATCCGGTGTTATAGTATTCTTTGTAAGTCCGACGTCCAAGAGAATCCAAGTGTCAATGACATAAGTTTAGAATCAGGCCTCTAATAATACAGCAGCAGCAGCAGTACCAGTGATTGGACAATAGGAATCCTTCTCGGGTCACGTGCTTATAGGCGAGTCTATAAGTAGAAGTGACCATTTGCCTCATGCCTTATATCACAAAAATCCAACAATTATTATGTTCTCTTTTAGATTTATACTCTTTGGAAAGGTATAAATTCCATCATCCCCCTCAGCTATGGGTTAAAATTACCTTTACTGTTCTTTACAAGGATAGCTTTGGCATTGAATAACCCATGAAGGTTGACATGTCATTAAATAAAGAAACAAAAAAACAAAACAAATCTTAAAAAATATCTAATTACATTCAAAGTCTACTAATTGCCTGATATCTCACTCTCACAAAAAGTTGAAGGAATACGTCTCATAGCTACTAGATTTTGAAAAAGATCTAATGATATGACAAGACTTGATAGTTGAAAATGTGTATAAAATGAAGAAATAAGTCTGTTAATTATTTAAAAGAAAAGAAAAAAATAAGTAGACCCTGGTAAGAGCAGAAAGTATGACCTCCCAAGAAACTTGTCAGTTTCATCTTAAAACAATGTATTGAACTCTGACATCATGACTATAAATCAACTGATTCACAAATACATAGGATTTAAGGCTGTCATATTGGTGACAATTTCTGAAGCTGTAATGTCATTGATGATTGAGATAAGGAAGACCCAGGGGTTCTTTATAACATTGTTAGTTTCTACCATCTCTAACCAATTCTTGTGTGTGTGTCATATATATATATATATATATATATATATATATATATATATATATATTTATTTATTTTACAATGTTTTCATAGATCGATGTTCATTATCAACGACCGCGGTTTCATGCCGAAGCAATCATCAGGTTGAAAAGTAAGATCCAATGGTGTTTGTTGTGGTTCTTTACTCAAAGACACATTTAGGATTGTAAATAACGTCGGTTAAATTTTCCGAACGCTGTTATTATTTTTAAAAATTTGAATTTTTGAAGTAATGCCAACGAAGTTGCCTCCCTTTATCCGTTGAAAATGTATAGGGTGATCTTTTTTTAAAAAATGTTTTATTTTTTTATTATTTTTTATTTATAAATTAATTCCGTTTGGCAAAGGGTGTATATGACTTCAAAAAATCATTTTAATATATGGTAGAGTCTTTTAAGTTTTTATCCCACATAATATAAAGGTGGATGGTGTTGTAACTCTGTCGAAAAATCATTTTCACTGTTGAAATATTGGATATCAATTGCAAATATTGCTTTTTCACTGTTGAAAATATTGGATATCATTGCAAATAATTGCTGAATGGTGTTGTAGGAAGGTGTTGATACTTGTCGAAAAATCATTTTTTTCACTGTGAAATATTTGATATCATAGCAAATAATTGCTGGATTTTATTCTCAGGTGGATGTTGAGTATCTCCTCTCCATGCATTTAGGAAGAATTTTCTTTTTATGGGGACATTGTTTTAAGATTTCTGATTTTTTTATTTAAACTTCTATTGTAATTATTGTTATTATTATTAAAGGAAAACAAGTTTTTTAATATTCTAAATTTTTCGGTAACACATAAGTTGCAGTATTTGGAGCCATTTGTGTAGCATTTGGGATGATCTAAGATTTTCCACTCTATTTTGTGAGGTATATCTTTTTCTTTCAGTTCCCATATCTTTGTTGCAAGGGAAGTTTGTTTCTCTTTATCTTTCTTTCTGAAAGATTCCATATGGACGTAAAATCTTTGCTTGAAGTCACCCTGGGTCATCCCAACATATTTGTCCGTGCTTATAGGGTGATTCGCAACTGTAGATGTTACCTTAGCCTCATATACTACTGATCTAATGTTACATTTCTGATTAGAGGGCAGTCTTTTTTTAATTCTACAAGAACATGAAGGGTTTTAAGTTTGGTTTAGAATTTGATGTAATAAGTGATTTCATTGAGAGTCCACATGAGTAGCTAGTTTTTACCGTATTTCTATTAAATATTTTATTATATCTATTTTGGGGTGAGAAGTGTTTATCTATTAAGTCTAAAAAAAGATCACCCTATACATTTTCAACGGATAAAGGGAGGCAACTTCGTTGGCATTACTTCAAAAATTCAAATTTTTAAAAAATAATAACAGCGTTCGGGAAAATTTAACCGACGTTATTTACAATCCTAAATGTGTCTTTGAGTAAAGAACCACAACAAACACCATTGGATCTTACTTTTCAACCTGATGATTGCTTCGGCATGAAACCGCGGTCGTTGATAATGAACATCGATCTATGAAAACATTGTAAAATAAATAAATATTAGCTCTTACAAACTGTGATTGAGCACTGTATTTTCTTTGTTTCATCGCAAAAGAAATTTTGTTTTTACATATACCTATATATATATATATATATATATAGACACAAGTTAGTGGAGTGGCCTATTGTCGGTATCAGCCAGACGGTAGTTTTGTTAGCACTAGAACAGGGAGATTGTTTTTAGTGAGGTGGAGCAACACACTTACCATCAGCTCCCAACTTTACCGTACAGATGAAATTATCAAATCTGTGCTTCTTATGTACTGAGTTGGTGGGGACGGGTATTAACGAAAGAACCTTGTGTTTCCTAGAAGGGTGCGCTACCAACAAAGCTAAATTGGCTCCTCAAATAGATAAAATAAATATATATATACTCTGTGACGTCATAGCAGTAGGGGACAGTGTAGGTGAAAAAGAAAGAAAATGATTAGACAAAATGCATTTAGTATTTTGTGACTTTCTGGATTATACCAGCCCTGAATTCAGCTGAAGCAGAAACTACTACAAAACACTATCTTACCCCTCCAGCCAGGGTGCTGGAAAAGAGGAAAGGGACAAGCGCCCATTACCACTACTGTAGATTCAACCCTTTTTGTTGACCCAAATGTGGCAAAGGGGAAAAAAGGAAAAGAGAAGGGGAGACAACACCTCACTCCATTCGACCATTTTGAGTGAAGAAACTAGCCAGAACCTGGAATTTTTTACTTCTTTTTTTTTTTTTCTTTCTTTTTTTTTTTTGGCATCTGACAAAATGGAATATCTGAGAATTCTTATTGCAGATTCTCAATAGAATGATATTCTGTCGCACTCGGGTGTAACTATATATATATAAATATATATTAGTGCTCAATATCATTGATAGAGTGTTTGTATCTAAGTTAGGATGCCCATGAAGTCAATGTCACTTAGTTACTGACAGTTTCTCCCCTATGCGATTCTGAAACCAATTTCATTGCTCTTGCAAGGTCTTCTGAGCAGCATCCAGTATCCGTACAAAGCTGGATAATGTAGGTCTTTACTGTATGGCCCACATTGACATGCCCATGTGCTGGTTTCCAACATCACATGAGTTCGTTCCTGCTTCTCCAGCAATGTCCAGCATGTCCTGTTTGTCCCACTGATTTTGAAACAAGATGATGCTGGGAAAAGTATTTAAATAATATCCTGGAAAAAATTATGTTGCTGACATTTAATAACCAGCAACAGAAATAAGATGAAAAAAGGACTAGTTAAAATTTAATAACTGACAATACTTCATCTAAGAATTCATAATCTATTATATCTAATATTACTAGTGTCATGAAAATTAACAGAAATAGTATGAAAAAAAATACTAGTTAAACTTTAATTACTGACAATACTTCATCTAAGAATTCATAATCTGTTATAATCTAATATTACTAGTGTCATGCAAATCAACAGATGAAAAAAAAAGCTAGCCAATAACAAGTGACAATGCTTTATCTAAGAAATTTAAAAAAACTAATCAAAGATTAATAAGTGTCAATGCTTCATTGAAAAAAAAAAAGAATGTAAAGATAAGAGAGAATCTTGCTGAAAAAAAAAGAAATCTTAAGTCAGCATAGACGATTTTTCTAATCTGTTGTACCTGCCTTTTTATTTGTATGATATTATTTCTACCATGTGGGTGGTCTGTTTTGTATTGTGTTATCACTTGTCACTCAAACATTATCCTGTTCTTGTAAATGTCATAAACACAAGTGCACCTGTCAGCTTGTAGTAAACAATGTAATCATGTTATTGTTGAATAAAATGGCTTTTTGAGATTGTATTGCTTTGCTAGTTATATTGCTGGGCATATCCTGTTGTTTAATGTTTAGAAAATTCTGACAACAAAAACATGAGGAAGGAATTAAAAAAAAAAGAAAAAGTGAAGTAAGTTAGTCATTAGTGAGATTTGATATTTTATTTTATTTTTTTTTATAAGACCCTGGATTTTCACTTGGATTTGGGCACAAGCCTGGGTAAAGTTGTGTGGAAGACAAACAATGGCCGATGCAACAAGTCTCCTTTCTTCTTTTTTTGGAACATTGATGTTCCAAAAGAGTTAACACTCATCCTGTTTGAAAATGAGAATTTGTCTATTGTCGAATTTATTTTGAAAAACTGTTACACTAAGATATACATGATTGTCGCTGACCGAGAAACGCGTAGCGGATGTGCTTATAATTGAAACTACCGCATAACTTTTTTGGAACATCAATGTTTTCGTTTTGAATTCAAATTATTTTCAGTTCCTCTCTCAATGAGTCCGGAGTAAAAAAACAAGCTCTGAAGATTTTTATAAATCGAAATATTGTTCAATATTAGCTATGAATATGATATAAAATATTTTCACTTTAACCAGCATATTGTGTGTTTTTCATATCCTTTTATCTCTATCTCGCTCTCTCTCTCTCTTTCTCTCTCTCTCTATATATATATATATCTATATATATATATATATATATGCGAGTTTATATATATATATATGAGTAACAGATTGGACAAATCCGACAAAATAGTGTGGCCCATTCTTCAAGGCTTGTGCTAGAACTTAGCTAAGCCTAAAATAACTATTGTAATTATGGAGTTAGAACACAAAACATTTGACTCTGACTAGGTTTGAGTGGAGTTAACCGCGAATGTGGCAGACAGGTTAAGAGTCAAAGAAGTAAAACGAACGACAAGATGTGAATAAAAGATTTGTATTAGATATAAAACTTGCAAACTTTAGTCTCATTTGCGCAAATATATATATGTATATAATTGTCACTTAGCTGTTTATTCTGGGATATGGGGTATTAACGGAGCCCCTTGCTACGGCCTTCTGATATAGTTCGGATATAGATGGACTTCTGTTTGCGTCCGACTCCGGTTCTGTTGAAGTATAGTAGGAGCGACCTTTTGTGCGGTCCGTTCCCTTTCGTTGCTGATTCAGAAGAGAGTGAGTCTCACACTTTGGGTTTGGCGCCAAAGTATGCTGGCTCATGATTGGTTGTTTTGAAACAGAGGCTCGCAGACAAGGGACGATAACCCCATACCCCAGAATTCTTAATATATTTTTTTGAACCTCCAACTTCTTTTTATGTAATTATAAAATTATGTAATTGCAATTAAGTATGTTCTATTGGCCTTTGCCCTTCCTTTGGACAATACTGGTATCGTACAGAAGCAGGGCTGTGAAGGCTGAGTTTGAAGCAATTAAGAGGTCACTGGAGTCAGTTGGAAAAACTGTTCCAACTCCAACTCTAACTCAATTTACTCTTTATATGGCCCTAGTTTAGTCTGTAAACTTGTACAGTGCACACTCCTTTATAAAAGATTTAAAAAAATCAAGGTTTTATATTTGTAGACCATAATCACTTAATTACATAAAGAAGAGTTGGAGGCACCAAACATAGGAGTTGGAATCAAAGGTTTTGTGTTACAACTTCACAGTCCTGGGCACAAGCTTTAGTTGTAGGCGTTGGTTTAATGGTTAGTCATAGGAAATGGATTCGTCGACCTGAGTTCAAATTCTAGATGAAACTAAAAGTTCACCTCATGCTAATACCCTTGGGAAAGGTATGAATCCAACTACTTTACCTCCAGGTATGGGTAAATTGTAGGAAAAATTGGGCTCTTTAACCTTGGTTGGCTACGAGTCTAGAAGGAAAACTCTGAATTCAAACCTCTTAAACTCTGCTTGGGGTGGTCACTGCTAGAATAGGCTCAGTATTAATTAGTAATCAATTTCACTAATTTAATTTAAAAGTTGTTTGGAAGACTGGAAATTGTTCAGCCATGGGCAGTGTGTAACACAAGATCAATTTTTAAGTAGAACAGCTGGTTTGAATTCTTTCTCCTAGACTGGTTGGCCAACTAAGGCTAAAAAAACCCAGTCTCACCTACAATTTATCCATAGCTGGTATGGGTGGGGAAAATAGATGGATTAATACCTTTCCTAAGGGCATTAGCACAAAGGGAAATGAATAGAACTTTGTCGAGGATTTGATCTCTGGTCCCTGATTCTATTTCATACGATGATAATACCTCTACCGAGGGCAAGATGCAACACAATGTCAATTTATAATCAGAGTACAGTTGGTTTGAATTTGGAGTTTTCCTTCTCCTAGATCAGTTGCTGTGTCGATGCTGAAGAGTCAAGTTTGCCCTTCTATAAACTCTATAAAAATTTAAAAAAATAAAATAACCCTAGATAGCTTGACATGCCATTAAAATTAATCAGTGACATCTCACTGTTGAAAGAAGTGTCTCTTCAAGCATACATTGCATTCGTTGTCAAGTTACATCAAGGCTACACAACTGGTTATCTGCCCTGTTGGCTGGGGCATTAGAATGCACCGACTGCACCTCTGCAGAGGGGTAAGACTCCCCCAATGGGCCACCTGTTGGCTGTCTGTAGCAACCCGTGATGCTTAAGGATAGAACCCAGGTGGATGAGCAGTTCATGACTCGCAATACTCCACTTTGGCCCTATCTTGGGCTAGACGGGCCGTCGGAGAGGCCCCCTCTGATCAATCGGCTGGTCATGTCAAGCCCTAGCACCTATATGATTTTCCCAGCCCTATTGCCCTTATGGCAAGCCCCGAACCCTTTTTATCATATGGGTGCTAGAAGGCGGTGACTGAGGGCCATCTTATCCTGGGAATGACGTTAAACTCTATCTGATGGTGAGGTTCCAGTTCTGGAGGTTTTGAGAATGTAGAGCACCCCTTCATCACCATTGGTCCCTGGTCCACTCTGACACGGAGTGGTAGTACCTGTTAGGGTTCCATCTATGGGTTGAATAGAAAAACATGAGTTTATAAACAAAATTGTATTATGCATTAAGAATGAATTTATTTCACAACTTTTTCGGCATTAAATGACCCACCGAGGTTGATATGCCGTAAAACAAACCAAACCAAAACAAACAACTGGTTCTCATGATATTCAAAGTGTCCACATACTTTACAGTAGATAGACTTGTAAATCATGTATATTTATTAGATGACCTGTGAACCTGTTGGAAAGAGTCAAGGATTCTAATTAGCATTTCTTAATTACTTCTGGTATAATGAGAATTGAGAAAATTGACATTTCGTTTACACCACCTTCTTAATAAAAATGTGCATCTCCCTATTGCAAAATGACCATTTTTATTAAAGAATGACATGCCTGTTTTGTACTCCTGTTACATTATTTAGTTAGGAGAACAGGTAATTATTGTTTACTTTCACTTTATCCTAACCATTATCCTGTCATCAGGACAGTATCCTCTGCAGAGGAGTAAACTACCCCCCACCCACAAAAAAATGGGGTAACATGGGTATGACACTAAACTACATCTGGTGTTGAGTTATACAGTTATAGAAGAGTATGGAGTAACTCATGTTACATTATTTAGTTGGGAAAACATGTAACTATTGTTTACTCTCACTTTAAGGTGGAAATGTCTCAGTTATGCTAGTGTAATGCTATTTTCTTTATATATATAGGTGTATGGTGTAATGGTTATCATCATAGGAAATGGATCCTGGCAAGATGAGTTTAAATCCTGGATGAGGCTGTTTGAACTTCACATAGTGGTAACACCCTTGGGTAAGATATGAATTCAACTCTTCTCCTTCCAGCTATGGGTAAATAGTAGGGCAGGCTGGGCTCTTTAACCTTAGGCAACCAGTCTAGTAGAAGGAAAACTCTGAATTATCCAGTCAACAGGGCTTAGAATATGCTAAATGTATCCTCTGCAGGGTTAAGAATCTCTTTGCTCCCTCCCCACCAAAAAATTGGGTGCCCTGGGTACAACACTAAACTGCATATGGTAGTGAGGCTCCATTTCTGGAACTCTGGGGAGTGTGAAGTACCCATTGAAGTACCCATTGCCATTACCCTCAGGTCCATTTTCACCTGGAGTGGTACTATCTGTTAGGGTCCCATCTATGGGTCAAATAGATCTATTTAAAGATTATGATTATTAGATAGGAATACGTGATGTCATATAACCATTGTCAAAAATCTTAAACTACATAAAAAATGTAAATCTAATTATACAATGAATAAGTAAGTAAAGTAAAGAAAGTCGTCGGGGCGGCCTAAAGTCGGTATCAGCCAGTCAGCGAGGGAGTCTAACCCCCTTTTCAATAGTGCTAGACCAAGGAGATTGTTTTTAGCATCTGAGGTGGAGTGCCACACCTACCATCAGCTCCTTACTTTACCGCACAGATCCCTGTGCTACTCATACGCTGAGTTGCACAGGGGACTGGTATCGAACTAGGAACCTTGTGGTTTCTAGCCGAATGCTGTACCGACTGAGCTAACCCGGCCCCTTGTATACAACTCCCTAACTTCTAGGCATAGCATCACCCCAGGGAAGATGGCATCAATTAATCAATGTTTCTAACCAGGACTCCAAAATTAGGACTTACCATGGTACACCTTTTGATTTTAAACAGTGATGGGAAAAGAATACATTATTTAGTTGGGTGAACATGTAACTATTGTTTACTCTCACTTTATCCTAACCATTATCCTGTCAACGGGGCTTAGAATATGCTAACTAAATCCTTTAATAGTTGTTACCCACTTAATTTAATTTCAAATCCAGGTTTGGGTTTTCAGGTTGTTTGAAAGAAGGGAATATATTGACTGTTACACCACTAGGGCTTCAATGCGAGAGCTTTTTAGTAAAAGAACCATGAATACAGAATTCTGCTAAAAAATGATCAATAAAGAAGCTAACTGAGTGCTATACAATGTGCGAGGAAAATTTGTGTGATGGACTGAGACACTGTTTCTTGTAGCAGTTGCCTTCAACAAATTCACCATTTTGCTCGTCTTGCTTCACAATTCGCAGTGTCCTCCATTCGTGTAGCTTGCTTTTTATTGAGCTACTTGCTTATGCATGCAAATTACTTAAAATATGTATACATAATCTACTAATCTCTCTGCATGAACAGGATGTGACACAAAGTTAATTTCTTACATGAAAATTAACAGGTTTAAATTCATTTTCCTTCTCCTAGACTGTTTGCCTAACCAAGGTTAGAGAGCCCAGTCTGCCTTACTATTTATCCATAGCTGGATAGAAACTTTTCCCATGGGTATTAGCAATGTGAAATGGATGTTAAATACACAATGGACTTTAATACATGGAGCATGTGGAGAAGTACATATAACAAGAAATCCGTATACAAGATATATAAGAAACACATATAAGGGGTACATATACAATAATAAAGTATAAGAGTTATGGAGAGTGAAAATCCCCACACAAAAAGGGCGCAGACAAACTTTCTAACTCATATGAGTTCCTCAAGTCCCAGAGAAGGAAGAGGATTCAAACTTGGTGCTTGCTTGCTTAAATAGTGAGAGCACCTGGTGGGGAAAAACAGAAACACAAGGGAAGATAACTCTTCCAGCCAAACAAGGGCAGATAATCTCACAACGGTAACCATTATATCACATGCCTCTACTTTCATTTAAAAAATAAAATGAAATAATAATAATTATAGAAAACAATTAAGCATGCAAAAAGGTCATCATCAGGACAGAGTGTTTTGATTAAGAAAAAAAAAAAAATATTTTGGGTATATAAGGTGTACTCCAATTGCCTACCTGAATTTATAGACTAGCCTAAATCACGTGGTTTATTACTTTGCCAATCACCAACCATACTGCGTGGCTGATACACTACTTAAACTTTGACACAGGCCATAATGCTAATTGCACTCATTGAGGAGGGACTTACAATGCTCAGGATTACCAGACGATTACCAATACTCAGGACTTTTTACCAAGGGATTACCAAGGATCCAATTCCACTGGTCAAGCGCTCTTGCTTAAGACCTACAGGATGGCCCATAAGATTGTAACACAATGGATATGAATTTTTCAGTGCAATTGTTATGTTTTGTAGCTAGATGTTGTTTTATGGCACTTGTATCTGTTTAGGAGATGACTTAGCTCAGTCATTACAGCACCTGCCTAGGAATCGCAAGGTTCTGGGTTCAATATCTGTCCCTGCCAACTCAATGCATGAGTAGGACAGATTGGGTTATCTGAACTGTGTGCTAGAGTGGGGTGGTGATGGTAGCTGTGGTACTCCACCTCAGTGAAAAGGGGATAGATTGCCTCGCTGTGCAGTTGATACGGAGAATAGGTCACTCTGCCAGTTTTACTTACTTTTACTTTTAGTATTGTACACATGCTCATTATTACTTTAGTTTGACATTTCTAATATGAAACAATTAAAACAGAATTTTTTTCAAACATAATTCAATCCTAAAAGTAAGTAATAATTTAGTATAATTTTTGTGCCATTAAACTAAACAGTAAAAAAGCCTTTAGGAGGCAAAAGTTGATTAACTCAGCTTTTAGTATAATAATAGATATGTATGTACACATGCTCATTATTAATTTAAGTTTGACATCTCTAATATGAAACATATGCTAAATTATATCTATTTATTTATCTTTGTGTATATTTTTAGAATAAGATTGAATCTAAAATATGTAGTCTAGTGTAAAGTCAAAGAAACAATAAATATGAAAAACAACTTGTTTATTTTTAATAAAGTATCTGCAAATAAGGCTATTGCCTAAATATAACTTTTGTGTGCATGTTAGTAATGTTAATTGCATCCAACTTAAGTCACTTTACTTTTTTGCTTTTAAATTCATACTGACAATATTCTTTAGGGATGTAATTTTTTCTCTTTTTTAGGTTTCTGATTTTATCTGATAGTAACTGCAGCAGTAATGTTATCTTAATATCTTCTAATAATAAATGCAAATGACAGACGTCAGTATTCACATTTTCTTTTTCAAATTTACTCCCAGAAGCCGTAGCCCAACATATCATACCATTCTGAAATTTTGGATTCCTAAATTTTAATTACTGAGCCTTTTTTTTTTTTTTTTTTTTTCATGTGACTTTTTGCAGAAAATATTTTGTACAATCAATTGTTAAATCCAGCAAAAGTCACCCATCACATGCTTGAAATATTATTGTTTGGCAAAGGTCCAATTAAGAGCAAGCCCTGTCGGTTGTGGCTTTAGAATACACTGACTGCACCTCTGCGGAGGGGTAAAACACTCCAAATGGGGCCACCTGTTGGTTGTGAGGAGTAACCCGTGATGGTTAAGCAGTCCATGACATACAACACTCCACTTTAGTCCTTATTTAGGCTAGATGGGTGGTCGGAGAGGCCCCCTCTAATCAATTGGCTTGTCATATCAAGTCCTAGCACCTATGATTGTCCTAACCCTATTGCCCTAATGATAAGCCCCAACCCTTTTTATCATATACATGCTTGAAAGCATTGGCTGAGGGTCTTATTGTCCTGGATATAATGTTAAACTCTATCTGATGGTGAGGTTCCTGTTCTGTAGCTCTGAGGAGTGTGGAGTACCCCTTAATTGCCATTTCTCCCAGGGCTGCATTGACCCAGAGTGGCGGTGGCTGTTGGGATCCCATCTGTGGGTCGAACAGAATAAAATGAGTTTTAAAAAATATTTAAATTTTTGGAAAAAAAAAGAGTATCCATCAAGAATGAATAAAAAAAAACGTCTTCAGCATAAAATGACCCAATGAGTTGACATGCCATAAAACTCAACCAATCAACCAAGAACCTGATAGGACTGCTTTTAAGCGAGTATGAAATATATTCTGTTGAAGTGAGTTAACGTACTGTTGGTTTGAGCAACACGCTAAGCACAACTGAACCAGTGCCAAGACAATTGGTACTTATGGGAATCCAGAATAGTCCACTCATGCATTTGGGTGATTCCATTCCTTGAGTCCTGATTGTCTGCTTGGTTTCTATGATGTTATGAGGCTTCATAAATAACCTGGCATTTTGCAGTAGTATTTGCAGCAAAACACATTCGTATTAAGTTACGATTAGTTGCTGCCTTGTCTTACCAATTCAACAGTAATTGGAACTAGTATGATTATTCTACAAGAATAAAGATTAGAGAAAAGAATAGGTTTTAAAGCTTTTTAATTCCTGCATTACACTTGTGACATGTATTTGAGTATTGATTAATCATTTTAAAACAAAATTTTCATACAGTTCTTTGAAAACACCAAGAGAAAATTTTGATTCAAAGAATCCTTCTATAATGAATAAATGAAACTAAATTATTTGCTTTTTTTATCTTTCATTTTTATTTGATTACTAGCAGTGGATACTTGGCATCACCTGGGTACAGGGTGATTTTTTTCAGTTAGTCCCACAGATCCATTATTACTGAATCATGAGTTGAATCCTTCTGAGATGCCCCATTTAAATCCTATGTAAAAAAAAAATAAAAATAAAAAAATAGACCTTGCATTGATCCAGCTACTCTGAAAAGAAATGTTAATGTCTACTATCTAAAATATTAAATGAAAAAAAAAATTCATGCTGTTATCATTTAAATTTTATTTTTTAATTAACTTCACGAATATAAATCAAATCTCTATTATGTTTGCTCAAAAACCAAGCCCTGGTGATATTTAATGTGTATATATATTTACTTTGTCGTTAATTGTTTTATTTTCGAAGTTTCCTCCAGATATACATATACACACAACTGTCCTTTACATATGTATAGATTTAAATGAAGAAAACTCCATCACTGAATGACAAGTTAATTTTATAAACCAGAAGTTTTACCATTTGATAATTGGGAAAGTTATCTACAAATTATCTAGAAGTTAATTGTTAAGAGACCCATGCAATGTCTTGGAGTTGGATATCATAATTCATCAGGTAAAGGTACGCCCTGTCATTTCGGTCAGAAAAATACACCGACTGCACTTCTGCAGAGGTGTAAAATCCCCCTAATGGGGCCACCTGTTGGCAGTGGGTGGCAACCAGTGATGCTTTAGGATGGTGGTAGAGCACTCTATGACATGCAGTACTCTACTTTGGCCCTTACTTAGGCTAGACGGGCAGTTGGAGAAGCCCCTCCAATATATCGGCCATTCACATCAAACCCTAGCACCTATATGATTGTCCCAACCCTATTGCCTTATGAAAAGCCCCCAACCTTTTTTTATGATATGTGCTTGAAGGTGGTAGCTAAGACTCTTAGTGTCCTGGGTATGATATTAAATTCCATCTAATGGTGAAGTTTCAATTTTGGAGCTTTGGGGAATGTGGAGTATCCTTTCATCACCATTACTCTCAGGTCCACTCTAACCTGGAGTGGTAGTACCTGATGGGGTCCTATCTATAGATAATAATTAGAAAAAAATGAGTTTGAAAAATGTGTTAAAAAAAATGAATTAAAAAAAATTTTGAATACTGATCAAACATGAATAGAACAAAACGTCTTCAGCATAAAATAAGCCAACAAGGGTTGACATACCATAAAATCCAAGCAAACAAGCAATCAGGTAAATAAATATTTGGGGCCCAGAGTAAACATATTAAACATGTGGTGTGTCTATAGCAGCAAGATTTTATTTTTTCAATGATCTTAATGTTTTGAACATATTGATCATATCTTAACATGTTTCCAGTTGCCTTCTTTTGGCATATATTATGGTTTCCTATAGTTAAATCTTTGAAATTAGTTGACTAGTTTACATACCTAGGTAGTAATATCTCATCTACAGAAGGTGATGGTAATATATACATAGGAAATGCATGAACTGCTATAGAGAGATTATTGATCATATTGAAATCTGATCTCACTGATAAGATAAAGTGAACATTTTTTTGCAGCCGTATCAGTCCTACTGTATGGCTGAACTGCTTAGAAAAAAAGGTAGATGGGAGCGACGCAAGGATGCTGTATGCTGTCGAATAAATCTTGGAAAAAGCATCCCACAAGTGAGCTGTATGGCCACTTGCCCCCTATCTCACAAATCATCCGAGTAAGAAAAACAAGACCTACTGAACCCAGCTGGAGAAGTAAGGAGGGTGTAGTTTGACCAGCAAAAACCTACATCAATCATCTCTGTATGGATTATGGATTCTATGTCGAGGACCTCTCAGGAACGATGACCAATATGGATGGATGGATGGAGAGTCATGGATATCTGTGCTGCCAGAATAACCTGAGGATGATGAAAGTTGAACTGCTTTTATTTCTGGCACATCAAGTTTTGCAAATATCTTCTTCCCAATCTTCACTAGTCCTGTAGCCTAGTTTTGGTTTTGCAGGCACTACCCTTGTAATATATTTTGAGCAAGGGTTGCCTGGCACAGCCCATCCCTTTCCAAGTCTACAACTTGTTTGAATTTAGATTTCCTTCTCCTAGACCATTTGCCTTATTAAGGTTAAAAAGAGCTGAATCTGTCCTATTATTTTACCCATAGCTAGGCGGGAGAATAGTTAGATTCATAACTTTCCCAAGAGTATTAGTGCTATGTGAAAAGCAAACCGCTTTGTTCAGGCTTTGATTTCTGATAGCCAAGTCCTCTTCTTGACCCTTACACTAGCTAGTGCCTCTATCAATTTTAAATCTGAGCTTCTTGCAGGCCATTCTCAAGTACCGTATTTGACGGCATATAGGACGCACTTTTTTTCCAAAATTTTGGTTAAAAAAATTGCCCCGCGTCTTATACATCTTAGGTGAAGTTTGAGACCTCTTGTAGGCCTAGGCTAATCTTCTCTATAATACTAACTATTGACATATCTTGTGTATGCTTATTGCTTGCCAGTACTGCCAAATTGCTTTTATACAGCTATGTTTCAACTTGTGTAATGCTCGGTTAGACTGTTTTCAACAATATATGCTTAAATACAGTAAAAACTTTTTTTCCTGAATCTGACCTGCTGAAATGGGGGTGCATCTTATATGTCGTCAAATATGGTAGTTGTTTCTGCCTGACGTTATTTTTCACATTTTTGTCAATACGAATGTTGCTGTTATCTTGCTGAGAATGAAATCATTTCTCATCTCTTTTATATGCATTTGGGGATTTGTTCTCTAAAATTTCTTTTCTGGTTTAAGCTGTTCTGATATCCTTTCAGCCAATTAAGTCTAAAGTCACTGTTGTTAAGAAACACCTGTGGTCAAAAAGTACTTCCTAACATGCTGGAACTTGGCATGTAGTAGAGGAGTGCTTGCTGGCGTGCTGTGACAAATGGAGAAGCCAGAAGTGTAGAGAGGTGCCTTCTTACGGGAAAGTGCAATGCATTGTGGATAAGTGGGTGGGTGTAAAGGACACCTGCTTACCTGGAGAGGGAAGACGGATCGTTCAGTGAACAGGTGTCGGTGATTGAAGAAGGAAGCAAGGAGAAAATGGAGGAGAAAGGAAAGCAGCAGGAGGAAGAAAAAAAGGAGGGAAATGCAGCACTTTATGACAAGGAACTGTTTTTGCAATTTTTTAAAACAGATTTGTTGACCAGTATAGATCAAGTTTTCTTGCTAAAGAGCAACACCCAAGAAAAAAACCTTGGAAATGACAATCCTGCATGTACATGTGTTATTGTTGTACCGGCCATTCCTACAGTGGAGAACATGCACCGGTTCTCACTATAAATAGTGAGACACCGAGTGGAAAGGTAGAACTGTTCCCGTTAACGACAAGCTAGTCGTACATGTAACATTGATTGTAAATACACTTGTCTTATTTTACCCTATCTCGACTTGACTTCTTTTTACTGTTGGGACTAACATCACAACAGTTATGTACCCATATACCCTTGTTGGGTATATACAAAAGAGTGATAGAGTCTTTGGGTAATAGAGAGAGTAGAGACATTAGAGAGAGATAGACAGATAGTCATTTGCTTACTTGGTTGTTTTCTTCTTCTCTTTCTACTTTTGGCCATGATGTGTAATCGCCTAGTCTTCTTTACTTCTTTGGCCGGACATGTTGTCTCTTCTAACTTGTTGCTTTTTTCTACTTTTAACTCAGGGCATCTTTTAAGTCATGTAATAACTAATCAACAAGACTTATGGCTTTGATCAAAGTTTTATTTGCCCGTTTACTAACTCTTTCTTTCCTCCTTTTCATAATGTTTGATTGAAACAGATTATTGTTATTGCTTCTGCACACTCACTCCCTCTATCTTTCCCCAATATCTTTTTCTGTGTAGCATGTCCTTTTTCTTCCCTTTTATCTTTGATAAAAACGAAATGGTTCATTATTTAGCTGAGGTGATGACACTCATAAAAAATAAGAATTCGGCAGATAAGCAACACCAGGATTTATATTTTTGCATTTAATTTTGGATGATGTGGATGGCTTCATTTATCAACCAGAGGGTGTTGTAAGATGATAATGGTTGTACTTTTAAGGAACACAAGTATTACTAAATAGATTGTAAGCCCCACTGATGGAGCGGTTTTCAACCTTTGAAACATTTCCTGACATTCTGAGCTTAAAGGATTTGTTAAAATCAGCTAACATCATCCTTATCTAGTTCCCCACTAGCATTTACTTCAAATGCTTTGTTGAACTCTAGGTGGTGCAGCAATACTATAGTACTGACACGGTTATAGTTTTGAAGAATTAACATTTGTCATTATCAAAAATCAGATTTCAATATGGTTGATTAGAATCCATTGTTTTCCTATACATATGTTGAGATTTCATTCAGTAAATGCGATATTGCTGATTACTAAATAGATTGTAAGCCCCACTGATGGAGCAGTTTTCAAACTTTGAAACATTTCCCCCTAAGTAAATATTTTTTTTACCAAGTTGTCAAGATTTGTTAGCCATTCTTTTTTTTTTCCCCTTAGGAGCCTTCATGGAACTTCAAACTGAACCCTTTATTCAATCCACTGGGGTAGACTATTCTCATTCTGTTAACCATAACTGGGTACAAGTGTTAAGTTCATAGGACATAAGAGATATCTTTTCTTTATATAATTCTGAAAATTTTTTCAAAGAACAATATCAATATAAAAATGTATTAGTTGAATATTTTCCATAATGTGGATTTATTTTTTTATAAGTAGCATTTCTAACCATTCAGCATAAATCTTTAATTACCATTTTTAATTTGGTTCTTGAGTTTTGAGAAACTGGAAGCACCAGTTCTACTGTTACATAATCTATGCGGTTGCATAAGATTATTGTCAATCCCCTGTATTTCTAAAGGGATGGCCCTTTTCATATCACAGGCTGGACTTTCCATGGAATACTACAGAAAGCCCATGAAATATACGTGAAGTCACGTGGGACCTGGTTGGGTCCTCAGTTTCAGTTTGGACGTCGGGCAGAGATGTACTGCCTTAACTGGAACTCACTGCATACGCGCGCTATGTTAGTCAGATGTTTAGTTACATGAAATGTTTTGTTAAGTAAATAAAAGCTTAAGAAAATAACACGGTTTTGTGGTTGGTGAATGTCTTGGTAACAAGACTGATCTAGAAGAAGAAATGAGTTAAGTGCGACTGACCACCAAGATGAAGACCAGACGCTAGAAGAGACGCTAGAAGAACAGAAGAAGAATAGAAGTAAGTAAAGAAAGAGGTATACAACATGGTATCAAACCTCATTTTTTTTTTTTAGCACTCTCCATTGTTGCCTCCTTCAGAAACTTAACATGAATCTTTTTCTTATTGGGTTTTGCTTACTTGAATCTTATTTATATATAGCATATTTTTCACAAGACCTCCTGTTGTGGTGAAATAGTTAGCAAGATAGTCTTGCAAATCCATTTCTGTTGAAAAGCGAGTTTGATACCCCATATTTGTGACCTTGTGTCAAATCCTACTGGTAGGATTATTTATTATTTTTATATATTTGTTATTTGAAAAAAAAAATTTATTGTATGTTTCGCACAGTTCAGTCAGGAATATATAGTTTAGATTTCTCTGTCCCTTTCTTTGTTGTCACTGGGGTTTAATACCTTGAAACTATTTGTATAATTTGAATCTTTTGGACTGTTGTCCTCATCTTTATTATTATTATTATTATTATTATATACACAACGTTTTGGCCAATGTACCCTCCCACCTTCTTCAAGTGTTTCTCTTCAAACTCTGGGAACCTTCATGATGTAACAGGGATGCCTTCATGGAACCTCAAACTAAACCCTTTATTCAATCCACTAGGATAGACTGTTCTCATTCTCTTAACCATAACTGGGTACAAGTGTTAAGTATTCTATGTTATCAAACCTCATTTTTTTAACACTCTCCATTGTTGCATCCTTCAGAAACTTAACATGAATCTTTTTCTTATTGGGTTTCGCTTACTTGAATCTTATTTATATATAGCATATTTTTCACAAGGCCTCCTGTTGTAGTGTAATAGTTAGCAAGATAGTCTTGCAAATCCATTTCTGTTGAAAAGCGAGTTTGATCCTCACTGGATACCCCATATTTGTGTCAAATCCTACTTGTAGGATTAATTATTATTTTTATATTTTTTATTTGAAAAAAAAAAAATTTATTGTATGTTTCGCACAGTTCAGTCATGAACATCCAGTTTAGATTTCTCCTTCCCTTTCTTTGTTGTCACTGGGGTTTAACACCTTGAAACTATTTGTATAATTTGGATTTTTGGACTTTTGTCCTCATCTTTTATTATTATTATTATTATTATTATATACACAACGTTTTGGTCAGTGTACCCTCCTGCCTTTTTCAGGTGTTTCTCTTTAAACTCGGGGAACCTTCTCTTTGAACTCGGGGAGCCTTCATGATGTAACCGGGAGTCTTCATGGAACCTCAAACTAAACCCTTTATTTAATCCATAGATAGGGTAGACTGTTCTCATTCTGTTAACCATAACTGGGTACAAGTGTTAAGTATTCTATGTTATCAAACCTAATCTAAAAAATGTAGACAAATAGGCTTGAAGCTATTTTCTTCATCCTTTTTGTTCTTTTTCAAAATGATCTCATTTATTTCTGTCCTTTGTAATAGTCATTTTTCAGCATGTGTATTCCATTGGCTTCAATAACGTCATGCCTATGGCATTCTTTCAGATGCTAAGGTCATCACCTCGCTTCTTCTGGACCAAACAAATCATTACCTTCAAATGCATTGTTCTTCAGTAATTTCATTGTTTCAGTGAGAGATCAGAAATATATTCATATCTAATGTTTACAGTACAATACACAAGCTGAAAATTTGCATATAAAAACAATTAAAAAAAAAAACAACCAAAGATTGGAAATTCTTGAATTTAAAAAATTTTTTTTTTTTCCTTTTTTATTTATTTATTTTTTTTCCTTTTTTTTTTTTTTTTTTTTTTTTTTCTTGTCTGAAAATTTTCCCTTAAAAACGAACAAGCCTAAAACAAATATACAGGAAAACAAAAGCTTGTTCAATACTTTAATGGATAACCACTCCTAAACTGTTACAAAAGCTGTTGGAAGCAGAAAATGTTATTTACTATGTTTTTCAATGCCCCAAAGATATTGTTAGGCTTCTGTGTATGTGGATATATACATATAAATACTAGCAGAAGTACCTGGTCCATGACCAGACTATAAGGATTTTAGGAACACCAGGGAGTGAGAAAGAAAGGGGTAAGAGGAGAGTAAGAGAGGATAATAGGAAAGTAATTTTACAAATTCATTTGCAAAAAAAGATTTTGCGTATTACAATGTTCATTTATTTCATGAATGTTTTTTTTGCTAAGGACAATGGCTAGGGATTGTATTTATTACTTCTCAGTAATATTGCTAGGAATGTATTTAGAGTAGGGAAGGATGGTTGCTAAGAATGGATGCTATTTATTGTTGCTGTGGTTGCAAGAGAGGCTAATTATTGTTGCTAAAGCATGTAAAATATTGTTGCTAATAATACTACAGTAGTTAAGGGCAAGGGATTCTATCTATTATTGTTTAGCAACAATACATAAGGACAGTATCACTAGTTTTAGTGTTGCTGAATAAGGTTACCAAGGATGTTATTTGTTATTATGAAAGCATTCTAGGGTCACTATGTATTGTTTCTATGGATGCTAATTATTGTTACTGAGGAAGGTTTCTAGGGTGCTAATTATTGTTCCTAAGGACACTATATAATTCCTAAGGAATGCTATTTTTAGCAAAGTTTATTTACAGTTGTTAGGGATGCTATTGTTGCTAAGGATGTTTGTTAGCAGCCGTAACTAGCTAAGGATGCTATTTTGGTTGCTATGGAAGCTATTTATGGTTGTTAGGAGCGCTATTGCTACTTGCTAAGGATGGTGACTAGAAGCTGTAAATAGTCAAGGATGCTATTTACGGTTGCTAGAATGCTATTGTTGCTAAGGGTGGTCACTTATGACACTGTTAATGCTAAAGCTGTTTGCTTGGAATGCTCTTTACAGCTGTTAGTGACCCTAGCAACCATAAATAGCTATTGTTATAAAAGATAGTTCGGTTGGGGGTCAGTGAGTCGCTGGTAAATTGTTTATGAGTGTACAAGAAAAGCTTCACATAATTATTGTCCAACTGTATCATGCATACGTTTAATTATGAGTAAATTGAAACATATAGTCAGAATTCAGACATTCGAGGCATAACGGTTATCGCTGTAGGAAATGGACTCGGTAATTAGAGTTCAAATCCTGGACGAAATTGTTTGTGTTTCAATTAACGCTTATGCCCTCCCTCTCCAACGATGCTATTGTTATAAAAGATAGTTATTAATGATGCTCTTATTGCTAAACTGGTTACTAGGGACACTGTTGTTGCTAAGGATAGTTGCTAATGATGTTGTTATTGCTAAATCTGTTCATAGGGACACTAAGGAAGGTTATTTACAGTTTCTAGGATACTATTGTTGCTAGGGAAAGTTGCTACAGACACTATTTATGGTTTCTAGGGTCACTAGCAGCCATAAATAAGTAAGGTTGCTAAGGACACTATTTCTGCTAAGGATGATTGTTAATAATACTCTTATTGCTAAGCCCCAACCCCTTTTTATCATATGGGTGCTAGAAGGCGGTGGCTGCGGGTCTACATGTCCTGGGAATGACGTTAAACTCTATCTGATGGTGAGGTTCCAGTTTTGGAGGTTTGGGGAATGTAGAGCACCCCTTCATCACCATTGCTCCATGGTCCACTCTGACCTGGAGTGGTAGTACCTGTTAGGGTCTCATCTATGGGTTAAATAGAAAAATGTATTTATAAAAAAAATTGTATTATCCATTAAGAATTGATTTATTTCAAAACTTTATCGGCATTAAATGACCCACTGAGGTTGATATGCTGCAAAACAAACAAACAAATCTTATTGCTAAACTACTTGCTATGAATGCTATTATTACTAAAGATAGTTGCTAATGACACTGTTATTGCTATTAACGGTTTCTAGGGATGCTATTGTTGCTAAGGATGGTTATTAATACTGCTGTTGTTGTTAAAGCTGTTTTCTAGGGACAATTATTGCAAAGGATAGGTGGTGATTTACGATTTCTAGGGTTGCTAAGGAAGGTTGCTAGGAACATTAAGTACGGTTGCCAGGGATGCTATTGCTGCTATTTATGGTTGCTAGATTCTAAGGATGTTAGTTTGTTATTTTTATTTATGGTTGCTATTTTTGTTAAGAATATAGACATGAACCTAATCAATACCATACAACATGATCCCCAATGATGCTAACACATTATTAAAACCAATTACAACAAAAGTGTAAATATAGATACACAACATACATTACTTCCTAACTGCTTAGGCATTACATAACCCCAGATGGGTTGATATACTGTTAAAATCAACCCACCAATCAACAACCAGTTGTTTTCATGTAGTTGGATTTTATCCTGAAAAGGACAGTTCACATGTATAGTTGGAATTCATTTGCATGACCTTGAGTTGGTTGGAACAGATACCTCACTTTGATCCTCTTTGCCTCGGCTGGGCAACTGCCATTAGCATCTCTGGATGATTTTGCTGTATTATGAAGGGGGATGACCACACTGGACATTGAGATGCTGAGTTTGCCTGATACTCTCCAAGTGATACTTGTTAGATTTGCCTCTATAGCCAAGTCCTGCCTTCAGAAACCATGGTGTTAGGTCTACCTGATCTTGCCTGATTGTTGAAGTTCTTTTTAACCCGAGCAACATTTCTTGAACCATCTTATTTATCAATTGTGATCAACTGTGCCTTTACCTTTCACAAATGTTTTAGCGCCCTGTGCATGCACTCCTAACTTGGATAGGCTTATATTATCATAACTAGTTTATATCAAACTAGAGCCATATAGTTTTATTTTTTATGAATATTTTGATTATTGCATTTAAAAAAGACTGCCATCTTTGCTGTTACATTTTAAATCTGTTGCAGAACTTTATAGACAACATATATATATATATATATATATATATATATATATATATATATATATATATATATATATATATATATGGAGGCGCGTGGGCTAGTGGTTAGAGTCGTGGGAAATGGACTCGTCGATTCGAGTTCAATTCCTAGACGAAACTGTTGGCATTTCACATAGCGCTAATACCCTTGGGAAAGGTATGAATCCATATATTCTCCCTCCAGCTATGGGTTAAATAGTAGGGCAGACTGGTCCCTTCAGCCTTGAGTATGCAACCAGTCTAGGAGATGGATAACTCTGAATTCAAAATTCCCTCCAGCTATGGGTTAAATAGTAGGGCAGAATGGGCCCATCAACCTTGGGTAGGTAACCAGTCTAGGAGAGGGATAACTCTGAATTCAAAATTCCTGAGGTCGGTCGTTGATTGGGTTTGTGGCAACCCTTGATGCACCAATTCCTTCCTATCGACTGTGCCAAAAAGTGTGGATGGTTCAACACAAGGCTTCACCACTATAAACAAATCACTGTGTGGGTGTTCATTGTGTGTGTGAACCCTCATGCGTTGAAATTGATGAGAGAGTCCATAATATATATAATATATATATATATATATATATATATATATATAGACATCCTGTATTTCTTAATAGAGATCCTTCCCATCATTAAATGGGCTTACAGTGTATAGTAAAAGGCCCAAAGATATCAAGGTATTGCAGTGCTATAAAGTAAAGTCGCCGGTATCAGCCAATCAGCGAGGGAGTTTATCCCCTTTTCACTAGTGCTAGAGGAAGGAGATTGTTTTTGTGTCTGAGGTGGAGCGCCACATCTACCATCAACTCCTTACTTTACCACACAGATCCCTCTGCTACTCATACGCTGAGTTGGCAAGGGCTGGTATTGAACTAGGAACCTTGTGATTTCTAGCCAAATGCTCTACCGACTGAGCTAACCCAGAATGCCTTGCATAATTAGGTCAAATAGAGTCAGTTCAATTTTACAGACTCTGGCTCCAGGGACCCCTTAATTGCTTTTGAATCTACAGTTCTGTATTGTAGAAATATAACTAATTTATTACACATAAACTTTGACAACTAAATTCTATAGAGAATGAATTTGTTGGCATCCTTCCATCTACAAAAGATGATGGCATAGTGTCCACTTTTTTTTTATTATCTGCAACTGCGTGAGTAGCTGAACAAACCAATTTTTGAATGGCAATCTCTGGTGCAATAACTGCAAACAAACAGTGATGCTTGCTGGAGTTGCTGTTGTCTCTCCTTCCTTCTGGCTCTCTTTTCTGTGGCGGATTCTTTCCTCTCTTTTTCACTCCTTTTCATCCCTTGTTTGATGAGGAGGTGCCAGGTCACTTGGTCTTCTGCACAAGCCCCCATGTGTTGGTGTTGATGTGGCATGTCTTCATGTCCTTCTTGCAGACATTTTTAAAGTGCAGGCATGGTCTCCCTACTGGTCGGGTGCCTTCTACTAATTCGCAGATGATGGTGGACATGCTGTTCATGTTCATGCTCATTCCAGCATGTCTGTGTTGGGCATTTTGTCCTGCCAGCGTATGCGTAGGATGTGGTGTATTCTATGGAGAATGAATATTCTCTAGTAAAATAAGTCTTAAATAATTTTGAGCACTGAAATACTTTAGTGGATTCCCAACTTACTATTTTGCTTATTTTGCACCCACCCACAAAAACAATCTTATATGGGCCTTGTATACTACAGAAAATTGCTGATCACTATAGTTGATTCTGCAGCTATTTAAACTGCACAGGTGATCACCAAATTTATTACACATAAACTTTAACAACTAAATTCTATAGAGAATGAATATTCACTAGTAAAATAAGTCTTAAATATTTTTAGCACTGAAATACTTTTGTGGATCCCCAACTTACTATTTTGCTTACATGGACCCGCACAAAAACAATCTTATATGGGCCCCAGAACCATATGAACCTCTGTTATAAATTGAGATGAAGCACTTTCACTTTCACTTTTGTTATTTTATTTCTAGTTTCATTCCATCTTATTATTTACTGTATTGACTGAAGAGAAAGTATTGTGATAAAAAGCAACAAGAATAAGATATAGAGTAAAGCTAGTAATAAGATAATTGTAATAATGTAAAGTAAATTGACTTGTGATAAAAGGAAACTATAAGATAGTGTAACTGATAATAATTGTAACCAGTGGTGGAAATGGTGGGTAGGATACATTAGGTGTATGGCATATACATGATTGTCAATTTTCAGTTTTTTTTTTCTTATGTTCAATGTCTGCTAATGGAGATATTTATTATTAGCTATCTTTTGTCATGTTTCTATCAATAGAAATTTATTTTTTATTCTTATAATTACACAAGCATATTTTATTCAGTTATCATAATAAAACACAATATAGATTAATTTATAATATACTATACAGTAAGTCATTCAGTATTCTAGTTGGATGTGAAACCTATATTTATTTGAATGAAATAAATTATGAATACATATTTCCACATGTAATTATATATATATATGTGTGTGTGTGTGTGTCTGTATCCTGTACTCATTGTAGATTGTCCTAGTTAAATTGCATCTAGTGGTGAGGTTCCAATTCTGCAGCTCTGGGGAGTGTGGAGTACCCCTTCATTGCCATTACATCCTGGTCTACCCTGACCTGGAGTGGTAATACCTGTTAGGGTCCCATCTATGGGTTAAATCAATAAAAAAATGCTGTTATAATCTGAGATCATTTGAACAAGAAAATAAAATGACATAATTTTTTCTGAAACATCTTCTGTGTGTAGATATATATGTAAATATTGAAATACAAAAAAAATATTCAGAGGACTTATTTATTTTATCATATTTCTATACTTATATATTGTTGGTTTTCCATTTTGTGTGTGTATATATATATATATAGTAAATGAAGAAAAACTCTAAACTTGCTTCATTACAGTAATTTATTTCAACCGTATTAATACGGCATTCTTGTGATTACCTGAAGATGCTGTATTAATACGGTTGAAATAAATTATTGTTTTTCTTCATTTACTAAATATCTTGCTCTATCTTTTTTACTCACTGGTATTAGGCACATTGAGCTCTCCTTATCGTCTACCTGCATCAGCTTGGTTAAACCACACATGGAAAGACCCTAACTACGGAAAAAAAAAAATTTATGTATATATATATATATATATATATATATATTTTCCCAACGAATTTTTTTATTCAAAATAAATGTTCACTCTGATGAAGGTCGATTCTTCTATGTGTGTGAAATATTTTCACACACATAAACTGACCGAAACACATGTGTAAGTGATATCGATTAAATTCATTTTATCCATCTACATTTCTTTTCTTTACTCATTTTTCCTCATATATATATATATATATATATATATAAACCACCTACATGAAATACCTGATTTTATCCAAGTTTCTATTGAGATTCATTTAATTTACAGGATTCTTGATGATTTAAAGCTAAAAAGAAAAAAACGAAATCCTGCAAATGAAAGCAATATTAAAACAGTTTTTATTACTTTTGAATATGAATAGTAAAATCACAGAGAAGGAAAACTGACTGTAGATAAAGTCTATAGAGGCTAATGATTCTTGTAAGTTCAACGTACAAGACACATCGTTGATAATGTCCAATAATTTAGTAATAAACATAATCTGAAAGTAAATCCCAATATACACAGTCAATTAAATAGCCAAAGACATAACTAAAAATACTAACCCAACTCCAAGAAACAATTTGTACCACTCATCTTAAAAAACTCTAGAGACTTAACAAAAGAAAAAAAAAGCACCAACTATAATAAAATTATGGTGAGACTTCATATCAAATTATAACGAACACACCAACAAAACATATTTTCGTCTTTTTGAAAAAAAAAATCCCCAAAATAAAAAAAAACTTATATCTACTAATCTGGGTAAGCTCAGTTGGTAGAGTGTTTGGCTAGAAACCACAAGGTTCCTAGTTTGATACCGGCCCTCGACAACTCGGCGTATGAGTAGCACAGGGATCTGTGCGGTAAAGTGAGGAGCTGATGGTAGGTGTGGCGCTCCATCTCGGATGCAAAAACAATCTCCTTGGTTAGCGCTAGTGAAAGAGGGATAGTTTCGCTCGCTGATTTGCTGATACCCACTTTAGGCTACCCCAACAACTTACTAATCAATAAAGAATTGTGGTTTTGTTTTTTAAAATTCAAGAATTTTCATAAGCAAAAATTCAGGTTTATTAAGAATTCTGGGGTATGGGTTATCGTCCCTTGTCTGCGAGCCTCTGTTTCAAACCAACCAATCATGAGTCAGCATACTTTAGCGCCAAACCCAAAAAGTGCAGACTCATTCAATCTCTTCTGCATCAGCAACGAAAGGGATCGGACCGTACAAAGGTCGCTCCTACTATACTACAACAGACCCGGAGTCGGACGCAAACAGAAGTCCAAATATATCCGAATTATAAACAGAAGGCCGTAGCAAGGGGCTCCGTTAATACCCCATATCCCAGGATAAACAGCTAAGTGACATTTATATAAATATTATATACATATTATATACATATTGTATACATATTATATATTTGACCGCAAACGAGACTAAAGTTTGCAACTTTATATTTAATACAGTCTTATATTCTTATCTTGTCGTTGTTTTACTTCTTTAACTCTTAACTCGTCTGCCACATTTGCGGTTAACTCCAGTCAAACCTCGGAGTACTGCCGCTGTGTTATTTTTCTTACAGGTTTTTATTCCTTGAGTTTAGGAAATCATTTGCACAATTAAAGAGTACTGGGTGGCATTGTCACTAATGTTATTGCTGGTCCATTGGGGGATTTCAAACCTTTCAACATAATACCCCTATTGCCAGCTAGACCCCCACTAGGAGCGATCACTCCCAAGTGTGTCACCCATCTGTTTCAATGCTAACAGCTAAACTGGTTTATATTGAGCTTTGTCAACATAGACCTTGGTTTCTGCAAAACCGGATTGGCTATTGCTGGAGCCAACCAGTGTGCAGAGTGGTTGTTATAAACAGGTCTCCGTAGTTTTGATGCTTTTTTTTAATTCATTGGCAGGACGTAGAACTAGCGATAAGTTGAAAATTCCTTTTTAACAAATTTAGGAAATCAGAAAGACAGAAACTGACACAGCACAGGATATTGTAAAAAAGGAAAACTCTCTAAAATACTAAAAACTTCTTTTAACTGGTACAAAGACTACTACTACAATTACTTGTAACTGCTGCTAAATCGACCAGTTAATTATATCTTATTCTTATATAGTTATTCTTTGTGTATAAAATTAACTACAACCACAGTATCCAATTCAGAGTAGTTTAATGGGTTTTATTAAGCCCTTTTTGTGCTGACCATTAGTTTCTGCGGGCTATGAATCCCTAACTGGAAAAGTTGTAAGGGGAAGATTTAAACGATCCCCTTTGAGTTTATGCCACTGGTCGGGACAGGCGACACGATAAGCGCTCTCACATTTCTTTGATGATTTTCTATTTCTTTGAAAAGTATTTGCTGTTATCCTTTTATTGAATGTTATTTGTTTTTCCTTGTACGGTTTCACGGTGTTTATTAAATAAACTTAATGACATCGGTACAGAAGCATTATGCCATCCTTTCTTTGAAGACCAGTAGGCATAAAAAGTCATGGATATCCGTGCCAATTGCACGACATGATGATGATGCTTTGTGAGTTTTTCACATCAGCATTTCACTGGAGTCTGAGTGACAGTAACTCTCCTCAGGTCTCTAGAGTATTCTATTCAGAGTATTCTAGCTAATGTTAATGTTCTTTGGATAATCTCGATTCTTCCTTTTTTTTCAATTCATCTAGACTTTTTTCCAAACCCTTGGGGACCGTTCCAAGGGCACCAACTACAATATCATTATGGCTATTATTTGTGTTTATGCCTCCTTGAGTATTTCCTCTTTTACATCAACCTTAAAAGAAAAAAACTGAGAATACTTGCACAGAATGTATACAATATTAATACAATATCTATATACAGATCGAATTCTGTTAAATAATTCATTCAATAGTTCCCAAAAATGCTTTAAATTATTTTTCTTACCATTATTTTTGAAATCATCCAATTCACTTAGAAATTATCTTATATTTTTACTATTTTTTAAATTTTATTTGATAAGGTAATTTGTTAAAAAAATATATTACTCTATTGGTAAAAATATCCAATTGGTTAATAGACTTAGTTGTTGAAATCTGCCTTGACAGATATGTATCAACGTTAACATTTTTTAAAGAATTAAACACCCAAGTAGTCAGAAGCGTGTCCAAAACAATTAGAAACCTAATCAATAAACCAAAGGACAAAACAACTTTAGATTTTCTTTTTATTATTCCTTGTAAGAATTATAAAACAACGTTTGTCAGCAAAATTTCAAGATGTCTTAAAAAGCATCTTCATGGGAATATGATAAATAGAGGCATGTGGTTAGAGAGGTAGGAAATGGACTCGTCCAACCGAGTTCAAATCCTAGATGAAGCTGTTTGCATTTCACATAGCGCTAATACCCTTGGGAAAGATATGAATCCAACTACTCTCCCTCCAAATATGAGTAACTAGTAGGGTAGACTGGGCTCTTTAACACTGGCTAGGTAAACAGTCTAGGAGAAGGAAAACTTCTTGTGTTGCATCCTGCTTATGTAGAGGGGTTGGTAAATATATATAAAAGTAAAGTCGTTGGGGTGGCCAATTGTCAGTATCAGCCAGACAGCAAAGGAGTCTATCCGCTTTTCACTAGTGCTAGACCAAGGAGATCGTTTTTGACATCTGGGGTGGAAAATATTATAAAATCTGTTCTTAATAACAATTAAGTTCATTTCATATAATGTGCAAGCACAATTAAGAACACATTTTATGATATTTTTGTGTTAAAACATGCAGTTGTATTGATTCAAACAAATTTGTATTTTCAGTGTAGATTTATAATGAAATGAAAATGGCTGACTAAAACATACAGCTTCCTCAAAGTGAAATAAACAAGAGGAGGTTAATCTCATTTATGTAACTAATGTTCAGATTATCTTTAGAATTATCTTTATTCTTAAGATCTACACTACCTTAATCCATGAAGGTTGATATTGTTACATTGCATAACTTTCTATACTTATTCTTAGTCTGCTATTCTGGTCTTTTTCCCCACTTCTGGGCTGAGACTTCTTGGGTTAGTCTTGGGCATTTCTTTGGACTTCTTAGGTGTTTATTCATCTGTGTGTCAATTCTTTGGTGGGGGGGGGGGGGCATAATAGGCAGACATATCTCATTTTATTAATGGAATGCAGGTTTTTTGCTCACATCAGAAACCGTTATTTTAATGCAAACAATATAAAAGATCTATTTGAAAATGTCAACATGGAGGACATTCTGTCCTTTTTGAGGGAAATAAAATTATACCATAGAATAAGACATGAACTTAATTAATACCATACAACATGATCCCTAATGGTGCTAACACATTGTTAAAACCAATTACTAAAAAAGTATAAATATAAATACACAACATATATTACTTCCTAACTGCTAGGCATGAAATAACCCCAGACAGGTTGATATGCCGTTTAAAATCAATCAACCAACCAACCATTATCTCATTCTTCTCAATCAGAAGTGGTCAGAATGTTTCTAGTAAGAGAGGTGGGGGTGGGGAATGGCAGCTCTTTCTTAAATATTTCTCTACTCTTGACCGCCTTGTCGGCTGGGGTGTTAGAATGCACCGACTGCAACTCTGCAGAGGAGTATCAATCCCCCAAAAGGGGCCACCTGTTGGTTGTGGGTGGCGACCCATGATGCTTAGGGATAGAACCCAGGTGGTTGAGCAGTCCATCATTTGCAATACTCCACTTTGGCCCTATCTTGGGCTAGACAGGCAGTCGGAGAGGCACCCTCCGATCAATCGGCTGGTCACGTCAAACCCTAGCAACTATATGATTTCCCCAACCCTATTGCCCTTATGGCAAGCACCCAAACCCTTTTATCATATGGGTGATAGAAGGCAGTGGCTGAGGGTCTACATGTCCTGGGAATGATGTTAAACTCTATCTGATGGTGAGGTTCGAGTTCTGGAGGTTTGGAGAATGTGGAGCACCCCTTCATCACCATTGCTCCCTGGTCCACTCTGACCAGAAGTGGTAGTACCTGCTAGGGTCCCATCTTTGGGTTAAGTAGAAAAACATGAGTTTATAAACAAAATTGATTATTCATTAAGAATGAATTTATTTCAAAACTTTGTCGGCATTAAATGACCCACTAAGGTTGATATGCCGTAAAATAAACCAGGTGAATAGTATAACAGTCATTGTATTAAGAAATGGATGCAGTGACCCATGTTCAAATTCTGGACAAAGCTGTTTGTTTCATTTTGTGCTCATGCTTTTGGGAAAGGCAGGAATCAATCTATTGCCCCCCCCAGCTGTGGGTAAATAAACCTACCTCTCATTCCTTTAGATAAGGGGATAGGTGCTGGCTGGTAGGACAACCTCTGGGAACACCGATTTATTTTTATACCTCCCAACACAGAAATTCTTCCCAGTTATGGGTTAAATAGTAAGAGTACTGTTCTTCTACACGCATGACTTTGGCATTAAATAACCCACAAAGTTTTGTCATTAAAAAAATGAACCAAACAAATGCAACTAACCGTTATCATCTTGCAACACCTTCTAATTAAAAATGAGACCATCCAAATCAGTTAAGATGAAATGCAAAAATGTTGCAGATGTGCTGAATTCTTATTTTTTATGAGCTAAATAATGGACTATTCCGTTTTTTGTTAGAAAGGAAAGAAAAGGGATATGCTACACAGAAAATATAAGAAAAAAAAAGAATGTAAGGGAAATATATAGAAAGGGAGGGAGTGGATGGAAGCAATAATGCTAATCTGTTTCAATCGAACATAATGAAACGATGAAAAGAAAGAAAAAAAGAGTGAGGGAGTTAAATCAAGATTATTTTTTTTTACATATTGAACTATTTAACAATAGCTCTTAAGTAAACATATCAAACATTGTAATAATTAAATTATCATACTGTGGTATATCCACAGATCCCACTAGTATTGTACTATTCTATCAAAATATTTTGATTTTCTTGCTTTTAGTGTATTGGTTTTTCCCAAACAATATGTCCAGATGCCCTGGGGGTGCATGAGTGAACATTCTGTGACAAAAGGTGTTGAAGGGATTGGCCAAAATGTTTACTGCAAAAGTACTGTCCCTCTACAAGGATGACTTTGGCATTAAATAACTCACAAAGGTTGATATGCCATTAAAGAAAAAAACCAAACAAATATTCCAGGTCTGCATAACTACCCTTCAGTCCCTGTTTTATTCTATCAAAATATTTTGGTTTTCTTGCTTTTACTAGATTGTTTTTTCCCAAACAATATAAGTCCAGCTGCCTTGGGGGGCATGAGTGAACATTCTGTGACAAAAGGTGTTAAAGGGATTGGTCAAAATATTTACTGTAAAAACAACACAAGAAATGAGGAATTTAATAGTCTGAAAAACTCTTAGCATGAAAGAATATTAAATTGTTTTGCAGCTGAAAGCAAAAAAAAACATTTGAATTTTTGTTTTTACAAATAATTTTTTAAAAAGTTTCTTTTTATTATTTTTATTATTAATTATGTAGTCTTTATGAAATTATGGAATTTCAAAAATATGTGACATCCAAACAAGAGTCAAATTATTTATGAGATGTTTTAAATTGATATTGCTTTCATAATTTAACTTCATAAAATACAATTCTGACAGATAAGCAGACATCTTTGCAAAAAATATGTACAAAGATTGATCAATTTGTTGAAGAGTCAGTAGATTAGATAGACAAATAGGAAGATAAGAATAAAAAAATGTCCGATTTTCATTTTTCTTGTGAGAAAGAGTAAGTGATAAAAATAGAAAATAATTGAAGCACTATGATATAAAGGGAGGGTGGTAAGGCCTGGAGAATGAAAGAAAAAGAGAGACAATATTACACAAAATACATACTATGTCTGGTATGATCTGGAGAATGATAGAGAATGAATGAATAAGAGGTTGAGAAAGTTAGGCAATGACTGCAACAGAGAGATGCTGATAAGGCCTGGAGAGAGGGGGGAGAGAATGAATGTTTGAGAAACTTAGACGATGTAATTGAGAGTCTGGTAAGGCCGGGAGAAAGAAAGAGAATGAACAAGAGAGGTTGAGAAAGTTAGGCAATGACTGTAATATCGAGATGCTTGTAAGGCCAAGAGAATGAAACAGATGAATGAATAAGAGATGCCTGGAGAGAGGGTGGGAATGAATAAGTTTGAGAAACTTAGACGATGTAATTGAGAGCCTGGTAAGGCCGGGAGAAAGAAAGAATGGATAACAGAGGTTGAGAATGACAATGTAATTGAGAGTCTGGTAAGGCCTGGAGAAAGAAAGAATGGATAACAGAGGTTGAGAAGGTTAGACAATGGCTATAATATCAAGATGCTTGTAAGGCTATGAGAATGAAAGAGAGATTAATGAATGAAAGGTTGGGAAAGACAATGACTGTAATATAGAGATGCTGTAGAGGCTTGGAGAACAAAAGAAAATGTATAAGAGAGGATGAGAAAGTTAGCCTATCAATGACAAATAGAGGCTGATAAGGCCTGGACAATGAAGGATAGAGAGAATGAATAAGAGATTATGAGGAAGACAATGACTGTAATAGAGAGGGTATGGCTTGAAGAATGAGAGAGAGAGAGAGAGAGGATGAATAAGAGAGGTTGAGAAAGTTAGTCAATGACTGCAATGGAGAGAGTTTGGTAAGGCCTGGAGAAAGAGAGAGAGAGAATGAGAATATTAGACAATACCTGTAATATAAAGAAGCTAGTAAGACATGAGAGAGAGAGAGAGGGGGGAAGATAAATGAAACACTATGATATAAAGAGATAAACACAGTCTTGTAAGAGAAAGTTAGACAATGACCGAGAGAGTCTGGTAAGGCCTGCATAATGAAATAGAGGAAGAGAGGGGGGATGAATAAGAGACTTTGAGGAAGTTAGACAATGACTGTAATAGAGAGAGGCTAGTAATAGACATGAAGAGAAAGAAAAAGCCTTAGAGGGAGATAGAGACCAAGTTGATATAAAGAGAGATGAGCATGGTCTTATGAGAGAAAGATGGTTGGTGAGTAGAAAAATGGGAGAATGTTTTGAGAATATAAAAAAAATAGATGACAAAAATGTAGATTGATCGAAAGATTTGAAAATCAATGCAGACAAAGAAAAAAAAAAGGGGGGAGGGGCAATAGGTGTGGAAGAAGAAGATTGATGACTAACAAGCGGAAAGTTTGTAGTCAAAAAAAAAAAAAAAGAAAAGTTTCCTAAAATTCTTAATAAGTAGCAAAAGGTGCTACTTTCCTCGGGCCCTTCCCACTTGGTCATATTCCATTTACCCTCGCAAGTGTAGTAGATATCAATAGGTATAAGAAAATAAAATAGAAATGAATGCAGTAGAAATTGAAAACAAAATTGGTTAATGGTCGATGAAAAGTATAAATATGAGGTTCAATAAATAATGTGAAATTTTGCTTAAGGAATTGGCAATAGGTTTCATTGCTTAATGGCATATCAAACTTTGTGGATTATTTAATCCCAAAGCCATCCTTTTAGAAGAGTCATAGTGGTACTATTTAGCTAGGGTAAGAGGAATTATGGGGTCGTAGGGAGCTCTTAATCTCCTGGTGGTCGACTATTGTTTTGGACGAAAGAAGAAAAACAACACAAATGAAAGTTACACACATATATTAACAAAGGTACAAAATTGTTGCAAATTTTGATGGCATTTGCTACTAGACTTATCTTGAGAGGTGAAATTACAGTTTGTAGGTAAATTAGCGCTAGAAAGTCGTTGGAGTGCTGTTGAGACGCATTTCTCCTGGTGAAAGTTATTAGGATAAGTAAAGTGTTGGGGAGTGCTTTTTTTGAGCAACTCACCTAGGTAACTGCCCTTTTAAGTGGGCAGTGGACGGAGCCCTTGTTAAGGTGACTCCTCCGGTCGACAATCTTGAGATAAGTGATGGGGTTTGGTTTTGTTGCCAACATTGTATGTTGGCAATTCGCCCCCTAGTGGCTGGGGGAGATAATTCTCTATCGGTTTTTCCAATAGGGAGGTCAAACCTTTCCTATGGATATAGTCTGAAAATGAATGTAATAGCATGAAAGGAGTTTGAACTTGCTCAACAGGTTTTTATGTATAAAATGAAAAAGAAAGTTTCTAGGCACTGTGGTCAGTAAAAAAGGTTATGCTGATTCTTCTGGGATATGAAAAAAAAAACATCACTATTTATTTCCTTGAAAAAGCAGCAACTGTAAACATTGGTGAGTCCCAGTGATGTATTGTAATACAATAAAACTCCGACAAGGGTTGATAGACAAAACATTTTATATACACAGCACAAGAATTAAACAGGGTACATAATACATAGAGGTGTACATAAACATACAGACAAAAGTAGAGATAATGACACATTCATGAATGGAAAAACTGGGACTCACCAATGTTTACAGTTGCTGCTTTTTCAAGGAAATAAATAGTGATGTTTTTTTTCATATCCCAGAAGAATCAGCATAACCTTTTTTACTGACCATAGTGCCTAGAAACTTTCTTTTTCATTTTATTTTATTTTTTATAATCTATTTTATTTTTGTCTGTGTGTTTCCACCCCATTGACTGTCCTTTTGACATGGGTAAACCACTACGAGCCCATGGGCTTGTAGTGGTATACCCATGTTTATCCCATTTGCAAATATTTTTTTTACTATGTTTCTCCATACACATCACACATTCTTCAGTAATTTTGCAAGGTTTGCACTTCACAGCTACCAAAATTTTTATGACAGACCTCTGTTCAATTTTGGAGCAATCAGTTTGATTACTTGCTATTTTCAATAGCCTCAAAACATATATAACCCATCTAGGAGAAGGAAAAACTCTGAATTTAAACTAGTTGTACTCCTCCAAAAAGAATTGACCTTGTGTTGTATCCTGCTCATAGCAGAGGGGTTGGGTATATAGATATATATTATCACTAGAGAGAACCTTGAGCTATGGCAATGAAGGGCCACTCCATAACTGTATTCTCACCACCAAATGTAGTTTAGTGTCATACCCAGGACAACACATTTTGCAATGAGTGAGGTTATTTTACTCCTCTGCAAGGGATGCAGTCTGTGAATTCTAACCCCCTTTCTAAGTTGCCTAAACTGATTTCAACTCTGAACAGCATCATTATTATTTGATGTATAAAAATCAGGTTTCAAAATTATGTGAAGTGTTTGAAATTAGAATTTCTTCTAAATCTTTGACATTTTTTGCATCTTTTGAACATATTGCATAATGCATTGACTCTTAAACAAGATTTAGTAGGAATCAAATTTTGACAAAGGTGAGCAAATGTATATACAGATAATGAAAAGGAAACTTTTACTGTGAAAATGCTAAAACTACAGAAAGGACTGTTATTGAGAAGAAACTGTAACAGTGAATGAAACTGAAAGGAGAGATGAATATCACCATCAGTCAGTGGTAGAGAATATAAGATGGAAGAAGTAGGTAACTGTAAATTAAAGTTGAATAAATCTAGCATGTTTGTTCTTATCTATATATTGAATCACCACCAGATGTTGTTTAGTGTCATACCCAGGTTACCGCATTTTTCTTTTGAGGGTGGGGGGTAGTTTACTCCTCTGCAGAGGATACAGTCCTGATGACTGGATAATGGTTAAGATAAAGTGAAAGTAAACAATAATTACCTGTTCACCCAACTAAATAATGTAACATGAGTACAAAACTTCAGTTATTTTATTCTTTAATAAAAATGGTCATTTTGCAATAGGGAGATGCACATTTTTATTAAGAAGTGCAGGTGGTGTAAATGTATCAAAACACTGGACCCACTTTTTTTTTTCTTTCTTTATGGATGGTCTTACCTCTCTGCAGTTGGTGTATTCTAATAATGGGCCAGTTTAGCTCAGTCGGTAGAGCGTTCGGCTAGAAATCACAAGGTTCCTAGTTCGATACCGGTCCTCGCCGACTCAGCGTATGAATAACACAGGGATCTGTGCGGTAAAGTAAGGAGCTGGCGGTAGGTGTGGCGCTCCACCTCAGACGCTAAGATAATCTCCTTGGTCTAGCACTAGTGAAAAGGGAATAGACTCCCTCGCTGATTGGCTGATACCGACTTCAGGCCGCCCCAACGACTTTACTTACTTTTACATAAAATATTAATAAAATAAAATAAATGAATAAATAAATAAAAGATCCATTAAAAGACAGATCAGCTCCCCAATTTATGCTACAGATTGAACCCATGCACTGAGTTGGCAAGGGTTGGTAACAAACCCGGAACCTTGTAGTCCCAAGACGGATGCTCTACCAACTGAGCTAAACTGGCCCGAAAAGATTGAAATAGCTAAAAAAAAAAATGTAAAAGATAAAAATGATGGTATATGTATTGAAAGGAATCATTAAGATAGTAAAAGAGCTGTTTGCAAAGGTTAGCAATAGATTAGGAAGAATTGTAATACCTCACAGAGAAATGTGTTGGCTGACTAAAAAGTTAGATAAAGAGACGTTTAAACAAATAGACATATCGTTAGACTATCAGGTTCTACGTTTTGGAAAAAAAACAAACCCAACTGTCTGGAGATTAATGATTAAAAAAAACTTCAAATTTCATTTTAAAGATATTGATTTCTCTTAAATATCATCAAATGTAATCTTGTGATTAAAAAGTTAAAAATTGCTTTTTGATGTTGGAAATGAAGTATAAAAAGTAATGAACATTGGCTGGAGAATGAGAATTCTACTATGTATTCTTCTAACTGGACTTTTTTCTTTTATTAAAAAAAAAAAAAAAAAAAAAAGGAAAAAAAAGTGAATAAATCATCAATTAAAAAATAATTTTTAATAATCTATTTCTTGAAGATGAGATTTCTTAGTAAAGAATAAGAAAGAAAAAATATTCAATATTCATGCAGTAGTTCATGTGCTGGGTTTCAAAAGAAAATTAACTAATGCTTTCTGAGATATTATTCATTTATTACAACAGATTTTCTTCCTATTAACATGAACTATTGTAGTAATATATACTAGCAAATATATGCACCCCCCGGGCGCAAGTATTTAAGTTTTAATGTAATAAAATATTGTATTAAATTAGAAAGGCTAATGAAACTAAATAAGAATACAGATAAAAAGATTTGAAACAGAGGGTATAATAAAAGATTTGAAACAGAGGGAGTATAATAAAAAATAGAACAACTGAAACTTACTCTTCCATCACTCTTGTCTTTCATTGTTATTTTTTTCTAATTTAAGTATTTAGTTATAAGAGGAAGTAAAGAATAAAATGACAGTTATTTTATCTTGTTAATGGATTTCATTTAAGATTTATTGAAGAGACTTTTTCTTATATTCATTAAAATAAAACCAAACAGTTAGAAATCAATAATATTAAGCACATATTTATTAAATTCGATTTTTTAATATTAATATGCAAATTAGCCTTCCCATTCACACTGTAAACCGCTATTTTGTTGTATATATAAATATAATTGCATGTTGTCAGTATGTAGACATAGTTAACAGTATTAAAGACAATTTTATTAATAATTGAGGTCTAGATAAAAATAAAATCATGGAGAATGTGATGTCAATAACTAAGAGAATTGTGACTTGAGTAGGAATATAGTTTCGGTTACAGACAGAAAAACACACAATCTCCATTATAATAAGATATATATATATTGAATTTTTTTTTTTGATAGAGGAATTGTTCTTTTGTTCCTCACATCTCCACCACACTATATATATATATATATATATATATATATATATAGTGTGGTGGAGATGTGAGGAATAAAAGAACAAATCTCAGACAAAAGTGTGTAGGATATATTTTGCTAGAGCTTTGAGCTCGGCATCTTCATTAAAAAAACAACCAGTCGTAAAACGCATGTGGTCAACTCAGTTATAAAACCATGATATTTGAATGTTTAGTGGAGATGTTTCTTAGTTTTTTTGACATGATATGTGGTTAAAAAATTAACATTTTTTATAGATTAATATACTAAATTTATGAATATAGTTATACTACTTTGATGTTTAGAATAATTTGACTATTTCCTACATGGCTGATTAGTGACCAATGTTTAAGATAAAATACAGAAGCCTATCTGGTATCCTTATGTTTTAATAGATGTTTTATAGACTCTTCAGTATTGGGACCTTATGAATTGAAACTTGGCCACCCAGGGGCACCCACTGGTTGGTGGTTATCATTGAGGACAATGAAATCAGAAACCCAAGTTCAAATCCTTGATGAGGCTGTTTGCATTTCACACCACACTAATGTTCTCAAGAAAGGCATGAATCCATCTTTTCTTGTCAATTTTACCAATATCTTTTTTGCAAATTATATAATATCATAAAATAATTTGTTGCCACACATCTTATGCAATATATAAACAAATCTTTTAAAGCTTACAATTTTATTTACTACTCAACATAGAAAAATAATTTTTATGTCAAAATTTAAATAAAATCTTTTTTCTTCCAATTAAAACCAAATTTTTTACAATAAAATTATGAAATGAAAAGTAAATAACTCCAAAATCTCTTTTCTTTAATATTAATAAATTTAAAAAAATTAGGTTGTATCATATGAAATGTCTAATTGAAAATTAAAAAAAAAACAATAACCAAATTTCATTTTCATCTTATGTGAAAAAAAAAACACAATCTGGTATTTACCCATAACTGGAAGAAAGGGGAGAAAATATGGCTTCATACCTTTCCTAAGAACATTAGTCTGAAGTGAAATGCTAACAGCCTCATCTAGGATTTGAACTTGCATTGCTGATTTCATTTTCCTCAATGATAATTTTTATGCTAATGGTGCATCAATTATCATCTAATAGAAACCCCCAAAATATTTAACAAGGTTAATGTTTGAATGAGTTTTATCATTTAAAAGCAGAAAGAAGATTGTGTGTTTCAGCAGCCAATTTTCTTTTAGACATGTTAAATTAATTATAAACAAGGATTGTTTATTAAGTGCTTTTTGGCTGGCAAGTCATCATCAGAAATGTGTGGCAACAGCACAGATTCCTTTGACTCTCTCTCACCATCTATCCCTATTTGTAAGTTCTCTAGTAATTGTTTAAGTGCTTTTTGGCTGGCAAGTCATCATCAGAAATGTGAGGCAACAGCACCGATTCCTTTGACTCTCTCTCACCATCTATCCCATTTGTAAGTTCTCTAGTAATTGTTTAAGTGCTTTTTGGCTGGCAAGTCATTATCAGAAATGTGTGGCAACAGCACCGATTCCTTTGACTCTCTCTCACCATCTATCCCTATTTGTAAGTTCTCTAGTAATTGTTTAAGTGCTTTTTGGCTGGCAAGTCATTATCAGAAATGTGTGGCAACAGCACCGATTCCTTTGACTCTCTCTCACCATCTATCACCATGTAACAATTTATATATTTAACTCAGCTTAGATTAGCCTGGCTAAATGATAGAGTAGTAGAGGTACAGTGAGGTTCAAAATCACTATCAATGGTCTGTAAGATTGGCTTTCTAAGAAATAGAAAATTTCTTATGAAGGTGTTTGTGGTGTAATGGTTATCATTGTAGAAAATTGACACAGCAAACTGAGTTCAAATCTTGGATAAGGCTGTTTGCATTTCACACAGATTTCATGCTCTTGGAAATCCATCTATTGTCCTTCCAGCTATGGATAAATAGTTGGGCAGACTGGGCTCTCTGAATTCAAACCTGTTAGACCTTGTCATATATGGTGCCTAAATCGGATTGTCTGATGAAACCTCAGAAGAGAGAAACGAGATCTCATGGAACTGGTTAATTCAACTTAGCAATTGCTAATTACTCTATTCACCTTGTATCATTGCTTAGTGAACCTTTTTCTCTATCCTTAATACTTGTGTTTCTTCCTTTTATTTCCCTGTTAACACCAACACTAGAGTTAGAACACGCCCACTTAAAAAAAATTGACCTTGTGTCACATCCTGCTCATGCGGAGGGGTTGGGCAAATACATATAGGGAATGATCATCATTACATATCAGTAAAATCTCTTGTCAGTCACTTCAGAACAATCATTGCTTTCATGATCTTTCTCTTGAATCACTGTCAGATTCATTGCTAGACTGAAGAGGACCGAAGAGAAATACATTTCTACAACAGATACATCATCAGACACTCCCAAGTGGTTAAAACAGACGTACAAAGTATTCTCAAATTTATGACGTTATGAAAAACTTTACTGTAAATCACTGAATAATATCACGCCTGTGCAAAAGTTTCCTGTGGAAAAACAATTTTCAATTGTGTAGTTGCTTTCTTGTTTGCAAAAAAAAAATGTGGGCTGAAAACTTTTGCTCATATCAAATACAACAAGCAGTTATAAATTTAATTCATTTTAATGGCATATCAACCTGTCTTGGGTTATTCTATGCCCTAGGTTACTGAACCTTGTTCGTTATATGTTCAAATTTACATTTTTTTGCATAGTTGTTTTTTTTTTTTTAATTTGCACAGGAGCCTATCAAATATGAATCATTTTTAAACAGAACATCCATAGGAGGGACCCAAACAGTGGACAGAGGAGTAATGGCAATAAAGGAGTAATTAACACTCCCCATATCTCCAGAACTCAGCCCTAGAGCCTCACTACCAGATGCAGTTTTGTGGCATACCTATAGGGGCTGGTTTAGCTCAGTCAATAGAGCACCTGCGTTGGAATCGCAAGGTTCTGAGTTCGATACTGGTCCCTGCCAACTCGGTGTATAAGTAGACTAGATTGGGTAATAATATCCCTGGTTTGGGCTAGTGAAAAGAGGATAGACTCCCTTGCTGTATGGTTGATACCGACAATAGGCCATTCTGCCAACTTGACAACTTTATTACCTCTCTGCAGTTGATGCAGTCAGTATATTTTAAGCCCCGTTGACAGGGTGGTGATAAAATTGAGTAAGAATTTATTTGAGGATGTGAATACTAGAATTGTTGTATAGCTCTTTCTTTCTTCCTGTAGGGATTATCTTCCCACTGAGTTGTCGCTTGTTCTCACCAGGGGCTATAGTATTTAAGTGCCTGGTTCAAACGTCTCTTCCTCTCTTTTCCTGTTCCTCAAACTACGAGACACATGGGTTAGTTAAGGTCTACCCCTTCTCGTTGGGGCTTCGTCCCCCCTTACATTACTGTAAGTTATTCACACAGCATGGACTATCCCTAGTCTCATGTCTGTGGCTTTTATGTATATCTTTTTACCATTCATGAATGTGTCTTTATCTTTATTTATGTACTCCTTGTTTATGTACCCTTTTATCCATGTGCTGTATACGTATTAAATGTTTTGTTTATCAAACCTTTGTCGGAGTTTGTATCTTCAAGTACATATCACTTTAATTCTTACATTCCTATCATGTGCTTTCACTTCTTGGCTAGCTGGTCTACCATACTATGTTGTCTCTTTTATGCTGGTCGAGTCAGCAATCAAATATCTGGGTATCTGAGCTGGTTCTCTCTCTGTTCTTCTGGTTTGCTTTCTTGGGTTTTCTTCATCTCTGTGTTCATTGTTGTTTTTAGTAACGTACACAAAGATTTGGTTATTTTTCAGACGTCTTTATTTAGCCCAAGTTTACTATCATGCACAGAAGAAATAACCATCTTGGAAGACATGTCTGCCTTCTCCAAAACCCAACAGCTAACTCCCTAAATTCTAGGTCCACCTCCCACTCCCTCGAACCAAACTGACCAATCGGAGAACAGTCACAAGGCCAGCGAAAGGCCAAAGCTCTGTAAATTCAGAATTACCATTATTTTTAATTTCTACTCTACCAAAATATAACAGAATCTTATCTAATGGTTTATCTAACTGAATATATATATATATATATATATATATATATATATATATATATATATATATAAACGTCATTAATCTTTTACGATAGTAAACACCTGACGTCAGATTTGTATTTAAAATTTCTACTCTACCAAAATGTAACAGAATCTTATCTGATGGTTTATCTAACAGAATATATATATATATGTGTGTGTATGTAAGGTAATCCAAATGACTGGTTGTAAGGATGATTCTATTTGGTATCTTCAAAATCTCACTGTATAACCATACTGTATGCTCTTGTAGGTGCAAACATATATTCATACAAGGATTTTTATGAATCCCTAAAGAGAGCTCAATGCATAATGATCAATAAATTAGATTATATACAGAGCAATATTTAACTTTCAAAGAAAGAAAAACTTAACAAACCGTCATCCCGTTATATTTTATTTCAACCATAAAATCAAAAAACTTTTTTACAAAACCCATCTGATGAGGCTAGAACTCAAAAAAAATTTTTTTTGAGTTTCTGGTTGAAATAAAATATAATGGCATGATTTAAGTTTTCTTTCTTCATTTTTTTTTTTTTGTGTAATCAATCAGTTATTGTAATGTAATTCATTGCAAGATAATTAGTAATTTGTTTGTCAGCAGAAGCAAACACTTAGAATTTCTTCGGTAATTTTCACCTTTAGTTGGCTAAATTCCTAGCAAATAAGGCAATTAGAGTAACCTCCCTTGACTTTCACTTTGAAACAAGACGGTAGCCACTTTGAAAGTCACTGTGCGAAATAAACAAATCTTAGAAACTTTTTCAAAAACAATACAACTGCATGCTTTAACACAAAAATATCATAAAATGTGTTCTTAATAACAATTAAGTTCATTTCAGATAATGAGCACGCACAATTTATGCTAGGAATTTGGCCAACTAAAGGTGAAAATTACCATTTCTTCTTGCACATGATAATCAATTCTATTGTTATCAAGTCATTGGTGATGTCCTAATGGACTCTCCCATCGATTTTGACGCATGAAGGTTCATCCAATGAACAACCTACACAGTGATTTGTTTATAGTGGTGAAGGCTTGTGTTGGACCATCCAAATTTTTTGGCACAGTTGATAGGAAAGAATTGGTGCACAAGGAATGCCACAAACCCAATCAACGACTGACCCCAGGTTTATTCAAATTCAGAGTTTTCCTTCTCCTAGACCGGATACCTACGCAAGGTTAAAGAGCCCAATCTGCCCTAGTATTTTATCCATAGCTGGAGGGAGGATATATGGATTCATACCTTTACCAAGGGTATTAGTGCTCTGTGAAATGCAAACAGACATGTCTATCATTTGAACTCAGGTCGACGAGTCCATTTCCAACAACTCTAACCATTATGCCACACGCCTCCATAATAATGTTAAATGTATGACCTGATCAATTGTATTTTTTTGTTGTTATTTCTTGGGTTCAGTTTTTATCAATCTATTTTGGCAATATATTGATTTACTTAAAAACGCCTCTCCCCATATTTTAATATATATATGTATATATATATAAAATAAATAAAAATAAAGGAAGAAAAATTCCTGTAAGTTGGTTGTTTATCCCTTAAGTTCTCTCTTGTAATTTATTGGAGTCTACAGACCCAGACAGATATCCAACATCTCAATTATGTTGTTTTTTGTCCAGTAAATTATTGGTTCTTTCTTGCAGGCATTGCAATGATCTGGGTTGGGTTTCCTGGCTGGTGGGGGGTAAAAGGGGTGTCTAAACCTTTTTCAAATTTGCTCTGGGCAAATTAAAAAAAACAAAATAAAAAAAAGCACGACTAACATATCTTCTGGGATACAGCCTCATGAGATTTGGTTTAGTGTTGCTATGACATTACATAGAAATTCTGTTGTATCATGAGAATTTGTTGCAAGAATAAACAGGTTGCTGAGAAACTGAATTTAAACTTGAAATAAAAACAGATAATTTTAACAAAAAAGTATTTACTGAAGAAAAAAGAAAAATTGCGATGGGGAAATACTACATGTTGAATTGTGTGAGTTGAATTGAACAACAACTAAGCATAGCCGAATTTGTCCACAAAGCAGTTGTTATTTATAGCACTCAGGAATATTCTGTAATGGTTAATAAAATGGCAGTTGCCGATTATATTAAAAAGGGGGAGTAAGAATCCCAAAAATGTAGTAACGGAAAACAACAAACGCTGAATTCAAAATCAAGCACCAAAAAGGAAAAGCGGGAATTTTTGAGTATTTCAGAGAATGACAAGACGAGTGGTCACGCAACGAATCAGCTCCAGTATCAGCAAAGAAAAACAAGATAAAATATGAACTATTAATACCACAATATAAAAGAAAGGACTATGCCCGGTATGCTATTATACATGTCTGTAATTCTATTTTAATACAGATTGTTATTTTAATACGACTCCATTGATTTCTTTCATTGTGTTAAGTTTTGTTTAAAAGTTAGTAAGTTGTGTAAACCTATATAAAATATATACAACACCCAGCTTGCTACAATTCCATACTTGCATGTGGGTGATCCCATTCTTTAATCCTGATTACTAGATAGTCTTAGTGTAGTATATATATATCTACCATTGTGCATTATGCTTGTAGCAATACAGGTTCTGTATTTGAGTTACAGCTTGCTTGCTACTTTGTCTGCCAATTTGATGGTAATTGGAATCACACTGCAACGTATTACTTCTACATAATAGAATAGCCTTCCGCAATGTTCGTAAGATATGACTATTGCAATAAAGAGGTACTCTACAAGAGTGGTTCTCAACTGGGGGCTATATGACACTCTAGGGATCATATAACATTTCTTTTGGTCCAGTCAATTAAAAAGTATTTAATTATAAAAAATACAATTGGATTTTTAAGCATCAAATGGCTATGGGTCCACCAGAGTAAAATAGGAATCAAAGGTGTGGATTGTGAATCATTAGTTTGTTTGGACAAAGGAACTCTTCAATGAAAAAAGAAGAGAAGTTGTATTAGCAACATACTGGAGATATGACTAACATCGAACACATTGACAAAGCGGTCCATAGGTAAAAAAAAATGGTTGAGAACCACTGCTCTACAATTCCCAGAGCACTGGAACTAGAGCCTCATCACAGTTTAGTGTCTTACCTAGGACACTTTAGGGGGGGGGATGTCGTATACCCTCTGCAGGGATACAGTCAGCATAATCTAAGCTCTGCCAGAAAATCATTATAGTGTCCAATGTAACAACTTAGATATTTAACTAAGCTTAGTTTAACCTGGCAAAATGCTATAAGAGAAGTGCATTCAGTAAAGTTCAAAATCATTATCAATGGTCTGTAAGATTGGCTTTCTAAGACTTTGTAGTAGGTCTGAATTAATTAATTAAATAATTAGTAGGCTTACACATTGTGACGATTTTATTAGATTTAGCAACTTCTATCTATTCTCCCTCCAGCTATGGTTAAATAGTTGGGGAGACTGGACTCTGAAATCAAACCTGTTAATTCTTTGACTACTTTAAGCCATTCACAGTGGTTCACCCTCCACTACACGCACTACAACCTAACAAAGTACAAACACTGATGGTTAGTTCATTATAATTTAAAAAATGGGATATGTAATGCCGGAATCTGATTAGTTTGTAAATCTTTAATTGTAATCCTAAACCTATTTTCAAATTTCCATTGAATTTTTTATTGGACTTTTTATTCGTCTATAATCATTTGTTTTCACATATATGATATCAGGTGTTCGTATCTAATACAACAACTGTGCACCCAGATGTATTGTGTCAATTATTTCTGTAAAGTTTTTAAATGCCATCCTTGGCCAGTTTAAAAGGGCTTAAAGAAATTCCTATGATATGGAATCCTTTGGTAAGCGTATAAGTCCTATCCCGTGTATTTGTAAAGGTCCAGTGATTTAATCCTATGTCCGTCATCCACGAAGGTCAAAAGTAATTATGTTCAGTAGGGTTGGTTTAAGTATTGTATCAACCTCAGATTACTGCCAGTGATTGGCCAAGAGATAGGTCACTATAAGAGGTCTTTGTGGTGTAATGGTTATCATTAATGGGAATGTCAAACTGAGTTCAAATCTTGGACAAGACGATTTGCATTACACATAGCTCTTAGCCCTAAGGAAAGGTATAAATCTATCTATTCTCCCTCCAGCTATGGTTAAATAGTTGGGGAGACTCGACTCTGAAATCAAACCTGTTAATTCTTTGACTACTTTAAGCCATTCACAGTGGTTCACCCTCCACTACACGCACCACACCCTAACAAAGTACAAACACTGATGGTTAGTTCATTATAATTTAAAAAATCGGTACAGCCGTGGGGGAAATTTGTTAGGCAATGAGTTAAACCCTGCTTAAAAAATGACCTTGTGTCACAACCTGCTCATGTGGAGGGGTTGGCAAATACATATAGTGAATGCTTCATCATAATCATCATGTCGCGCAAGTAGCATGGATATCCATGACAATCTCTCGCCAACCCTCTCTATCATTCATTGCCCCCGGGTACTGCTGTATAAAAAAAACATGTTTGGCCATTATGCCCTCTGGCCTTCTTCAGGTGTTCCTTGTTTATCTGAGCAGAGCAATGGTTTAACTTGTAAAATCATTTAGAACAGTTTGACTGTTGAGCAACAAAATGTTGAAAAACTTTTAAAAATCACATTAAAAGAAAATCGTTTATATAGCAAGGATTGTTAATTTTTTTTCCATTTTGAACAAAAATGATTATTAATTCTAAAAAAAAATGGTTATATAATAAGGATTAAGTTTTTTTTCTGTTTGGAGCCCCCTCCCCCATTTTTTTTTTCATTGAACATGAAACAGCTATCATGGACTATTTGATAAAAACACTGATTATAATTGATTACTTATTACTTATTGTAGGTGATAGATATTGGTTTATATTGTATATAAACTAATATATATTACCTACCATGTATTAATTCATACAACTTCTACAGCAAAAACAGCCACTGTGTTTCCAACAAAGTCTTCATTAGAGGACATAGGGCTTGAAGTATCAGCACCACTATTTCTTCTACTGGTTTGTAAGACAAGGTTTGTAAGACATGACTAGTAATGATCCTTACTAATACTTATTGCAGGTAATAGATATTGGTTTCTCAGAATGTTTGAGATGAGGCTTGATTAGTATTATCTACGTTATTCAGACTATTGTCCTCATCTTCATTATTATCTGTACAACGTCTTGGCTGATATGCCCTCCGGTCTACTTCAGGTATTTCTTTTTAGACTCAGGAACCTTCTTGTTGTAATCAGGAGCCATCATAGGTTCAAAGTTCTGTGATGGCTCCCGATTACAACAAAAAGGTTCCCGAGTCCGAGAAGAAATACCTGAAGAAGGCCGGAGGGCATACTGACCGAAACATAGTACAGATAACAATAAAGATGAGGACAATAGTCCGAATAATGTAGATAATACTAGATATTGGTTTATTACTTACAATATATAAATTCATACAACTTAGCAGCGTCTCCAACAAAGCTTTTATGAGATTTTTCATACTGTTATCTTTATTGTCATATAATTCCACCTTTATCTTGTCAGCCTTTTTCCTTAGTCCACTACAGGAAACATAATAAATAACTGTAATTCTTTATAAGGCAAAATGATTTCAACATATCTTTACTTCCTTCTTCACTGAAGAGTTGATTAGCAACAAGAGAAGCAATATAATAAAGACGATTCTTGAAGTCTGTTCTACAGTGCATTTGGGGGTCAGGTAAGTAAAGGCATCATGACACAGTATCTGCGAGACATATAAAAATTCATAACGCTATTTAACTATTTGCCAACCAAATTTCTCCTACGGCTGTATCAAACTTTCTTGCCATTTTTTTTACCTGTCTGATGGGATATTTCAAAGTTCACTATCTATTCACCTCAGAAATCATTCTATTCAAATTAAGTCCTATTATTATTGTAATCTGAGTCCTTCTGCTCAATTATAACGAACTATCAATTTTTGTACTTTACTTTGCTTGGGTGTGGTGAGAGAGCCGCTTTGAGCGGTTTAAAGCAGGCAAAGAGTTTTAAAAATATGTTGTTCCTTACATTTCCCCCTCTTAATTTGTATTTTTTTTTATATGTATGAAGCTGTTCGTAGTGAAATTTATTCAATGCTACATGGTTTGAAAAGAAACAACTGACTGAAGAAGGCTGAAAGGTACATTAGTTGAAACTATATATATATATATATATATATAATATTTACCAACCCTTTCACACAAGTAGGACGTGACACAAGGTCAATTTCTTAAGTGGAGTTTAACAGGTTTGATATCAGTTTTCCTTCTCCTAGACTGGTTACCTAGCCAATGTTAAAGGCCCTACTATTTACCTATATCTGGATGGAGAGTATTTGTATGTATACCTTTCCCAAGGGTATTAGTGCTACGTGAAATACAAACAGCCTCATGCAAGATTTGAACTCAGGTCAACGAGTCCATTTCCTATGACTCTAAAGATATAACTAGTAATGATGCTTACCTTACAGTTTATCATACTGATTTCCATGGTCTATGAGGTTGCATGTAGAGGTGTTTGAATTCAGGTTTATCCTTCTCTTAGATCAGTTGGCTACCAAGCTAGATATCCCAGGTTCTCCTGTTATTATTTTGAGAGAAAGGGAAGAAAAGATGGATTCATACCTTTCCTAAGAACATTAGTGTGAAGTGATATACTAACAGCCTCATCTAGGATTTGAACTTGCATTGCTGATTTCATTTCCCTCTGATAATTCTTAGGCTAATGGTGCCTCAATTATCATCTAAAAGAAACCCCCAAAATATTTAACAAGGTTAATGTTTGAATGAGTTTTATTTAAAAGCAAAAAAAAAAAAATTGTTTCAGCAGCCAATTTTCTTTTAGACATGTTAAATTAATTACGAACAAGGATTGTTTATTAAGTGCTTTTTGGCTGACAAGTCATCATCAGAAATGTGAGGCAACAGCATAGATTCCTTTGACTCTCTCTCACCATCTATCCCTATTTGTAAGTTGTCTAGTAATTGTTTAAGTGCTTTTTGGCTGGTAAGTCATCATCAGAAATGTGAGCAACAGCACAGATTCCTTTGACTCTCTCTCACCATCTATCCCTATTTGTAAGTTCTCTAGTAATTAGCAGCAACAGGCATTTCCAGTAAAAATGGGCCAATCAAAAATGAGCCCAGAAAAGCATTTGATTATTTAAGATCTTTTGCAACCCTCGAATCAATTGCTAATGGGATTTTCTGATTGAAGGAACAATACACCTGGATTCTCTGCCACAAGGAGTACACTCTTGTTCTACCTTGGATTTTAAGGAATACAACAGACTTTCTACTACTGAGACTACACCCTTTTCAGTAATTTTCACCTTTAGTTGTTAAAATTCCTTGCATAAAATTCTGCGTGCACATTATCTGAAATGAACATAATTGTTATTAAGAACACATTTTATGATATTTTTGTGTTAAAGCATGCAGTTGTATTGTTTTCGAAAAAGTTTCTAAGATTTGTTTATTTCGCACGGAGACTTTCAAAATGGCTACCGGCTTAGTTCAAAGTGAAAGTCAAGGGAGGTTACTCTAATTGCCTTATTTGCAAAATTATCCTTTTTTCTACCATTGGATTTACCCGTAGGAGACCTAAATGCATGGTGACCAGAATCCTAATACTCACCATTTAACCCTTAAGTTCTCTAGACAGCCCCCAGTATTTGAAGAGCTGATGTTTTACTGTTCTCAACTAGTTTTGCTCTTAGATCATTATTAGGAGAAAAGCTTTTGTAGAAGATTTTAATATAGAATAGTTTAAAATAAATGGCATCCAGACTCCACACAACTGATGAATATAAGTTTTTGCTGGTCAGCCAACAGTGGTGTGTCCATGTGTAGGAGTCCATAGAACATCGCTTATGAGTTTATCCTTACTTCTTCAGCTGTGCCCAGCATGTGTTACTCATCTTACTTGGATGATTTTTGAGATGAGAGGTAAATGGCCATACAGCTGCTGTTTAGTAGTGTCCTGCTTCCAGGATTTGTTCAAAGCATCATGTAGCATCCTTGTGTAGTTCTCATTCAGATTTTTATTTAAATTTAAATCCTTATTTAGGCTAGATGGGTGGTTGGAGAGGACCCGTCTGACCAATCAGCTGGTCATATCAAGCCCTAGAACCTATATGATTATCCCAACCCTATTGCCTTTATGGCAAACCTTAACCTTTTTATTATATATTTGCTAGAAGGTGGTGGTTGAGGCTTTTAATGTCCTGGGTTAAACTCTATCTAATGGTGAAGTTCCAATTTTAGAATTTTGGAGTACCTCTTCATCACCATTACTCCCAGGCACACTCTGGCCCAGAATGGATTGAAAGAGCTGTTAGGGTCCCATCTCTGGGTCAAATAGAAAAAAAGAGTTTAAAAAAAATGTATTTAAAAAAATTGTGTTAAAAAATAAATAAATAAATAAAAATTGAGTACCCATTAAGAATGAATAAAACAAAATGTCCTTAGCATAAAATAACCCAACAAGGGTTGACATGCTGTAAGACCCAACCAACCAGCCAACATAGATCAAAGCTTTACAAAAATTCAATAAAGTTTTATTATTTGTAGTTTGAGTACTTTTGACCATTGCTAATCATTATTAAGAACATAAGTTTTAGTGTTGTCTTTGAAATCCAGAAAATTGATGTGTTATCAAGGGATGTTATGAATTTTTAATTGGGCATGTTTACCATGTGCTGGTGACAGTCTCAACTGCACTGTTGTGTTTAATATTTAAAAATCCAATATCAGGAATCAAAAGGCTGTGACTCTGCCATATATATATATATATATATATATATATATATATAGTTCAATGAGAAATCAAAACAAATAAAAGTTTTGCTTTTATTTATTTAATTACGGGAACGTAATTAAATAAATAAAAGCAAAAACTTTTATTTGTTTTGATTTCTCATTGAACTATCAACGCTCTATCACAGATATTGAGCACTCTTCTAATAACACTGTACGTTGGATTACTATTACTTTTTCTAGTATACTAGTGCCAACCATACACATTAATATATATATATATATATATATATATTATATAATCATGGACATGGATTCAACAGTGCCTGGTTACTAAGTTTCTCACCTTTGCAATCTTTATGTTGTATTGTCCTCGCCCAGAAAACGAAGCTTCCGGCAGAGGGACAAAGAGAAAGATAAAAATATATATTTAAAAAGAAAGAGAAAGAGGAAGAGAGGGTTTCCGGTCAAGGAAGCAGGGAGAAGATAAAGAAATATATAACAAATGTCTGTTACCAGATCAAAAGATAAAGATGCAGAGGCGTATCTATCAATATAAAGGTGAGAAGATTCGAGCAGACACACAGAGACGCCAGCCAGCAGCCAAAAGGACACTTCACGTCTCCCGTCAGCAACCACCCCTCATTGTAAGCTCTGTGCCTTCACCACCCACACACCGAAGAAAATAAAGAAGGGTCCTCTCTTTGTACATACGTATCTGTTGTTTATTGAAGTCCAGTAGTCAGTAGTAGCTGACTACTAACAAACATCGCTTTGGGTACAGTAAAAACCCCAGTACAAACATACATATAACATTTAGACCAATTTTAAATTCCTACTGAGATGTACCCTAGGAGTTGGTCTGAAGATCACATAGGTGAGAAACTTTCAGTAACCAGGTGCCATTGACTCCATGTCCATACTACCTTAAACTTAAATGCTCTATCAATGATATTCTGCACTTATAAATATAGCACCAATATATATATATATATATATATATATATATATGAATACTCATGTTCCTTATTTGTATGATGTTATCATCTTGCAACACCATCTGGTTTAAAAAGGGACCATCCAAATTGAAATGAAATCCTGATTATTTGGTGTTGCTTATCTGCCGAATTCTTATTTCTTATGAGTTGTCACCTCAGCTAGATAATGGACCATTCCGTTTTTATTATCAAGAAAGGGAAGAAAAAGGACCTGCTATACAGAAAAAATATAATATGAAAGTGAGAGAGTAAGGAAAGATAGAGAGAGGGGAAGCGCACAGAACCTGTAATGCTAATCTGTTTTAATCGAACATAAAAAGATGAAAAGAAGGAAAGAAAAAAAAAAAAGGGTGAGATAGAGTTAAATCAAAATTATTATACTTTTTACATATTGAACTATTTAGGAATAGCTCTTAAGTAAACATATCAAACGTTGTAATAATTAGATTATTACACTATGGTATATCCAGAGATCCCGCTATATATATATATATATATATATATATATATGAAAAAAGTGAATGGAAGTGAATCCGACAGTATGAAATTAATATTTTAGAAAAAACAAACACATGATGTTAAAATTCGCTGACAGAAATCTGTTTCGACCCTTTATTGAAGTGGTCTTCATCAAGAGCAAGGTGTGTATGATAGAGAGACAGTATGAACTGTCTCTCTATCATACACACCTCGCTCTTGATGAAGACCACTTCAATAAAGGGTCGAAACAGATTTCTGTCAGCGAATTTTAACATCATGCGTTTGTTTTTTCTAAAATATTAATTTCATATATATATATATATATATATATATATATATCTATATCATTATACAATGATTAACAAATTTGTCTTGCAATTGAGTTAGTGTGCTGAGTTTTATTCTCTAAGTGCCTAATTATATGTATTTTAGTTTCACCTTTTCTGTCTTGTAAAGGGATGTGTATATCCAAACCCAAATAAAAACCACTCCAACACGGATTTGAACAGGGAAGTCACATTTCTTTTATGGAGTTCCCAGATGAGAAAAAAATCAATTGGTGGTATGTGTGTTGTCTATACTCATGAATATCTCTGGCAATCATGGAGATGAAAGGAATGAAAAAGTTTTTGATAAATTAAAATTCCTACTGAGCTGTCCCTTAGGTGTTTGTAGTGTAATGGTTATCACCATAGGAAATGGACACTGTGAATGGAGTTAAAATCCTGGATGATGCTGTTTATAATTCACATAGTGCCAATACCTTTGGGAATAATAATAATGGATCCAATTATTCTCCCTCCAGGTTTGGGTAAACAGGACAAACTGGGCCTTGGAGCTGTATTATGGCAACCAGTCTAGAAGAAGGAAAACTCTCAATATAAACCTGTTAAACACCATGCAGGATGAAAAACAAGACCCGTGAAAGGACAGAGGGACCATCTTCATGTTGGGTTAACTGCTAAAAATTAATCTTGTGTTGAATCCTGCTTGTTTGGAGGGGTTGGGTAAATACATTCTGAGGTGTCTTTTTTTAAATATTTATCTATTCCAATGAGCAGGATGCAACACAAATTCATTTTTTTTTTTTTTTTTTTAGATCAGGGTAAGGGCCGGGTTAGCTCAGTAGGTAGAGCGTTCGACTATAAACCGCAAGGTTCTTAGTTCGATACCGGTCCTTGCCAAATCAGCGTATGAGTAGCCTATGGACCTGTGAGGAAAAGTAAGGAGCTGATGGTAGGTGTGGCGCTCCACCTCAGACACAAAAACAATCTCCTTGGTCTAGCGCTAGTGAAAAGGGGATAGACTCCCTCGCCGATTGGCTGATACTGACTTTAGGTCACACTGACGACTTTACTTTTACAGTTAGTTTGAATTCAGAATTTTCCTTCTCTTAGACTGATTGCTTAAACAAGGCTAACAAATAAAACTGAGTCTGTTCTACTATTTATCCACAGCTGAAGATAATTAAAGGCATTAGCACAAAGTGAAATGCAGTCAGCCTCATCCAGTGTGCCACTCTTTTTATATTTCTATGTCAATTAATTGCTCATCATTTAGTACCCATTAAATGCCTCATCTTATCTGGGGGGGGGGTGTTATAAAATCAAAGGCCAGACCCTTCAACCTCAGAAAACCAAAATCATATATGGGCTTTACCACATATAAAACACAAAGTCAATTCTTAACCAGAGTAAAACTGGTTTGAATTCAGTTTTCCTTCTCCTAGACTGGTTGCATAAGCAGAGCTAAATAACCCAGTCTGACCTACTATTTACCCATAGCTTAAAGTTAGGCTCGGTACAAGTACTAGTAGTCAATTTGATCATTGTATGTACCCAACCCCTCTGCCATGGGCAGGATGTGACACAAAAATAATTTTTAACCAGAGTTAAGCTGGTTTGAATTCAACATTTTTTATATTTCTGTGTCAATTACTGATACTTATTGCTCATCATTTGCCGAAAAAAGGGAATAAACAGCTTGTTAATACTCTTGGGAAAGGTATGAATTTACCTCTTTACCACCCCCAGCTATGGGTAAATAGTAAGGAAAATTGGCCTCTTTAGTCTTGGTAAGGCAGCCAGTCTAGGAGATGTTAAACTCTGAATTTAAACCAGCAATATACTGCTTAAAGATTGACTTTGTGTCACATCCCGGTTAAAACCAATTACTAAAAAAGTATAAATATAAATACACAACATATATTACTTCCTAACCGTTAGACATGACATAACCCCAGACGAGTTGATATGCCGTTAAAATCAATCAAGCCATCAACCAACCAACCAACCAACCAAGAAAATAAGGTTTAACAGGTCTGAATTCAGAGTTTTCCTTCCCCTAGACCAGTTGCCTAACTAAGGTTAAAGAACCCAGTCTGTCCTACTATTTACCCATAGCTGGAGGAAGAGTAGGATTCATACCTTTCCCAGGGTTATTAGCACTAAGTGAAATACAATTGCCACGTCAAGGATTTGAACTCGGGGCGACGAGTCCATTTCCCATGACTTTAACCATTACCCCACGCACTTCCAATTATTATATATTCAACCTTGAAAACATCTCAGTTTGTACATATATATCTATGTATCTATCTCCGCCTGTTCATTATCTATCTATCTATCTATCTATCTATCTCAGTCTGTTCATATCTATCTATCTATCTATCTATCTATCTCAGTCTGTTCATATCTATCTATCTATCTATCTATCTATCTATCTCAGTCTGTCATATCTATCTATCTATCTATCTCTATCTATCTCAGTCTGTTCATTCTATCTATCTATCTATCTGTCTATCTCAGTCTGTTCATATCTATCTATCTATCTATCTGTCTATCTCAGTCTGTTCATATCTATCTATCTATCTGTCTATCATATCTATCTGTCTATCTCAGTCTGTTCATATCTATCTATCTATCTATCTATCTCAGTCTGTTCATATCTATCTATCTATCTGTCTATCTCAGTCTGTTCATATCTATATCTATCTGTCTATCTCAGTCTGTCTATCTATCTGTCTATCTCAGTCTGTTCATATCTATCTATCTATCTGTCTATCTCAGTCTGTTCATATCTATCTATCTTCTGTCTATCTCATCTATCTTCTATCTGTCTATCTCAGTCTGTTCTATCATCTATCTATCTCAGTCTGTTCATATCTATTATCTATCTGTCTATCTCAGTCTGTTCATATCTATCTATCTATCTATCTGTCTATCTCAGTCTGTTCATATCTATCTATCTATCTGTCTATCTCAGTCTGTTCATATCTATCTATCTATCTGTCTATCTCAGTCTGTTCATATCTATCTATCTATCTGTCTATCTCAGTCTGTTCATATCTATCTATCTATCTGTCTATCTCAGTCTGTTCATATCTATCTATCTATCTGTCTATCTCAGTCTGTTCATATCTATCTATCTATCTGTCTATCTCAGTCTGTTCATATCTATCTATCTATCTGTCTATCTCAGTCTGTTCATATCTATCTATCTATCTGTCTATCTCAGTCTGTTCATATATAGTAAATATATATATAGTAAATATATAATAAATATATAGTAAATATATAAAAGAAATCTGTTAAAGCAACTTTTTTCTATCCATGGCCTCCTTTTGATTGATCTTTTTTAATGGCCTCTCTCCTTAGAATTCTCAGTTGATTTTTTTTTGTTTAATCATATTAGTTATATAGAGCTGTGTAAATGGAGTTCAAAACTGTTTGAATTATGCAAATATCCTCAGTGGTTCCAAAGTTAGGAGAATTTAAAGCCCCAAAATTGGGGGTACAAATGTTGTTAAAAAAATATGTCATAATCATGGACCATTGAAAAATTGTCAATGTCCAACGATTTTACCAAATGAGCTGTTTGCTTTAACAAAAGCTGATTTTACAATTTGGAACAAATAAACAGCGATATTTTTCTTTCAATAATCTTTAAACCTCTGTATGCATTACAAGGCATTCAAAGTCTTCTTTTTTATTATATATATTTACCAACCCCTGCACATGAGCAGGATGTGACACAAGGTCAATTTCTTAAGTGGAGTTCAACAGGTTTGAATTCAGAGTTTTCCTTCTTCTAGACCGGTTGCCTAACCAAGGTTAAAGAGCCCGGTCTGCCCTACTATTTACCCATAGCTGGAGGGAGAGTAGGATTCATACCTTTCCCAAGGGTATTAGCGCTAAGTGAAAATGCAGTTACCACGTCCAGGATTTGAACTCGTGGCGACAAGTTTTTTTTTATTATATGTGTACTAGAAGATGGTGGCTAAGGCTCAGTGTCCTGGGTATGATATTAAACTGCATCTAGTGGTGAGGTTTCAGTTCTAGAGCTCTGGGTACTGTGGAGTACCCATTCATTGCCATTACTCCCAGGTCCACTGACTCTGAGTGAGAGTACTTGATAAGTTAAATAGAAAAAAAATGAGTTTGAAAATAGTGTTTAAAAAATTTGAGAATACCCATCAAGAATGAATAGAACAAAACATCTTTGGCATAAAATAACCCAAAACAGGTTGACATGCCATAAAATCCAACTAACCAACCAACCAACCAACCAACCCATCTATGTGTTAAATAGATCTGTTTGCAAGTTCATGTAAGTTCTACCAGTTTATTGATATACATGGAATTATTTATACCAATTTGTTTATAAAACATCTTCCGCATAAAATAACCCAACAAGGGTTAACATGCCGTAAAATCCAACCAACCAACAAGTCTTCTCCATTTTCTAGACAGAATTCACACACACACACATATAAAGAGTTTTGAAGAGTATTTGGTTCAATATGGTTGACAACTTTTATTACAATATCAAAGAAATCCGGCAGATGTCCCCTTAAATGTTTGGCAATTAAATATTGTCTGTGGATTATGCAGTATACAAAATACTTTTGTTAAAGCATTTTTAACACTTTGGCAATGATTGCTAATGCAATACTTATTCCAGCCTGGTGTCATGTTGCAACTTGTACCAAGCCAGATATCAGAGTGAAAGGTTATGTGCAGCTTTGCAGAGGTCAGTCCAAAGGACTGACCTCTGCAAAGCTGCACAGAATACACTGATGATTTTTGCGAATAATTTGAAGGCAAGTATTATCTGCGTTATTCGGACTATTGACCCCATCTTCATTGTTATTTTTACAATGTTTCAGCCAATATGCCCTCCGGCCTTCTTCAGGTATTTCTTGTCGGACTTGGGAACCTTCTCGGACTCCAGAACCTTCTTTTCGAACTCGGGAACCTTCTTTTCGAACTTGGGAACCTTCTTTTCGAACTTGGGAACTTTCTTTTTGAATTTGGGAACCTTCTTTTTGAATTCGGGAACCTTCTTTTCGAACTTGGGAACCTTCTTTTTGAACTCGGGAACCTTCTTTTTGAACTCGGGAACTTTCTTGTCGTAATCGGGAACTATCACGGAACTTTGAAGATGGGGACAATAGTCCGAATAACGCAGATAATACTAATCTTCAAGCCTCATCTCAAACATTCAGAAATTTGAAGGCATTTAACAAGGATTAATTAAAATGCAAGGATGTGAGCTTTTGTAATTATTTTGTCCTTTGCAGTTACAAATAAGATTTTCTGTAATATTGTTGTTTACTTAGAACACTACTTAACAGTATTAATGTCTTGTATTCTGAAATTTGATAATTAAAATTGATCTATGGCCATTTTAAGAATATATAGGTGTGTACCATATATGGTGCTAATTACGGTTTTGAACAGTTCTTCATAAACCATATGTAGTACACATTGCAGCCAATGTGTTAAGTAAATGTTATTGCGGGTATATAAACAAAAGAGTTCTTATGAGATAGAGAGAGACAGACAGACAGTGTTGTGACTTACTTGATTGTTCAAATTTATGACTCCTTTTGTTGTATACCCTTTCTTTTCTTCTATTATTCTTCTGCTCATCTTTGGTATCTTATGTTCTTCTTCTAGCGTCTGGACTTCGTCTTGCTGATTGGTCATCCTTGATTCATTTCTTCTTCTAGGTCAGTCTTGTTGCCAAGACATTCATCAACCACAAAACCATATTATTTATTTAAACCTTTATTTACTTAACTAAACATATTTCTCTAACTAACACAGTGCGCGTGTGTGCAGGTCAGTCCCAGCTAGGGCAGTTATATCTTCTCTGCCTGACGTCCAAGCTGAAACTGAGACCCAACCAGGTCCCATGTGACTTCTGTAATATTCCATGGAAAGTCCCGTCTGTGATATGAAAAGGGGCCATCCCTTCAGAAATACAGGGGGTTGACAATAATCTATGCATAGATTATGTAACACTTTCTATCTTCTTTGTCTAGTTTTCATTTCCTTCTTCTTCTTCTTCGCCGTGTCTGGTCTTCTAACTTCTTGCTGCTTCATTTTCTAAGGACTTCTTTTTAAGACATGCATTAATTAACTACAAGACTTTGTTTTTCTTTGATCAAAGATTATATTAATGCCCATTTCTTATTCACCACACAGTTTGAGTTACAACCTCAGCAAAGCAATAGACATCCTCTCTGTCTGACGTCTGGTTGAAAAAGTGACTTCCTAACTAACTCTATCACATGACTCACAAGATTCCCACCTCTGGGGTCAGTTGGGGCCATAACCGTTGCTGGTATTTTTCCATACCCTGATCTGAAAAACAATAGCCCCTTAGAATTCTCGCTACAGGGTATTGTTAAAAAACCCATGCGGCACACAATTACACAACATAGGCAGCACAGCTTCTGTACCTGACTATTATAGATGGATCACCATCAGCAGTTCAAGCCATAATATTTCCAAAGGAGATATTTTTTTTCTTCAAAAAGAGTGACAACTTCTTTGAAAATTGTTTCCCTCCTTTTGATATCTTTTTCAAGAGTTCTGGTAAAAAGCATTTCCTCTCTTAAGTGATTTCATCCCAAAACCTGACATATGCTAATAGCATAGTTTCATTATCCATCAAAGTAGATTTGTCTAGTTGAATGGCAACCTGTTTTGCTTCTAGTTGCTTTTCTACATCCCCCATCCATTTCATCAATATGTTTTGATACTGATGAATTAATCAGTGGGATGACATTAATTATGTCTTATGCATTTTAGTTAATTACCATTGAAATTACCATAGACACTGCCAGTAAAATTAGTTTCACTTATATTATGGGGCTTTCCAGTTTTTGCAATTATCTTTACAATTTCATACTTGATAGTGATATATATATATATATATATATATATATATATATATAACCAATAGCCCACGCACCTCCATCTATACGCCCCTCCATATATATATATATATATATATATATATATATATATATATGGAGGGGCATATAGATGGAGGCATGTGGGCTAGTGGTTAGAGTCATGGAAAATGGACTCGTCGATTCGAGTTCAATTCCTAGACGAAGCTATTGGCATTTCACATAGCGCTAATACCCTTGGGAAAGGTATGAATCCATATATTCTCCCTTCAGCTATGGTTTAAATAGTAGGGCAGACTGGGCCCTTCAGCCTTGGGTAGGTAACCAGTCTAGGAGAGGGATAACTCTGAATTCAAAATTCCTGTCGTCGGTCGGTCATTGATTGGGTTTGTGGCAACCCTTGATGCACCAATTCTTTCCTATCGACTGTGCCAAAAAGTGTGGGTGGTCCAACACAAGCCTTCACCACTATAAACAAATCCCTGTGTGGATGTTCATTGTATGAACACTCATACGTCGATCGACGGGAGAGTCCATCATATATATATATATATAGTTTATTTACTAAGCTTAGCTTAGATGTAACACTAGACCAGAATTATAGTGTGACAAATGAGAATCAGACTCATTAACAATGGTTTGCAAATCTAACTTACTAACTATTACACCACATGAGGTGCCCTTATATATATATATATATATATATATATATATATATATATATATATATACTAGAAAATATATGCACCCTCCGGGTGCAAGTATTTAAGTTTTAATGTAATAAAATATTGTATTAAATTAGAAAGGCTAATGAAACTAAATAAGAACACAGATAAAAAGATTTGAAACAGAGAATATAATAAAAGATTTGAAACAGAGGGAGTATAATAAAAAATGGAACAACTGAAACTTACTCTTCCATCACTCTCGTCTTTCATTGTTATTTTTTCTAATTTAAGTATTTAGTTAAAAGAGGAAGTAAAGAATAAAATGACAGTTATTTTATCTTGTTAATGGATTTCATTTAAGATTCATTGAAGAGATTTTTGCTTATATTCATTAAAATAAAACCAAACAGTTAGAAATCAATAATACCAAGCACATATTTATTAAATTCGATTTTTTAATATTAATATGCAAATTAGCCTTCCCGTTCACACTGTAAACCGCTATTTTGTTGTATATATAAATACAATTGCATGTTGTCAGTATGTAAACATAGTTAACAGTATTAATAATGTAAGACAATTTTATTAATAATTGAAGTTTAGATAAAAATAAAATCATGGAGAATGTGATGTCAATAACTAAGAGAATTGTGACTTGAGTAGGAATATAGTTTCGGTTACAGACAGAAAAACACACAATCTCCATTATAATAAGATATATATATATATAGGGTATGACTTACCGGTAAAAAAAAATTGGTTATTCTCAATATTTGGTTGGTATAAATATTGCTTGGATAAGTCAGCGTTATAACAAACTATACATTAGTAGAGCAGATTTAGTATTATAGTGTGTACAGAAATAACCCAGTCTGTATAGATCATTCAATAACTGTACACACTATAATACTATATATATATATATATATATATATATATATATATATATAAAAGGGTTTTGTAATTTGCTTGGAGCATTGTGTTTATATTGGTTTGTTGGTTGGTTTTGAAGGCTGTCACAATGCAAGTATAAAGAAAAAAGAAGGTAACTATGATGTTGTTTGTTAACCTGTCACTTTATTCTTAATATTTCGGGATGAAAAATCCCATCATCAGAAGAATACTCAAACTGAAGTGGTGCTAGCAGTTGCTCAATTTGTTCTGTCTCGGGTCTTCCAAATTCTGTGTGTGTGTGTGGTTGGGGGTGCTTGTTTGTTTGTGTGTGTGTGTGTGTGCATGCGTGCTTATGTCTGTGTGTCTGTATATATATATATATATATATATATATATATATGTAGTCTGAAAGAGAACATAATAGTGAGACTGGAATTTGATCTCACTTACTATAATATCACTATGCCATAGGGATGTCCTCTCCTCGTTCTCATTTGATGTTCTTCCTATAGGAAATGAGGATTTACAAAAACAAGAAACTCTATATGAACTATTAATGTATTAAAACTCGCAATTTTGTAAAGAGAAATAAAATCTAATCTTCTAGCATTTCCTATAAACAACTCGGTATAATTAATAATGTAAATTAATGGAAAAAGGGGCAGGGTGTGAAATTTAACTTACAGTGGGAAATTGATATATATATATATATATATATGATGATGGCAGCAAACTCATGTTCAAGTATTGCCATTGCTTGATATAGTAACAATAATAATAATAATAATAAAAAAAAAAAAAAAAAAAAAAAAAGAATCTCAACAGTTCAAACAATATAATGGTGAGCTTCAAAAACATATAAAGGACAAGACATGTATTGCAGATCGAGCAATGCCTGTGCCTGAAACTTTTTTAAGTGAGGAAAGGCTTTGCACAGAACCAATCCCACTCTCTAAGTGACTGCCACATTTGAGCAAAAAAGAAGAACAAGTCAACATCATTGGCTGCAGCAGCCGCCGCAGGTTAAATTTTGGAGTTTTCCTTCTCCTAGACAGTTGTCTTGACAAGGCTGAGGAATGCATCTCTCCTGGTGGTTTTGCTACGCACCTGGATACCAATCCAAGTATTTCTATGTCCCCACGTAATATATATATATACATACACACACACACACACATGCACATACACACACATGCATGCCAACTCTTCTGCACAAGCAGGATGTGACTCAAGGTCAATTTCTTAAGTGGAGTTTAACAAGTTTGAATTCAGAGTGTTCCTTCTCCTAGACTGGTTACCTAGCCAATGTTCATGAACCCAGTCTGACCCACTATTTACCCCTAGCTGGAGGGAGGGGTAGTTGGATGCAAAACTTTTGCAATACATTAGTGCTATGTGATATGCAAATTATTATAGGCTTCATCCAGGATTTGAACTCAGATTGTTGAGTCCATTTCCTACGATTCTAACCATTACACCATGCACCTCCTCAAATGGAAATTAAATAAATGGAAGTAATTTTGTAAATAAAGCTCAAAAGTATCTTTCAATTACATAATCTAAGTTTATTAGAACTAAAATATAAAGGCTATAGTTGTAGCACTGTGTCCCCTTTCACTGAACTTGCACCCCCCGTCATGCCCAAAGTTTTCTGTATCCCCCATGAAATTTACCAGGGCCCCATTCTGATTATGTTCCTCCCCAGTTAAGAACACTGGATATAGTGCCTATTAAATGTCTCCTCTTATCTAAGGGCTGGGTCCCAAATAAAAGGCCAGACTCTTAAACCCCAGAAACCCAAAATAACACATGGATTTTATCTCACATCATAAAACACTTAATTATCTACATTCAAGACAGGGTACTGGACTGGACTGTGACATTGTAGTAAACTGGTTCAAACTCCAGTCCCTCTATTATGTTCACTTTCAAACTAATACCCTTTGGAAAGATAAGGACATCCTTATCCCCCAGCTATAGGGGAGTGGTAGTACTTGTTAGGGTCCCATCTATGAGTCAAATAGAGAAATGTATTTATAAAAAAAAATTGAGTATCCATTAAGAATGACTTTATTTCAAAACTTCATCGGCATTAAATAACCCACTGAGGTTGATATGGTGTAAAACAAACCAAACCAAACCCAGCCATAGGTTAAATAGTACCACTACTTTTCTACAAAGATGGCTTTGGCATTAAATAACCCAAAAAGGTTGATATGCCATTAAAGAAAGAAACCAAACAAATATTCCAGGTTTGTATAACTACCCTTCAGTCCCTGTTCTATTCTATCAAAATATTTTGATTTTCTTGCTTTTAGTGTATTGGTTTTTTTCGCAAACAATATGTCTAGATGCCCTGGGGGGCATGAGTGAACATTCTGTGACAAAAGGTGTTGAAGGGATTGGCCAAAATGTTGACTGCAAAAGTACTGTTCTTCTACAAAGATGGCTTTGGCATTAAATAACCCAAAAAGGTTGATATGCCATTAAAGAAAGAAACCAAACAAATATTCCTGGTCTGCATAACTACCCTTCAGACCCTGTTCTATTCTATCAAAATATTTTGGTTTTCTTGCTTTTACTAGATTGGTTTTTCCCAAACAATATAAGTCCAGCTGCCCTGGGGGGCATCAGTGAACATTCTGTGACAAAAGGTGTTAAAGGGATTGGCCAAAATATTTACTGTAAAAACAACACAAGAAATGAGGAATTTAATAGTCTGAAAAACTCTTAGCATGAAAGAATATTAAATTGTTTTGCTGCTGAAAGCAAAAAAAAACGTTTGAATTTTTGTTTTTACAAATAAAACTTTTTAAAAGTTTCTTTTTTTATTATTAATTATGTAGTCTTTATGAAATTATGGAATTTCAAAAATATGTGACATCCAAACAAGAATCAAATTATTCACAAGATGGCTGATATGCCATTAAACAAAGAAACTAAACCAAACCAAAAATCTAGACCAGCGTTTCTTAACTGGGGTTCCCCAAGAACAAGTGAGATAACCTAATACACTTTTGACTTATTATTTAATTTCATATATGTAATATATAAAAAGACATATGTATATATAAAAAGATATGAAAACACTACAAAATGCTGTTAAAGTGAAAACATTTTATAACATAGCTGATATTGAACAATATTTCGATTTTATGAAAATCATCATCAGAGCTTGTTTATACTCCGTGTTGTTAAGAGCGGAGACAAAAGTCATTTGAGTTCAAAACAAAAACCTTGATGTTGCAAAAAAGAAAAAAGTTATACAATAGTTTCGAATGTGAGCACATCCGCCGCATTTTTCTCGGTCATCAGATTATGTATATCTTATTGTAACAGTTTTTAAAAAAGAAGACATATTAACAATTTTGACACTAGACGAATTCTCTTATTCAAAACGGGATGAGTAATAGCCTGTTGACAGTCTTCAACAGATTTATAAAAAAAGAATTTTTATTTTTGTAATTAATATTGTAAATTTTCTATTTATATGTAATATCACTAAACATGCATAATATATTCTTGGTTATTGTAATATCATGATATAGACATCATCCTATCTATATTATGTTATTATATTATATATATAATATTATATTATTATATATTATTCTAGAGAATAAATTAGATGGGAGCTGCGTGATCATGAACAAGACGTGGAAACAGCACCCCATGAGAAAGCAGCTGTACGGACACCTGCCACATATCACTCAAACTATCCAAGTAAGATGGACAAGACATGCGGGACACTGCTGGAGAAGCAAGGACAAAAATCATAAGCAACGTCCTCCTGTGGAAACCAGCACATGGGCATGCCAGGGTGGTCCGACCAGCAAAGATGTACATTGATTAGCTCTGTGCGGATACAGGATGCTGCATAGAGGACATCCTGAGAATGATGGACGATAGGGACGGATGGGAGAGACTGTCATGGATATCCGTGCTAACAGCGCGACATGATGATGATGATATATTATTATATTATTTATATTATGTTATTAAAAAATATAACAATCATTGGGAATATATTTAGTGTGTCTTTACTGTGAATGAAAACTCCCTGATGAAGTATCATAAATGAAAAATTTGACAAAGTATTAATTTTTCCTTAAACCAGATATCCAGTAATATAAACCATGATATTTACCATATGAACTACAATAGAAATAAAATGAAATATAGCATATAATTTTGTTTTTGTGCAGGAGTTCTTTGAGACATATAATTTATTTTAAGGGTTATTCAAGGGTGAAAATGTTGAAGTGCTGTTATTTATTTCTATCATAGTTCCAGTGGTGAATATCATAGTATATATTTTTGAATTAATGGTTTAAGGAAAAATTAATTCTAATATTAATTTTTAAAAATTAATAATATAAACAAAACAAAACTTATATGAAATTAAATAGAAAGTCAAAAGTGCATTAGCTTATCTCATTTGTTCTTGCAGAACCCTTAGGGACCTTTTGCAGAATTAAGGGCAAAATGAATGAATGAATGAAATAAAAATGAATGAGA
>CM042148.1:78529889-78564886 GCA_023376005.1 Doryteuthis pealeii
GCAACCTCCAGTATCCACGCAGAGCTGTTCAATGTAGGTCTTTGCTGGATGGCCTGTACTGGCATGTTCATGTACTAGTTTCTACAGGAGGATGTTGTTTATGAGTTTGTCCTTGCTTCTCCAGCATGTCTTGTTCATCTCACTCGAATGGTTTGTGTGATAGGGGGCAAGTAGTCATTTCCATGATTTATAGCTGGGGGGATAAGGTGTTCATACCTTTCCCAAGATATGAGTCTGAAAGTGAACATAATAGTGTGACTGGTGTTCAAGCTCACTTCCTACAATGTCGCAGTCCAGCATGTTAACCACTACGCTATGAGGACTCCTCCCTTTCCTTTTGTACTGACTTGCCAAATCTGTGGTTACGGTTACCTTCATTCTGCTTGTTCTGATCCACATTTACTATGTCTAGGCATGTAAATGATTTTTACAAGAGGTATTTTTCAGGTGGATTCATATCATTGATGGAATGTTGCTTTTCTGATCCATTGAACTGAAGAAATTCTGTATTCTTATTGAAATACGAGGGAAAAACCAATTCAGGATTTTCATTCCAGAAAAGCACAAGATTGAAAAAAAAAAAAAACCAAGGCAATCAGACAAAAGCTGTTGTTAGTGATTCAGCAGCCGTTATAAAAAATAACGTTGATATTAAAATCATTTTGTATTATTCGGATTATTCGGACTATTATCCTTATCTTTATTGTTATCTACACAATGTTTCGGATGATATTTGGGAACCTTCTCTTCAAACTCAGAAGCCTTCATGTTGTAATCAGGAGCCTTCACAGAACTTCGAACCTAACCCTTTATTCAATCCATGGGTTAGACTGTTTCATTCCGTTAACCATGACCAGGTACAAGTGTTAAGCTGTGTTAATTATTCAATGTTATTGTCGCCCTTGACCAGAATTGAACCTGCAGCCTAGAAATAACTGTCACTTAAAACTGTATTAACTCAACACCTATATCCACTACACTGGAGGCACGTGGTCAAATGGTTAGAGTCATGGGAAATGGACTCGTCGACCCGAGTTCAATTCCTGGATGAAGCTGTTTGAATTTCACATAGCGCTAATACCTTTGGGAAAGGTATGAATCTTACTTTCCCTCCAGCTATGGGCAAATAGTAGGGCAGACTGGACTCTTTAACCATGGCTAGGTAACCAGTCTAGGAGAAGGAAAACTCTGAATTCAAACCTATTAAACTCCGCTTAAGAAATTGACCTTGTGTCACATCCTGCTCGTGCGGAGGGGTTGGTAAATATATATATCCACTACACTGTGTGTCCAATTGGACACCATTGACGGATTATATTAGGTCTGTACCGATTTCAGAGAAACAAAATCATTTTTATTAGTAATAAAAATTTAGGTGTAAATTTTACTTACCTGAAGCAAAAAAGATGTGTGCAGTTTCATGTGTCTTCCATAGAAGTAGCTATTTCTAAGCACATGTCCAGGTTCAAGTCCTTATGTTATTATTATGCTTATGAATATGCATGTTATTATTATGCTTATGAATATGCATGAGTCATCATCTTCATAAGGACTTGTCCAAAGCAACAGATGGCATTGTGTAATCAATGACCATTGGAAGACATCCAGAGAGTGACACTTGGTTGGAGCATATTGAGTGAACTTTTATGAGAGGGAGAGTGGGAGGAGAGAAGAAACAGAGCAAGAAGGAAAATGATTTCCACCTGTTTTTATTGTTAATAATTTCATGAGAAACAAGTCTCTCTGAATTTCTCATTAAAATTTTATCATTAAAAAATTATTACAATTTTATTTTTTCAATACTATGATACAAAGTTACATAAATGATATTTATCTCTTATTATAATGGAGATTCTATGTCTGTAACCAAAACTACATGACACTTTTGTCACAATACTCTCAGGAATTGCATAAGTGTTGTATACTCTCTTTCCTTTCTTACTTCTATTATTGTTCTGCTCATCTTTGGTATCTTATATTCTTCTTCAAGTGTCTCTTCTAACGTCTCTGTTCTTGCTGGTTGGTTGTCCTTGATTCATTTCTTCTTCTGGCTCAGTCTTGTTGCCAAGACATTCATCAACCACAAAACCATATCATTTATTTAAACCTTTATTTACTTAACTAAACATATTTCTCTATCTAAACACCACGCACATGTGCAAGTGATCCCCAGCTAAAGCAGATACATCTTATCTGCCTGATGTCCAAGCTGAAACTGAGAGCCAACCAGATCCCACGTGACTTCACGTATTTCGCAGGCTTTCTGTAATATTCCATGGAAAGTCCCGACGGTGATATGAAAAGGGGCCATCCCTTCAGAAATACAGGGGATTGACAATAATCTTATGCAACCGCATAGATTGTGCAACATAAGTTTATCAATGAGTATTTGATTTATAGTTAAAATCATTACTGCATAGAATAAATCTTATTTACTAATGATATCTATATGAAAATCAGAGATATATTTGTATCAGTCTATGTTATTAGTGCATTTAAAATCCTGCTATATATCTTATATATCACAAAGAAATAAAGGTCTACATAATATATGTTAATTTGCATATTGGTTTTAACAAATAATTACTTGGTGTTATTGATCTCTAATATTATTTTCTTCTCCAACATATTAAAATCAATACTATGAATGATTTTAAATTCAATTAGAATATAATTAAAATAAATGTAATCTTTTTATATGCTTTCTTATTTGATTTAATTGCATTAGAACTCGAATACTTATGCCTGGTGGGTGCATATTCTTGCTAATTCATGTAAAAAAAAAAAAATTTAAAAAAATTAAAGTCTGTGGAGTGGCCTATTGTTGGTATCAGCAAAGGAGTCTATCCACCTTTTGCATGCATTAAACAAGGGAGATTGTTTTTGCTGAGGTTGAGTGTCACACCTATCATCAGCTCCCAGATGCTTTACCACACAAATCAGATTACCCAAGCTGTGCTACTCATGTGCTAAGTTGATGAGGACTGGTATCGAACCTGGAGCCTTCTGATTCCCAGGCAGATGAACTACCAACTGAGCTAGACTGACTCTTATTCAAGTACAATATATAAATTTAGCAAAAACAAAATGGATGTATTTTAATTATACACAAGTGGCAGTTTTTTTTCTTGTATGGATGCCAGTTGAGCTCAGTTGGTAGAGCACCACCTAGTTATTGCAAGGTTCCTGGTTCGATACCAGTCCCCCACCAACTAGGCGCATGAATAACACAGATTAGGTAATCTGATCTGTGCATTAAAGTGGTGAGCTAACAGTAGGTGTGGTGCTCTACTTCAGTAAAAAATCTCTCTGGTTTAACGCTAGCAAAAAGGGGATAGACTCCCTTGCTGTTCGGCTGATATCGTCAGTAGGTCACTCTGTCAAACTTGACTTTACAGTGGTTCTACTCTAAATTGACTCCTCCTCATAAATGGCCAACCTCTGTGTTACAATTCATGTGGCTATTTTAAGGATTATCTTTATTTTTGAAGAATCTGTGCTGTCGATTAAAAATGTATGTCCAACCAAACAGTACATGTTAATATAAACTATACATCTACATAACAGAAAATCGATTTACCAGTTTAATGTTTATATCAATGTGTAAAGGAAATATACTTCAGTGAAAATTTTTGTTGAGATCTATTTTTTGAGTGAGCGAGTGAAATTTATCGACTTAAACATTTTTACCCATTTTTTATCCCTAAGTAATAGTGTAGTAGTCAACAAAGTGGCTTATTGTCGGTATCAACCAGACTTCGAGGGAGTTCATCCCATTTTTAATGGGACTAAACGATGGAGATTATTCTTTTACCTCTGAGGTGGAGTGCCACACCTATTATCTGCCCCCACTTGAATTTGGACTGGTGTCATGTATTATGTATTAATTTTTGAATTAATTAATCTATAACTTTGGTTTAACTTGTGGCATATAGTTTGATCCTTTCTTGCAGTAGAAAGGATCAGTTTTGATCCTTGTCAGCTGATCCGTGTTAAATTGTATAACCCTCATCAGTTGGTCTGTGCTTAGAGAGTTTGTATAATCCTTTTCCCTTCGTCTGTACATCCAGTGATCAATTGTGTGGCAATTTATCAATGCCTTTAAATAGTAAATCAAATACATGTTTGAGTGTTTTAATTGGCCGATTCAGCAAAACGCTGTTTTGGAAGAGTTTATGAATTCAAGTTGGATCTTATAGACAGAAGTAATCCAAATGATTGTTTTGTTTTTTTTACTTGGAATTTTTATATACTTTCAGTATATTTTTAAAACTTTTTTTAAGGTTAGTGGATGACGTCATATAAGACACACCTCCATTTCAGCAGGTCAGATTCAGGAAAAAAATTTTTTAGTGTTTGTTTTTTCTTTGCCACCATACACTCCTGTTAACCTTGATTATAACAATACCAGCAATAAAATAAGGATGCATGGAGCTTAGGGTAGGTAAAAGTACTGGGTTAGTGAGCATCATAGAGAATATTAGCCTAGGCCTACGGGAGGTCTCAAACTTCACCGACAATGTATAAGACACAGGGCAATTTTTTGAGCCAAAATTTTGGAAAAAAAGTGCGTCCTATATGCCGTAAAATACAGTACTTCTCAGGAATTAGCATTCCATTTTTTATGGTTAGTGGATGCTCTTTTCATGTCAGAAAGTATCATGTTTACCTGCCCAAAGACAAAGATAACCAAGTCATTAGTTTTACACTGGCTTCTAAACTTTTTCTTTATAATAAGAGGTTGAATTATATAAAAATTAGAAAAACAAAATGTTCAAAAAAAAAAAAGTGAATTTATTTTGATGTTGACATCAAGGCTTAAACGTTTCGGTTTATGTTAAACCTTCTCAGAACAATATAATAGGAAAGAAAAATAAATTTTTGTTCAAACGGAAATGGATGTTTTTAAATGACTAGAGTTGGAAATGTGTATGGAGAAAAAGGATCACAACTGTTTATTGATCAGTGTTCATTTTGAAAGTCAAGACCTGATTGGTGCCAATTATGTCTTCACTTTCCATACACATTTCCAGCTGTTTGAACAAAAATTTATTTTTCTTTCTTTCCTATTATATTGTCCTGAGGAAGGTTTAACATGAACCAAAATGTTCAAATGTCAAAATAAATTCATTTGTGTTTTTTTTTCTTTCCTTTTTTTTTTAACACTTTGTTTTTCTAATTTCGATATATTGTCAGATTAATTTCCATATTTTACTACCAGATTGAATCATACATAAAGATTATTTTTAAAATATCATGGTTTTTATATGGAAAAATAGGACGATCAAATTTGATGGCAAATGATTTTGTGCACAAGTAAATACAGTGTATTTTTAAAAATATTTAATTGGATACTTTTTTTTCAATTGGAGATCTCTGATTTTTTTTTCCTTCTTTAAGATTTACATTATAGATTCAGCAGACAATGAAAGCCTTAGATGTGACCAACCAGATCAGTAGAAGCCGAGCAGACAGAGAAACCAAAGTATATAACAATTAACTAGAAAAAGCACTAAGTTTCTTTGCACTTACTTAAAAAAATCATTAGCAGAAGTTAAAGAATAACAAGAACATTTCTGAGTCATTATATATATATATATATATATATATATATATATATATATATATATATATATATATATATATATTAGTAAGTATTATAGATATATAACAAATGAAAGAATGATTGATTCATTTTGTTACTAGTCAGGTGAGACTGAAAGATGAGAAATACTTATTTTAATTGAGGTGGCATCGTGTAGATATCTTGATATAAAAGTTGGTTAACTGCTGATTCAGATCAATAAATTGAACAACCTTTTTTTTAATTTTTTTATTTATTTATTTTTTTTTTTTTTTAGTAAATTTCAAATTAGTTAAAAAAAAAAAAAAAAACTTAGAAAAAAATCTTGGATGATGGTATAAAAATAAAAAAAACATCAGTGGTGAAAAAAAAAGAAATGCAAAATCAAATGCTCTGATGCAAAGCTGAAATATGTATGCACCCTGGGGTGGCCAGCAGCGGCAGCTGATGTTCTAATGCAAAGAATGGTTGAAGCCGCCTCCAAAATCAATAAGTAATACATATATAAATAGAATTAATTATATGAATTATAAACTTATACACATTTTGAACACTTAAGATGACATGCAATTTTAATATGTGAGGACGTGTTATTTCAATATACGAGAATGTGCTATATCAATATATGTGGGGATGCGCTGTTTCAGTATATGTGGGGATGCGCTGTTTCAGTATATGTGGGGATGCGCTATTTCAGTATATGTGGTGATGCACTATATATATGTGGGGATGCGCTATTTCAGTATATGTAGGGATGCGCTATATATATATGTGATAATACACTATTTCATTATATGTGGGGATGCACCATATCAATATATATGGTAAATGCATTATATCTATATATGAGGATGTGCTATCTTAATAGGTATTGCTTATGTATGGAATGCTTACCAAGAATTCAGAGAATTTGATTACTGTAGTGTATATAACTCTGAAAGATAAATGTCATGTTACACATAACATCAAATCCCTTATAAAGTTACCTCCCTTAGCGATAATTTTTATGTAGTGTACTTATCCTTAAATTGTCACCATTTTGGAATCAGGCTGACTCCATGAGCAAATTAAAAACATTTTAATAAAGCATTATCTAAAATAAAAGATTAATTTTAATGGCATGCAAACCCATGTAGGGTTATTTTATATACTAGCAAAAAAAAACCCTCTGGGTGGAGTAAAAATTAATATGTGCTATGCTCTTTCATAAAAAAAAATGTAAACAGATCTTTAGAATCTTAGATCTTTCTTAATACACAAAAAATAGTTCTGCTGTCAAAATTCAAATAAACAGGTTTTCTTTCTAAAATGAACAAGTTTTAACAGTCAAAAATTCAAATTAATTCAAATATCTAAGGTTTTTCTTTTGTCTGAATCTGGACCCATAATCCTGAATTTTTTTTTATTTGAATTCCTGCAATTCTAATTCTAATTGTCAGTATCAATTAAGAAATTGTTCAGACTCTCCACGTTCTTCATCATCAGAGAAAATCTAAACCCGAAAAGACTGAAATTTTGGATTCCCACATTTTAATTAATGTGATTGTTTTTGGTGATAATTTTTTTTTTTTCTAAAGAATTTTTATTACTTAGAAATAAATTTATAATGAAATTTACTATGTATTCAATGCATGCAGGGTTATTGTTGGGTCAAAGTATAGCGGATCTTCCTAACGTGCCTCCAAATTCACGACACTAAAAAGGTGTTCGGCACGTGGCGGTCATCTTGTCGATAAAAAAGTACAACGCGAGAAATATATCGTCACAAGCTGCTTAGCTTTTATTTCCAGGGCTAGTCTTGTGGGTTGTGTCGGAGAGGAGGAAAGGCAAAGAGAGAGAGGACACTGTTAGATTACTGTGATCCCACACTAGGACCAGAGGTCCGGTCCGTACCCTACGCATCTGAAAGCAAAAAGAGGTCGGTATTTTTCTTCTTGTCGCTCCACGTCACCACGTGACTTCCGGTTCTGGTCAACACCTGAAACTTCCGGTTGACATTCAATTCTCCATTCAGGGGGTCACGCCCTGGTCAACTCACGACAACCATTTTTGTGCTCATCACTTTTTTTAAAACCTTTACTATCTCTTATTTCTTCTTCCTCTCTTTTCTAATAGTAGTTCTCGCAAAACTCAGGATATTCCCCATCTTGCTACAAAAGTTCCAATTAAGAGCCCTCCACAGGCGTTTGCTTAATTGCACCTGATAGGGTGCTTTTAAGCTAGTATATGATATATAACAGGCAACTGTTAATCTAGTTTATTTTTATTAGAAGAAGTTTGGTCTTTGATTTCTTCCTACTTTCCATCAGGGGTGGTGGAAGGGGATATCAACTTTATACACTCCTAAGCCCAGTCTGTAGAGCATTTGGCTTGAAACCACAAGGTTCCTAGTTTGATACCGGCCCTCGCCAAATTAGCGTATGAGTAGCACAGGGATCTGTGTGGTAAAGTAAGGACTGAAGGTAGGTGTGGCACTCCACCTCAGACGCTAAAAAATCTCCTTGGTCTAGCGCTAGTGAAAAGGGGATAGGCTCCCTTGCTGATTGGATGATACCGACTTTAGGCCACCCGACGACTTTTCTTTTTACTTTACTCAGTGTCTTCAAATTATTCCTTTTGGTCATGTCTACAATGATCTCATCAAGAATATTTATCTGAATTTTTGGATGAGGCTTGATAATTTGGATTATTTGGATTTTTCAGACTATTGTCCTCATCTTTTTCTCTGAATGTTTTTAGATGAGGCTTGATGATTAGTATTACCTGAAGAAGGCCGGAGGGCATGCCGGCCGAAACGTTGTACAGATAACAATGAAGATGTCCGAGAGACACAGATAACAATGAAGATGAGGACAACAGTCCGAATAACACAGATAATACTAGTCCTTATCTTTATTGTTAAATACACAATGTTTCAGCAGACATGCTCTCCAGCCTTCTTCAGGTGTTTCTTGTCAAACTGGACCATGGGTGATAACATAGATAGCTTAACATTTATACCCAGACATAATTAATGGAATGAGAACAGTCTACCCTTGTGGATTGAATAAAGGGTTTGGTTGAAAATTTGTGAAGGCTCTTGAGTTCAACAAGAATGTTCCTGAAGAAGTTTTGAGGGCACATCAAAACGTTGTATATATCTTATTATAATGGAGATTGTGAGTTTTTCTGTCTGTAACCGAAACTATATTACTATACAAATCACAATTCCCTTTGTTATTTACATCACATTCTCCATGATTTTATTTTTTATTTTAAACCCAACTATTAATAAAATTGTTTTACATAATTAAGACTGTTGACCATATCCACATAATGATAACATGCAATTGTATTTATATATACAACAAAATAGCGGATTACAGTGTGAATGGTAAGGCTAATTTGCATTTTGATCTTAAAAATTTGATTTTAATAAATATATGCTTAGTATTATTGATTTCTAATTGTTTGGGTTTATCTTATTGAATATGAGCAAAAATCTCAGGAATAAATCTTAAAAGAAATCCATTAACAAGAAGAAATAACTAATATTATTCTTTACTTCCTATCTTAACTAAATAGTTAAATTAAGAAAATTTAAGACAGACGGGAGTAATGTAAAATGATGGAAGACTTAGTTTCAAAGTTGTTCTATTTTTCAATCATACCCCCTCTGTTCAAAATCTTTTTATCTGCATTCTTATTCAGTTTCATCAGCCTTTCTAATTTAATATATTTATTATATTAAAACTTAAATACTAGCACCCGGAGGGTGCATATATTTGCTAGTAACAATAAAGATAGGACAATAGTCCAAAAAAATCAAAATCTTGTCCCAAGATAAAAAAAAATTTTCTTGGGTAGAATTTTACAAGGAATTCAGTGGTGGTACCCTTGAATTCATTTGGAAATTACTTACTTGTACCCTTGAATTCAGAGTCAATAGGGACCAAATTACTTACTGTGGTAGGTATTTACCCAAACTGTTCCCCCTGGGTTGAATGTGACACAAGGTTGCAAGTATAGGGCATCCAGTGAAAATCAAATTCATTTTTGAGTAGTAATGGATCTACAAGAGTAACTTGCTTTTACCCAACCCATTCACCCCTGGTGGGATGTGGCACAAGATCACAGGTATGGAGCAATCTAGTTAGGATCGAATTTGCTAATCGGAAGAAATGGACATGTTAGACTAGCTTGCTAACCATTACACCACAATGGGAATACCCAAATTATCATGTTGTATGAGAACATAGGAAATAGGGTAATCAATCAAAACACCAAGAATACTGCTCACAAAAAGTAGTGGCAATAATGATCTGTACTACATTTCAGTTTTTACATGCTGTTCTAATTCTGTGAACTCTCTTGGTTGATGTGAGAAGAACAAATAACAACAATAATAATAATAATTATTACTCTTGAGTCTGATTCTCACTAAGTGTTCCACTCTTGTGACCTTTTACCAGTCTAAGATAAGTTTATAAAATATCTATATTATAGATGCTTTGTGTAATGGTTATCGTCATAAGAAATGGACACAGTGACTTTTTAAATCCTGGATGAGGCTGTTTGCATTTCACATAGTGCTAATGCTCTTAGGAAAGATATGCCTCCAACATTCTCCCTCCAGCTATGGGTAAATAGCAGGGCAGACTGGGTACTTAACCTTGGTATAGCAACTTGTTTAGGAGAAGGAAAACTCTGAATTCAAACCTGTTAAACTTCTTAAGTAATTGACTTTGTGTCATGCAGAAGAGTTGGTAATTATGTATTATGGATGATTGCATGTGTAACAATTGATGCCATCTTGGATAATGTCTTAATATTTTATAATCTTTTAAGATTTTCTAAGTAAATGATTTTAATATCATCTGTACTACATTTCAGTTTTTACATGCTGTTCTAATTCTGTAAACTCTTGGATAGTACTGTAAGAATGGTTCAAAGTTATATACTTGATATACAAAACTCCGACGAAGGTTGACAGACAAAAACATTTAATATAGTACAGCACATGGATATGACGAGATACAAAGTACAAGGTAAAACAAGTTACATGTAAAAAGATAAACACACATTCATGAATGGTACAAGATATACAAAAAGTACAGGCATGAGACTAGGGATAGTCCATGCTGTGAAGAACTTACAGTAATGTAAGTGGGGCCAAAAGCCCCAACAAAGGGATAGACCGTGTCTAGCTCATGTGTCTCGTGGTTACTGGAACAGAAAAAGCGCCGAAAGGGTTTGAACCCGGCGCTTAAATACTATAGCCCCCTAGCGGGCACCAGCAAACTAAACCAGGCAGACGACTCTCCCAGGCAAATACGAAACTAACGCTACAGTTCCATTATAAGTCATCCTTATTGTAACATTCAATTTTAATTCAAAATTTTTTTTCACAGAATAAAATAAAAGGCTTCATAAAATTTTAGTGATATTTTCAAATAAGTGGCATGTCTTTGTATATGTGAGTGGGGAGGGGGGTCATCATTTGACAATTTAATTAAGTCATTTTTCTATTTTCACCAAACATTTTCTTAATTGTAAACAGCAATATGAGTGATAATGTATAAATAGCAAATATTTCTTTTTTACGCGAATGAATGGCTGATCTTAAGTGGTTTTGCTGAACATAACAACACACACACACATGCACGTGCTTGTGTCAGGGATGAGGTAGTTGTGTGCTTTCCAGTAAAGCCAGTAGTTTGTGTTCAAGATCAGATTTCAAATGCTGATTGTGAAACACTGGAAGATCAGTACAGTACAGTCAACCTTCAGTTTTTCCTTTTATTTGTCATAGTGACAGAATAAGGTAAATTTTTCCTTATATATATATATATATATATATATATATGAGTATAGATAAAAGGATATGAAAACAACACAATATACTGTTAAAGTGAAAAGATTTTATATCATATTCATAGCTAATATTGAACAATATTTCGATTATTAGCTATGAATATGATATAAAATCTTTTCACTTTAACAGCATATTGTGTTGTTTTCATATCCTTTTATCTATACTCATACCGTCGGATTCATTTCCTTTCTCTTAACTTATATATATATATGTGTGTGTGTGTTTATTTCTCATGTGTATTAATAAAGCTTCAAGGCGAAATATTAGTTGAATAAAGCTGTTTGTGTTTTATCTGCTTTTATTTCTCAACTTTTAATCACATTTTGTTGGATTTTACTCAATCTGTTATTTCTTATATATATATTTTTATATATATATAGGCAGTATAGACATTGTTACTAAGTATTGTTATCAGTCAGTTTTTTGTCTTTGCAATCATTGAACCAAGTTCTTGGTCCAGTGATTGAATAGGCAAGAAACTAACAGTCACCAAGCATTGTTAGCTCTGCCTACACTATCCTAACTTAGATATATGGTATTTTTAATAAGTATAGCAAAGTGTTCAAACTTTTGATATATATATATATATATATATATACACAGATATATAGTGAATGAAGAAATCATTATGAATTTTTTGTGTATTAAGAAAAATCTAAGATTCCAAAGATTTGTTTACATTTTTTTTATGAAAGAGCATGGCAAATATTAATTTATACTCCACCCAGAGGTTTTTTTTTTGCTAGTATATAAAATAACCCTACATAGGTTTGCATGCCATTAAAATTAATCTTTTATTTTAGATAATGCTTTATTACACTTGTTCTTGTAGGCATTTTTAAAAATAGATATTTGTTTTAATTTTCAGGCTGCAGATAATTTTTATTTTTATAGCCTTTTTACTGTATATAATCACATTTGATTGGATTAATATGTATTTAATAACTCCCATTCCAACTTATCTCTTCATGTAATATCATATAAATGCAAGCTTTTTACTGATTTAGAAATGTCTGGTTCTTTGCAACCATAAAAGTCAATATTTTCTCTCCAGGTTTCTTCCCCCCAGTAAGCACTGACCTATTTTACTATGGTCTTAAACAAACCAGTGCTTTTGAAGATGGTTTGCCATTAACTCTGGCGGACTTGTTGGTTTCACACCTGTGACTGATTTTATTGGGCAGTAAGAGAACATCAAAGGAAATATTCATCTAAATTACTGACAATTCATAAATCTCATTAATTTTTGTAGAAATATGATAAAGAAATCTTCAAACATTCTTACTGCTTTGCCTTAAGTCAGTGCAAAATGTAATTCTGCAGATAGTGTGCCTGGAATTTTTTCTCCAGTCAATACTAAATTTACTGAAGAATTATTGCCATCTATATATCAATACGCTTGTTCCTAAATCTTCCGTCCGTTATCATCCTGTACCCTCTTGTTAAAAATGAGACTGTCCAAATCGTCCAAGTGCAATCCAAAAATGTAAATCCAGATTATCTGGTTTTGCTTAATCACAGATTACTTCTTTGTACTATTTTATTTCACCTAATTTTAAAAAGGAAATATTCTAAATTGTTTGCGTTGCTTAAATACCTAATGTAAAATTAAAATGAATTAAAAAAAGAAGTTACATGTTTTTTTTATTTGCAATATTGAAATTATGAATTAGGGAAGATATTTTGTAATTTTGATCTTATGTCATCTGAGTCTCTTGTCCCAATTTATGCTATTGATTTATTGATTTTTAAGTTTCTATAGAATTAAATACTTACAAATGATATGTGTATTAAGTATTATATCGATTGTTATTGTATATACTAAACTTACAGAAGAATTATTGCCATTTACTAAGACTACCAGGACCTTTTTTATACCACAGTATAGTAATTTCTTATGTTTGACATGTTCAGCATGCTACCAGCATGCCCTTAAGCATCATGGGTCGGCACCCATGGCCAACAGGTGGCCCCATTGAGGTATTTTACTCCTCTATGAGGATGCAGTCAGCGTATATATACATATATAGAATCAGCGAGTTGTTAAATGAAGCCTAAAGAAAATACCAGAAGATATGAAAAGTGTAGCTGAAGTAAAATAAAATCAGCCAGACAGTGAGGAAGTCTATCCCCTTTTCACTAGCGCTAGATAAGGAGATTGTACTGGTGTCTGAGGTGGAGCTTCACACTACCATCAAATCCTCACTTTTCTGCGCAGATTCCTGTGCTACTCATATGCTGAGTTGGCGAGGGCCGGTATCAAACCAAGAACCTTTAAAAAAAAATTTTGTAGGCCTTCTTTTTTATAAAATATTTAATTTTCTCCATTGGACCCATTACAACACTTATATATATATATATATATATATATAATAATGAACAAATAAAAGGTTTAGCTTTTATTTATTTTCATGAGAACAATATTTACAACCAATGGTTTCCTGCTAATGCATTTGTCAGGTAAACAAAATTTTTTTTAAATGATAGAAATGGTGTAAATGTATGTGTTTTTTAACTGTATTCTCATGTTGCATGTTTGTGTGTTTACGTGTTTTTATATATATATATATATATATTTCAAAGCAAAGCTTTATCATCAGAGATTTTTTCAGAAATGACGTGCTTATGTTTTTTTTTTTATTTGTGTGGTTATAATTTCTCTTCTTATTTCCTTTTCCTCTCCTTTTTTTTTTTCTAGAAGAAGAAGAAAGAGAGGAAAAAAAAGGAGAGGAAAAGGAAATAAGAAGAGAAATTATAACCACACAAATAAAAAAAATATATATATATATATATATAATGTAATAGTAAATCTAATATCAGTTAAAAATGCTAGCAAAACACAGTAGGAAATAAAACTGCTTAACACAAAAAGAGTTTAGAGAAAATATAATGATATAAAAAAACCAATAAAATTTACTCTCTCAAATCTCACTACTCAAAGTTTCATAAAATCTGATGATCCTTAGCAATACACCATAAATGAAAGCACTAAATTTATTTTCCGATCTTTATCGGTAAAAAGATCAAGTCATATGATCTTCCATCAGAATTTCAGAGAGACACACACACTCACATTATATATACTAGCAAGAATGTGTCCTCTGGGCATAAGTATTTCATTTTTAATGTAACAAAATATATCAAATTAGAAAGACTAACAGTTAATTGGTTTCTATATAAAATCATTCATAGGATTGATTTTAATACATTGGAGAATAAAACATATATTAGAAATCAATACCACCAAGTGATTATTTATCGAATACGGTTTCATTAAAAGCAGTATGCAAATTAACCACACCATATATTATGTAAACGTTTATTTCTTAGTGATATATAAGACACATTGCAGGATTTTAAACACAACTAATAACATGGGCTGTTTTGAGGCAAATCTAACTCTGATTTACATAGAGACATCTATATGAATAAAATATAAGATTTATACTATATGTAATAATTTTGACTCTAAATTAAATACTCCTAGATAAACTTATGCAATTCATGAGGGTATCATGATGTAAGCAGTGATGTAGTTTTAGTTACAGACAGACACCGATTCTCCATTATACTAGGATATATATATATATATATATATATAGTAAAGTAAAGTCGTTGGAGCGGTTTAATGTTGGTATCAGCCAGAAAGCGAGGGAGTCTATTCCCTTTTCACTAGCGCCAGACTAAGGAAATTATTTTAGTGTCTGAGGTGGAGCGCCACACCTACCATCAGCTCCTCACTTTACCGCACAGATCCCTGTGCTACTCATATGCTGAGTTGGCGAGGGCTGGTATCAAACCAGGAACCTTATGATTCCTAGCCGAACGCTCTACCGACTAACCTAAACTGGCCTACACACACACACACACACACACATATATATATATATATATATATATATATATATGGTATTTATGGAAAAAGTGACTTACCGGTGAAAATGGTCACAGTGGTTAGTTGATTCAAGTTTCACAATGATAAGACAGCGATATAATAAATATAAAGTGCTCAATACGTTAGTAGAACAAATTTATTATCATAGAGGTACACTCGACCTATAACCCTGTTGATCCTTATGGTGAAACTCGAGTAGGCTATTACCGTGTACCTCTATGATAATACATATATATATAGTGGTACCATGATTTGTGAGTTTAATTTGCTCCACATTACTCAATTTCCTCGTATATCAAATCAATTTTCCACTTTGAAATAAACTGAAATACCATTAATTCATTCCAGCCTTTATTATTTAAAAAAATAAATAATCTGTGTTTTTCCAACATGCAAATATAAATTTCAACTCACAAGAATCCAAAACAGAATATAACTCAGTAAAATTCTAAGGAAATCTAAAAACCAGTTCAGGATATGAATACTATTTGAATTTATAGAAAATCTATAAAAGTTGTTCCGAATTAGAAAAAGAAAAAAAAAAAAGTCTTAATAATTAAACAATAAATTAAAATCATTTACATGAAATTATTGCATGGATTTTTTAATTGGCTAATTAAGCAATTAGCTCCTGTAAATTAATAATTAATTTTGTTTTAAAAATAATAGCATAAATTCTGATCATTTATGGTTCATGGAAAAATAAATAAAATGAATAAAAATCAACTGAAACCTACAGTATCACCCATAAATAACTATTTGTAGAATGAACATAATACCCACCTTCACAGGAAGGCTTTGACAAGTGTCCAGTCACCAGACAAAAAAAAAAGACAGTAACCGAATATACTCTGTAGCAACTGACAGAACATGGTCAAGTCTTCAGTAGATATGGATTAAAATATACACTAAAACCACCAGCCAATCAAAATCCTGGAAATAGACTTGACCATGCCACATAGTAGAATAGCCCAAGCTGCTATTTAAGTCTGGATTTTCAGAAGCAGATTCAACTTGCTACACTAATCTCTACACTATTCTAATAAAAAGATTGTTTTTTCTAAACCAAAGATTCCAGGATTTAAATCATTCCTCATCAAGTTACACTGACAGGATGGATTTCCATGACTCCCTTTTGCCACCCATCCCTACCGGTCATCTCTCCTGGCAGGTTTTCTGCACAGCATCTAGAATTCCCACAGAGCTGATTGATGTAGGTTTTACTGGTCAGCCTACACTGGTGTGTCAATGGAGAACGTCACTTGAAATTATATAATTGCATCGATAGGAAGCGCATGGTGTAATGGTTAAAGTCATAGGAAATGGACTTGTCAACCCGAGTTCAAATCCTGGATGCTGCATTTCACTTAACGCTAATACCCTTGGGAAAGGTATGAATCCTACTCTCCCTCCAGCTATGGGTAAATAGTAGGGCAGACTGGGCTCTTTAACCTCTGTTAGACAACTGGTCTAGGAGAAGGAAAACTCTGAATTCAAACCTGTTGAACTCAGCTTAAGTAATTGACCTTGTGTCATATCCAGCTCGTGCGGAGGGGTTGGTAAATATATATATAATTGCATCGAAAAAGACTTTTGCATGTCAACCCAACAAGGGTTGACATGCTGTAGAATCTAATGGTGAAGTTTCAATTCTGGAACCCGGAGTGGTAGTACCTGTTAGGGTCCCATATATGGGTTAATAGATAAAAAAAATGTGTATAAAAACAGAGCTGATTGATGTAGGTTTTTACAGGTAGGCTTACACTGGTGTGTCCATGTGTAGATGTCCACTGGAGAACATCACTTAGGAATTTATTCTTTATGGAAAGATAAAGCAAAAGAAAGATAAGAGAGGATGATTAGGTTTTATTTATTCCTTTTTCACATATGAAACTAATCAGTGTTTGTATATCATTTAGATAAAATAAGGAGGCTTGCCTTGTGTAATGGTTATTATCATATGCAATGGAATCAATGAACTGAATTCAAATGCTGGTTGGTTTGCATTTCATTTTGGTAAAAAAATCGGTAAAGGCATAGATCCATCTGTCCCCTCCCCCAGCAATGAGTAAATAGTAGGACAGACTGGGTTCATGAGATTTGGTTATGCAGTCTAGAAGAGGGGAAAAAGTTCTGAATTAAAACCAGCTTTTACACTGGTTAAAAATTGACTTTGTGTCACATCCTGCTCATGGCAGAGGGGTTGGGTACATACATTGATCAAATTGACAACTCCTATTTGTACAAAGCTATGTGTAAATAGTAGGTCAGAATGGGTTCTTTAGCTTTGGTTATGCAACCAGTCTAGGAGAAGGAAATGGTAAAGCCCATATGTGATTTTGGGTTTCTGAGGGTGAACGGTCTGGCCTTTGATTTTATAATCAGCACTTTCATTTTTTTTTTTAGGGTTTCTTTGTTAAACAACACACTGGATTATATTTCCATATATATTTCAATACTTAAAAATAATTAGATTTTTTAAACTGTAATGGGTGATGAAAAGTGGATATTTTATAGCAATGTAGAAAGTGGTGGTCCAAGCAGAACATGGCACAAGGTCAGTTTTTTCGTAAATGGAGTAGAGCTTTCAGAGTTTTCCTTCTACTGGACTGGTTGCCTTACCACGACTAAAGAACCTAGTCTGCTCTACTATTTACCCATAGCTAAGGGGAGATAAGAGGGATTCATACCCTTTCTAAGAACATTAGTGTGAAGTGAAATGCAAACAGCCTCATCCAGTATTTGAACTCTGGTAAACTGAACCACTAGTAGTAGTACCAAAAGCTGTTTTTTAAAGATGTTACTGTATATGTGGTTCGATTGGAAACGAGTATTCTGAACTCCTGCCAGAGAACCAAGGCAGCAATCTTTGGTCAGGCAACTAATTTGGGAGAAGGAAAACTCTGAATTCAAACCAGCTTCACTCTAGTTAAAAATTGACCTTGTATCATATCCTGCCTGTGTTAGGAAAATAGAAACATTTAGATAAAGTAATAGAAAAGCAATGAAGAGTGAGAATAATGAAAGTGAAAGTGAAAGTAAAGAGTGAAAAAGAGGAGTGTTATGGAATAATGGATAATCTTTGTCAGCATCTGAAATTTTTACAGATTCAGCTCCTAATAGATTCTTGTGGCATCAAAGTCATTTTGATAAACTTTTTAGATTGTATTCATTCAAAGAATTCTTTGGACAATTGAAGTCCTTAGTTTTATTTGTTTGCACAATGTTTTGCCCAAATCATTCTCCAGAGTCTTCGTCAAACCTGATATTCTTCTCTGTAAGGAAAGTGATTCTTGTTTTGGTTTCTTTTCTTTGGAATTTAAAGCAAAAATGGTAAAAATTATTTTTTGTTGTTGTTGTGCTAGAATTTTTATAGAATTCAACTTGCTACAGTTTTCACTACTAAATTTTTCTTCTTTTTTTGTTTCTTTTAAGGGAAAAAATTAAGTAACATACTTTAATACATGTATATATATAATATATATATAATACATGTATATATTTATTTGGGGGCTGGTTTAGCTCAGTCGGTAGAGCAACCGCCTTGGAATCACAAGGTTCCCGGTTCAATACAAGTTGCAGCCAACTCAGATTGGGTAATCTGATCTATGCAGTAAAATGGGGAGGCAGTATTTTCAAATACAACACAAACTTCTGGAGGTAGTATTTTAAAATTTTACTATATCATTCAAATTTTCTGTGTAGGTTTGCATTGCAAATTTCTGTGTATGAAATGGTATGGGATGATGGACTGGTTAATGGCTGCCATTACTAGTGGCTATTTAGTGACTTATGTTTGTGTAGTAACGGCTGGCATCAGTTGGCAAGTGTTTCCTTCCAAGCACTGATGGCTTGGCCAATTCCCTTGGACTAATCTCATCATTTTATTGTATGTGTATATACTTATGTATTATTTATGCTGAGCCCTGAGATGTTGTGTATCTCTCCACAGCTCGGCCTGTGCACTTTGTTAGAGATCGGGAGAATTGCCAGTCAGCTGTGTGCAACTCCCTAATTGATTGCAGAGTAACACAATGATGATGGCCCTTACCTTCCTAAAAGCAATTATAGAATTGTGACTTACCCCTGGGAGTTGATGCTAGAAATGCTCCAGTTGTTCCAGAATAGCAAAACATGGAAATTGGTCAACTGGGCATTTTTTTTCTTCTTTCCCCTCTCTATAATCTCACTGGAAAATCCAACTCTGGACAATGTTTTTGCATGTGTTATAATAAAGTCATTATTATTTATCCTTGAGTAATAACATATGAAAAAAAATTTCACAAATCTTATTATAATGGAATTCAGTGTCTGTCCGTCTGTAACCAAAACTATGTTATTTGTTGTCTAAAACATTGGTAGAGTGGACAACGAGATGAACACCAAAATATTTCCCTGCTTTTTTTATACACCAGTTCACACGCACGCACGCACGCACACATGCATATATATATAAAATGAAAGATGTTAAGTGTATAGTGAATGTGTAAATATTCACACTTAACATCTTTCATTTTGTCCCTCACATAAACATTTCTTAACAGTGTCCTGAAGATGGTACAATATACCGAAATGCTTAAGTATTGACACATAAAATTGTTTCCCCTAATCATAACATCCTGTGTTTGTTATATTTTAAAAATATTTTCTTCTCATATTGTCGGATTAATTTCCTCACCGTATTTCCATATATATATATATATATATATATATATATAGATGTGAGTTATTCAAAACTTGGTAGTAAGGAATGATTCTATATGTGATTTCTAAGACATACTGTATTATTATTGTATGATCCAGTATGTATAAATATAGTGAATCTTTAAATCCCTACTCTGGACAATGTTTGTGCATGTGTTATAATAAAGTCATTATTATTTATCCTTGAGTAATAACATACAAAAAAAAAATTCACAAATCTTATAATAATGGAGATTCAGTGTCTGTCCGTCTGTAACCAAAACTATGTCACTTTTTATGTCACAATACTCTCAGGAATTGCATACATTTATCAATAAGTATTTAATTTATATAGTCAAAATCATTAATACATAGAATACAACTTATTTATTAACAATGTCTCTATGAAAATCTCAGTTAGATTTGCCTCAAAACAGCCCATATTAATAGTACATTCTAAAATCCTGCAATGTGTCATATTTCTCTAAGGAATAAAGGTTTACATAATATATGGTATGGTTAATTTGCATACTGGTTTTAACAAAACCGGATTTAACAAATAATTACTTGGTGTTATTGATCTCTAATATTATTGTTTTATTCTCCAACGTATTAAAATCATTCCTATGAATGATTTTATATTAAAAAAAAACAATTAAAATATAATTAAAATAAATGTAATTTTTTTATATGCATTCTTATTTAATTTCGTTAGTATTTCTAATTTGACTAATTTGAAGTCTAATTAACAGCCATAATGCATGGCTGGTTGACTACTTAAGCACTGATACTGAGAGCTGTCCATTTGCAATCATTGATGAAGAACTTGCAACACTGAGGAAACAACCAAAGGATTCTTTACCAAGGATTTCTGCTGGACAAGCGCTCTTGCTTGAAGCCTAAAGGATGGCCCATAAAATCGTAACAATATTTCATTACATTAAAACTTAATTACTTACACCCAGAGGGTGCATATTCTTGCTTAAAAGTAATGCCATTTTGTTTAGTACAGGTATAATTGCCAACACAGAAACATGTATCATACATTAAAATGAAGCTGGTCCTTTGTGGATCACATCCCTACTTCTCCATACAGTCACATTTCTCTCAATAGCAATGTGCTACCTTCAAATGAAAGCATGTATCCCTGCCCCACAAGATTCTATTGACTGTTCTTTGAGCCATTTCTTCACTACAGATTTCACTTCTTAATCACTGGAATAATCTTTGCCTCTCAAACCTTCTTTCATGGGTCTGAAGAGATGATAGTGAGCCCAGACCACCCTACTATTTACCCACAACTAAAGGGAGAATAGTTGGATTCATACCTTTCTCAAGAGTATTAGCCCTATGTGAAATGCGAAAAGCCTAGTCTAGGATTTGAAGTCAAATCACCAAGTCCATTCCCTACAATGGTAACCATTATACTTTGGAGAGGCCTTTATCAGCTACTTTACCAATTCATCTATGAAATTAAAAGCATTTATGAATGGTGTTAGAAAAGTCCAAACAACATCTTTAATACTAATGTTCCTTAATTGTACGACTGTTATCATTTTGTAACACTCTTGGTTAAAGATGACTGTCCAAATCACCCAAGAGGAAATGCAAAAATGTAAATCCTGATTAACTGGTGTTAGTTATCCACCGAATTCTTAGTGTATGGAAGCGATAACGCTACTCTGTTTCAATTGAACATGAAAGGAAGGAAAGAAAGAAAAAAAGGGTAAGAGAAAGTTAAATCAAGATTATTATACTTTTTACATATTGAACTATTTTGCAATAGCTCTTAAGTAAGCATATCAAATATCAGTATAATTAAATTATCATACTGTGATATATCCACAGGTACTGCTAGTCTATGATAATGCACTGTTTCTAGTTGATGCAGTATTTCTTGTTTGACACTCTGGTTGAGTGAAAAAACCATCTCACCAAGTTGGTTTTCAAGCTTGGCTAGCAGAACATTGTTAGTGAGTTTGATTCTCACTGGGTGTCAAACAAAGCTAATTTTAATAAGTGTCCATGATGGTTATAGGAGAAATGTTTCCCATTTTTGTTATTCTGAATAAACTTAGATCAGCTAGAAACCACTCAAATAATTTGTTTGTCTACTATTATATAAGTAGTCTATAGAAAATGTAAATACATAAATCTTAGCGGAAATAATCTAATGAAATTCAAAACTTTTACCAACATTATATATTAAAGGAGTTGAATAATTTTTTATTGTTTGATAAACGAAATGATATACCATTTTATAAGATAAAATCTTTCAATTTTTGTTAATATTTTTTAGTAATTTTGAATATTGAGTGGCAAAGTCTCAGATTTATCTAACAATGAGAAATGAACCCAATTTTGAATCTATATCTACAATTGGAAAATGTTTGTTTGTTTGCTCTCTATAGATGGCCAAACGGTTTAGCTACCAAATTTAGTATGCCTACTTATTGCACCCAGTGAAAGGTTTTAATGTAAAAGAAAATAAAAAATATACTGTACATACTTGTGGGTAGGTTGTACCCCTAATTTGTTTGAGTTTGAGTTTTGTTTAACGGCATATCAACCTCTGTGGGTCATTTAATACCATAAAAGGTTATTTTGGATTTCAGTCTTTAAAGTAGTGGTTCTATGGAGGTATTTGGTTATATTTTGTTTTATCTTGTTGAAAAGGTTGCTTTTTAAAAATTTTTTTTTTTTTTTTAGAAAATTTAAAATGTCTTCTGGGTTTGTCAAAGTGGGTATTTGTGGTTGACTTACAGATAGGTTGCATTATAATCTGGCTAGTTATACAACCTATTCTAACCTAAAACTTACCAAATATTAGAGCTAGATCATTGTGATGCATAATGCAAACATATAGAAATAAGGTTGCATTCTTACTACAATCTTCTTACCAAGAAATAGTACTACAGTAACTGATACTACATCTTCTTACCAAGAAATAGTACAGATTGACTGATAAGAGTAACTGATACTACAATCTTCTTACCAAGAAATAGTACAGATTCACTGATAAGGAGTAACTGATACTACAATCTTCTTACCAAGAAATAGTACAGATTGACTGATAAGGAGTAACTGATACTACAATCTTCTTACCAAGAAATAGTACAGATTGACTGATAAGGAGTAACTGATACTACAATTCTTCTTACCAAGAATATAGATTGACTGATAAGGAGTAACTGATACTACATCTTCTTACCAAGAAATAGTACAGATTGACTGATAAGGAGTAACTGATACTACAATCTTTCTACCAAGGAATATCCACTAAAATTACACTCAATACCAACAGCAGAACTAGAATGCCTAAAATGGTGATAAGAATTATAACAGAGCTATCTTTGAGTATATATGATAATCTTTTGATTTTCAAGAGAAAAGCAGTGCTCTTTAACAATAAGCAATCATTAGTGGAAAGCCATGTTGTTGTAAGATGTAAATTAATTGTATAAAATTTAAATGTCCAAACTTCAAAAGAAAATGAACAAATTATGATATTGTCATATTAAATTAATTCATGTTGGAATTAAACATTACAAATTGATGTGTGTGATCCGGTGTTCTCAATAACTGTTTAATGCTTAATTCCCAATAGAAACCTTATTTGAATTTACCAATTAAGCTCAGCTTCAGATTTTCCTTTGATCATTTTGGCCATTTTTTTGTCTTTCATTTATTTTATTGTATTTTTTCTCTTCTTTTTTTTTTTTGGCTTTACTTTTAAATTATACAATCATTATACATCAAACCCATAATTTTCAGCCTCTTAATTCTATCGGAAAATAAAATGTCCTTCCTACACCCAGAAAAAAAAACCCATCTTAGTTGGTAGAACATTTGCCTAGGAACCACAAGGATCTAGGTTCAATACCTTGCCAATACAGCGCATGAATATTCCAGCTTGGATTTGAACTCTGAAATGGGGAGCTGATGGTACATGTGGTGCTACACCTCAGATGAAAAAACAATCTGCCTGATCTAGAACTAGTGAAAAGGGGATAGATTCCCTCACTGTCTGCTTGATACCAACAATAAGCCACTTGTAATAGAAATTTGATAATCACTAAACTAAATCTTAATTATTTCTCTGAATTTTTTAGATGAGGCTTGATAATTTGTATTAGTTGGACTATTGTCCTCATCTTTATTGTTATATGCACAAAGTTTTGGCTGATGTGCCTTCCGGTCTTCTTCAGGTGTTTCTTGTCAAACTTGCAAACCTTCTCTTCAAACTAAGGAATACGACATGAAACACCTGAAAAAGGCCGATAGGTACATCAGCTGAAATGTTGTGTATATAACAATAAAGATGAGGACAATAGTTCGAATCATCCAGATAATATAAATCTTTTTTAACCTGATTGGAATAATGTTAAAAAAGTTTTTTTTAAAAGTACCTAAAAATTCAAATTGTTTTAGCCACTGCAATCCTCTTTGGGACCATCAAAGTGAACAAATAAAAAAATGTAATTCTTTTGTACTGCCAGCTGAAAATTTTAAGAGCATTCACAGATGGTAATGAGGCCCTTATTTTGGTGGAATCTATAATTCTTAAATGGTTTCAAGTTATCAAAAGAAGAAAAACAAGGGGATCTGACTAATTTGAATGGACCATCTAAGTTGGCAGTGGCAGGGTAGTCTATTGTTAGTATTAGCTAGACAGTGAGGAACTCTATCTCCTTTTTGTTAGTGCTAGACTAGAGAGATTGTTGTTTTTGTGCTGAGGTGGAGCACCACATCTATCAGCTCCCCACTTTACCACACAGATCGGATTACCCAGTCTGTGCTACTTATGTACTGAGTTTGTGGTGACCGGTATGGAACCTGAAACCTTGCAATTCCTAAGCAGGTACTCTACTGACTAAGATAAACCATCTAGCCACCACTTAATGTCATTAACTTTATTTTCTATCAAATTTTAAAAGTAACATTTCAAATGAAAAAAAAAACCCAACTTAAAACCCTACATTGATTAAAAAGAATGTATATTGCAAATTAATTGGAGGTGCATAGTGTAATGGTTAGAGTCATAAGAAATGGACTTGTTGATCCACATTAAAATCCTGGACAAGGCTGTTTGCATTTCACATAGTGCGAATACCCTTGGGAAAGGTATGCATCCAACTACTCTCCCTCTAGCCTTGGGTAAATAGTAGGGCAGACTGGACTCTTTAATATTGACTAAGTAACCAGTATAGGAGGAAAAATCTGAATTCAAACCTGTTAAACTCTGCTTAAGAAATTGACCTTGTGTCGTATCCTGCTTGTGTAGAGTTATTTGGGTGTATGTGTATATATATATATATATATATATATATATATATATATTGATGGAGGCTGTGGTGTAATGTTTAGAGTCGTAGGAAATGAACTTGTCAACTCGAGTTCAATTCCTGGATGAAGCTGTTGACATTTCACATGGGAAAGGTATGAATCCAATTCTCCTACCAGCTATGGGTAAATAGCAGGGCAGACTGGGCTCTTTAACCATGGCTAGGTAACCAGTCTAGGAGAAGGAAAACTCTGAATTCACACCTGTTAAACTCCGCTTAAGAAATTGACCTTCTGTTGCATCCTGCTAGTGCGGAGGAGTTGGTAAATATATATATATATATATATATATATATATATATATCATCATCATCATCATGTCGCGCTTGCAGCACGGATATCCATGACAATCTCTCGCCAACCCTCCCTATCACTCATTGCACCTGGGAGGTCCTCTGCTGAGCATATAGCATCCTCGCATAGCTGGTCAATGTAGGTTCTTGCTGGGCGCCCCACACTTGCATGTCCATGTGTTGGCTTCCACAGGAGAACGTCGCTTATGAGTTCGTCCTTGCTTCTCCAGCAGTGTCCTGCATGCCTTGTCCGTCTCACTCGGATAGTTTGAGAGAGGGGGGGCAGGTGACCGTACAGCTGTCTCTTCGTGGGGTGCTGCTTCCACGATTTGTTCAAGACTGCACGTAGCATTCTTGTGCAGCTTCCATCTAGCTTATTTTCAAGACGCTTCGTTAGGGTCCAAGTGGTGCAGCCATATAGCAGCACCGATATAACCACAGCCTGGAAGAACTGTCGCTTCAGCTTGTCAGGGAGATCGGACCTCCATATGACTGACAATTTGTTTGTGGCCGACCATGCCTTTGCTATTCGTGTGTTAACATCTTTCTCTGTGGATGAGATATTACTACCTAGGTACGTGAATTGTTCTACAGGCTTGAGAGGCGTGCCGTTGAGTGTTGAGATGTTTCCTTTCTTTTTGAAACTCATGAACTCTGTATACATAAAATTAAAAATGAATAACTATTTGACATTATTTTTGTTGGTATAATGAGGCCACCATTTTGATGGAATCTGTAGTTCTTTAATGGTTTAATACATTTTCTATAGATTTTTTTTTTTTCCTAATTTACTTTTGATTTTCATCTTCCCATTGTAAGGGAGATCTTCTAAGTGATCATTTTCAGTCTCTTGGATACCACTCAACAACTGCACGGGTTCACCTATTGTCTTTGAACCTTGTGATGTGTCCGCCCCAGCAGATCTTCTGCTTTTGGTAGGATCATGTCCTCCATTAAGCCCTGCTCCTGAATTATCTTGATTCGGATTATTTCATGCAATGATATTCTCAGCAAGGATTTTTCTATGTTCCTCTCTTTGCAGGAACAACACAGACTGGTTACAGAATCATTTTATATGGGAGTGTCATTCAATAAATAAGGTGAAGTTTTTGAAGAAAAAAAGAGAAATATATATATATATATATATATATATATATTTTTTTCAGAATTTTTTCCATAAATGTAAACTCTGTATTGTTTGGAATTGGTTTAAAGAAAAAAGTATTTTAATTTCTCAAAAAATATCTATTTTTGAAGCTATTCAAATGGTTTCAAATAAAATAAAATGCTCCAGGCTGGAACAGAGGCCTGTCATCAAATTTTTTGTGGCTATGAAGTGCAAACAATGTGAAAAGTACAAAATAATGTGTTATGTGTATGGAGAAGCATGAATTATTTAAAAAGATGATTAGAAATTGGCTGAACATGGGTTTGCCATTACAAGCAAGAGTTAAAGAGACTGTTTATGGAGTAGAAACATGCTGACTTTCTGGTTAAAAAATAGTTCCCGGCTCATCGGTCAGTAAAGAAGGTCATGCTGATAGTCTTCTGGTATAATAAAAGGTGCAACTGTAAACAGTATTGCCAACTCCTTAGGAAAAATTCACCTTAGCTATTGAACAACCTTTGTATGTGTGTGTGTGTGTGTCTGTATATATATATATATATATATATATATATATATGTGTGTGTGAAGAGAGGAAGTAAATCCGACGGTATGTAATATATCAAGAAAAATGAAAAAACACAGGTTTAAATGGGTTAAGTGGTGAGTTTATTGGCCGACACTGCAGTGTTTCGATCTATTAATTAGATCATCTTCAGGGCATAAGATAAGAAATTATTTATCACAGGATAATGAGAAAAGCGAGTGGTAATCCTTGTTATTCAGTCTGTTTAAAAAATTTCTGAAGTTTGAAAAAAGGAGACGGTTTTGAAATATGACATCAAATATATATATATATATATATATATATATATATATACACACACACACATATATATATATATATATATATATACACACACACCTTCACACGAGCAGGTTGTGACACGAGGTCAATTTCTTAAGCAGAGTTTAACAAGTTTGAATTCAGAGTTTTTCTTCTCCTAGACTAGTTACCTAGCCAAGGTTAAAGAGTCCAGTCTGGCTTACTATTTAACCATAGCTGGAGAGAGAGTAGTTGGACACCTTTCCCAAGTGTATTAGCCCCATGTGAAATGCAAACAGCCTCATCCAGGATTTGAACTTGGGTTGAGTCCATTTCTTAAGACTCTATTACACCATGCACATCCATATTTGTATATATATATATATAGCATACATTTATTGCATACATTTAATTAGGAAAATTTCATTAAATTCGGTTCATTCCCTGATTTTTGGTATTTTTTTTTCTTTCGGCGAGGTGACATACGATGGTGGGAATTTAAAGTTCGATTTAACCCAATTTTTTATATTTAGAGTAATATGAGATTAGGTCATAAACATGTAAACAGTACTTTCTATTGACAACTCCTTAGGCAAAATTCACCTCGTTTATTGAATGACCTTCATACTTATAGATAGCTCTATAAGTTCTATATATATATCTATAGTTCTAAGTCACTATATTTTGACCTAATGCAGACTGGTACTTCAACTAGTAGACTCTATTCATGAAGTGGGGGTTGAGTACTTCTTTGCTTCATTGTAGTCTCAAGAAATTTGTTGCTCATATTCTTAAATGAAACCAATCACTTAAAACTTTGGTTGTAAATGGTGAAAAAGAAATAATGGTTAAAACAGGCTTTTAATACGTTTTGCACGATTTCACTTAGGCACCTCAAAGGATTCATGTCCAATAAAACAAAAGTAGATAAAAAGCGACAAGCAAAAATGGTAGAAGCGTGAGTGTCTGGTTTTTGTGTTGCTTTGTCTCAACAATGAAAGGAAGCAGCAGTTGTGTTGAACCTGAAACAACAACTCTTGGAGAAAAGGTATTCTTTCAGTAACAATCTAATAATCTTATTGTGATTTGTTTTTGTCATTTTGTTACTACATTGAATCAAAAGAAACTTTCTTTCTTTCTTTATTCATTAGCACATCAACACCTTTGTGTATTAGTTGTAATGTGCTATCTACTTTTTGTATTCTTTTATTTATTTATTTATTTTTTAATTTTTTTTTTTTTAACAATTAGAGGGATTCTTCAGAGGGGTAGCTAGAGATTTGGCATCTCCGGGGATAGATGCTTCGGATACTCAGTACTGATAGATGAAAAATAGCTTCAAATGTAACACAATTAAAATATGTACTTTTCTATATTTCTTATAATACAATACCACAAAGAAAATAAAAAAGATTATTTATGTATGAAAAAGTAGCTGTGAAAGATTCTCCTTGTGTCACATCCTGCTTATGTGGAGGTGTTGATAGATACATCTATGAGAACTTGATTATTACTTGTTATAATTAAATTGGGTTGACTGCTGATTTAGGTCGGAAAATTAAAACGGAAAGTATTTTGGTGGTCCCCAATGACAGTTTAACTACAGTCTATGAATTAACATTTTGCGAATTGGGTTATGGTTTTAGGGGATTAAGCTTATTTTTAATTACGAATTGCTTAAAAAAAAAATAAACAACAAAAAAAACCAAATTACTATACATTTAATTAACCATTGAAATTAATTATTGGATCTATTATTGAGACAGTTGTTTGTGTTAGTATTGCAATGTATAATTTCAATTAAACTTAGTTCAAAAAAATATTTTTCAACATTAAATGCATAGTAATTTGGGTTTTTTGTTGTTTATTTTTTTTAAGCAATACGTAATTAAAAACAACCTTAATCCCCTAAAACTGTAACCCAATTCGCAAAATGTTGTTAAACTGTCATTGGGGACCACCAAAATACTTTCCGTCTTAATTTGCCGACCTAAATCAGAAGTCAGCCTTAAATTGTTTGAAATGATTCAAAACTTATAATGAAATATTTTTCATGTTTTTCTACCTTTCTTAAAAATTCAGATAATTAATACTTTCCTCATATTTTACTCTCTTGTAACTCTAAGAAATACGTCACATATTTTAAGCATCCCCACTTGTACCAATTATGTTACAATTTTTAAAAAGGAATGCTGGAAAAACTGTTATGAACCTTTCTCTGTACACACTTTTCTCATCTGCTATCTAAAAAAAAATCCATCCCTGATCAGACAATATTTTTTTTTTTTAATAAAAAACAAAACATTTTAACATTGACTTCACCATCAAGAATAAATTTATCTCTTTTAGAGTACTTTATTTTTCTATTTTCTACAGTGGAATATGTATGATAAATAGAATACTTCATCACAGATTCTTAAAACAATTTAAGAGTTCTGCTTTTAAATTAACAGCCAAAGAAGAATAGATCAGCTAAAATTAACCACTAGAGTGGAGAAACTTAAAACTAAAACTAAAAACTATTTGATAATGAAACTAATCATTATGGTTTGGCTTTGGGAACAAAGATTAAGGGGGTAAGGGGGTGGTCCATGTTGACTGCAGACATGTTCATAACTGATAAGACCAATGCAAGACAGGCAGATAAGAAGAATACTGAGAAGAGAACTGGAGAGACATGCTGTCACTTGAACTCCAGTGAGGACCACCAGCTAATATTGGTGTGAAAACCTACAAATAGTAAAATAATAAAAAATGTATCACGTCTTCCAACATTGCTTAGCAGCATGATTGCTGACTGTCAAAGAATTGAGGACAGGTGAATTTCTGTGCAATTTTTCTTATTTTATTCATTGTCCATCAATCCCACTCAGATATCTAATTAGAGATCATTCTTCTACAGCACTTATGGACAGGGATGATATTCACTATTTTCTAAGTATATTGTCATGCCACTAGCGTACTGCAGTTAATAAGTTTTTTTTTAGACTTTTGTTATATGCTTTATAAATTTTGTAAAGTTCTCTAACTGTTATGTCGCATTGTTTCTCTGTTTTGTTAGTCAGCTTCCTGTTTTTTTTATTTTCTTAAATTTTTTTTATTTCATTTGTGTGGTTATCAGATATTTGATTTCCAGTGCTGAAGAGTCATGTAAACATTTTTTTTTCTTTCTAAAGAAAAGTACAGTATTGGTACCTTTTACTTAGTTTTATCTGTCCTGTTTGTAACTGCATTGCTTCCCACTAGAAAAGTACAATGGTACCTTTTACTTAATAGTTTTATTCTGTCCTGTTTGTAACTGCATTGCTTCCCACTAGAAAAGTACAATGGTACCTTTTACTTAATAGTTTTATCTGTCCTGTTTGTAACTGCATTGCTTCCCACTAGAAAAGTACAATGGTACCTTTTACTTAATAGTTTTATCTGTCCTGTTGTAACTGCATTGCTTCCCACTAGAAAGTACAATGGTACCTTTACTTATAGTTTTTATCTGTCTGTTTGTAACTGTTATGTTGCATTGCTTCCCACTAGAAAAGTACATGGTACCTTTTACTTAATAGTTTTATTTGTCTGTTTGTAACTGTTATGGTCAAGTCCTGTTGATAGCATTGCTTCCCACTAGAAAAGTACACTGGTACCTTTTACTTAATAGTTTTATTTGTCCTGTTTGTAACTGTTATGGTCAAGTCCTGTTGATAGCATTGCTTCCCACTAGAAAAGTACACTGGTACCTTTTACTTAATAGTTTTATTTGTCCTGTTTGTAACTGTTATGGTCAAGTCATGTTGATAGCATTGCTTCCCACTAGAAAAGTACACTGGTACCTTTTACTTAATAGTTTTATTTGTCCTGTTTGTAACTGTTACGGTCAAGTCATGTTGATAGCATTGCTTCCCACTAGAAAAGTACACTGGTACCTTTTACTTAATAGTTTTATTGTCCTGTTTGTAACTGTTATGGTCAAGTCCTGTTGATAGCATTGCTTCCCACTAGAAAAGTACACTGGTACCTTTACTTAATAGTTTTATTTGTCCTGTTTGTAACTGTTATGGTCAAGTCCTGTTGATAGCATTGCTTCCCACTAGAAAAGTACACTGGTACCTTTTACTTAATAGTTTTATTTGTCCTGTTTGTAACTGTTATGGTCAAGTCATGTTGATAGCATTGCTTCCCACTAGAAAAGTACACTGGTACCTTTTACTTAATAGTTTTATTTGTCCTGTTTGTAACTGTTACGGTCAAGTCATGTTGATAGCATTGCTTCCCACTAGAAAAGTACACTGGTACCTTTTACTTAATAGTTTTATTTGTCCTGTTTGTAACTGTTACGGTCAAGTCCTGTTGATAGCATTGCTTCCCACTAGAAAAGTACACTGGTACCTTTTACTTAATAGTTTTATCTGTCCTGTTTGTAACTGTTACGGTCAAGTCATGTTGATAGCATTGCTTCCCACTAGAAAAGTACACTGGTACCTTTTACTTAATAGTTTTATTTGTCCTGTTTGTAACTGTTATGGTCAAGTCCTGTTGATAGCATTGCTTCCCACTAGAAAAGTACACTGGTACCTTTTACTTAATAGTTTTATTGTCCTGTTTGTAACTGTTATGGTCAAGTCCTGTTGATAGCATTGCTTCCCACTAGAAAAGTACACTGGTACCTTTTACTTAATAGTTTTATCTGTCCTGTTTGTAACTTTTATGGTCAAGTCATGTTGATAGCATTGCTTCCCACTAGAAAAGTACACTGGTACCTTTTACTTAATAGTTTTATTTGTCCTGTTTGTAACTGTTACGGTCAAGTTATGTTGATAGCATTGCTTCCCACTAGAAAAGTACACTGGTACCTTTTACTTAATAGTTTTATTTGTCCTGTTTGTAACTGTTACGGTCAAGTCCTGTTGATAGCATTGCTTCCCACTAGAAAAGTACACTGGTACCTTTTACTTAATAGTTTTATTTGTCCTGTTTGTAACTGTTACGGTCAAGTCCTGTTGATAGCATTGCTTCCCACTAGAAAAGTACACTGGTACCTTTTACTTAATAGTTTTATCTGTCCTGTTTGTAACTGCATTGCTTCCCACTAGAAAAGTACAATGGTACCTTTTACTTAATAGTTTTATCTGTCCTGTTTGTAACTGTTATGGTCAAATGTTGATAGCATTGCTTCCACTAGAAAAGTACACTGGTACCTTTTACTTAATAGTTTTATTTGTCCTGTTTGTAACTGTTATGGTCAAGTCATGTTGATAGCATTGCTTCCCACTAGAAAAGTACACTGGTACCTTTTACTTAATAGTTTTATTTGTCCTGTTTGTAACTGTTACGGTCAAGTCATGTTGATAGCATTGCTTCCCACTAGAAAAGTACACTGGTACCTTTTACTTAATAGTTTTATTTGTCCTGTTTGTAACTGTTACGGTCAAGTCATGTTGATAGCATTGCTTCCCACTAGAAAAGTACACTGGTACCTTTTACTTAATAGTTTTATCTGTCCTGTTTGTAACTGTTATGGTCAAGTCCTGTTGATAGCATTGCTTCCCACTAGAAAAGTACACTGGTACCTTTTACTTAATAGTTTTATTTGTCCTGTTTGTAACTGTTATGGTCAAGTCCTGTTGATAGCATTGCTTCCCACTAGAAAAGTACACTGGTACCTTTTACTTAATAGTTTTATTTGTCCTGTTTGTAACTGTTATGGTCAAGTCATGTTGATAGCATTGCTTCCCACTAGAAAAGTACACTGGTACCTTTTACTTAATAGTTTTATTTGTCCTGTTTGTAACTGTTACGGTCAAGTCATGTTGATAGCATTGCTTCCCACTAGAAAAGTACACTGGTACCTTTTACTTAATAGTTTTATTTGTCCTGTTTGTAACTGTTACGGTCAAGTCCTGTTGATAGCATTGCTTCCCACTAGAAAAGTACACTGGTACCTTTTACTTAATAGTTTTATCTGTCCTGTTTGTAACTGTTACGGTCAAGTCATGTTGATAGCATTGCTTCCCACTAGAAAAGTACACTGGTACCTTTTACTTAATAGTTTTATTTGTCCTGTTTGTAACTGTTATGGTCAAGTCCTGTTGATAGCATTGCTTCCACTAGAAAAGTACACTGGTACCTTTTACTTAATAGTTTTATCTGTCCTGTTTGTAACTGTTATGGTCAAGTCCTGTTGATAGCATTGCTTCCCACTAGAAAAGTACACTGGTACCTTTTACTTAATTTTATTGTCCTGTTGTAACTTTTTATGGTCAAGTCATGTTGATAGCATTGCTTCCCACTAGAAAGTACACTGGTACCTTTTACTTAATAGTTTTATTTGTCCTGTTTGTAACTGTTACGGTCAAGTTATGTTGATAGCATTGCTTCCCACTAGAAAAGTACACTGGTACCTTTTACTTAATAGTTTTTATTGTCCTGTTTGTAACTGTTACGGTCAAGTCCTGTTGATAGCATTGCTTCCCACTAGAAAAGTACACTGGTACCTTTTACTTAATTGTAATTTTATCTGTGCCTGTTTGTAACTGCATTGCTTCCCACTAGAAAAGTACAATGGTACCTTTTACTTAATAGTTTTATCTGTCCTGTTTGTAACTGTTATGGTCAAGTCCTGTTGATAGCATTGCTTCCCACTAGAAAAGTACACTGGTACCTTTTACTTAAGTTTTATTGTCCTGTTTGTAACTGTTATGGGTCAAGTCATAGTTGATAGCATTGCTCCCACTAGAAAAATGTACACTGGTACCTTTTACATTACCATAATAGTTTTATTTGTCCTGTTTGTAACTGTTATGGTCAAGTCCATGTGATAGCATTGCTTCCCACTAGAAAAGTACACTGGTAACCTTCCTTACATTATAGTTTTATTTGTCCTGTATTTTAACTGTTAACGGTGTCAATCATGTTGATAGTCAATTGCTTCCCACTAGAAAAGTACACTGGTACCTTTACTTAATAGTTTTATTGTCCTGTTGTTAAACTGTTATGGTCAAGTTCCTGATTAGCCCCAGATAGCTATTGCTTATCCCACATTAGAAAAGTACACTGTACCTTTATACTTAATAGTTTCTCATTGTGTCCTGTTTTGGTTAAACTGTTAATGATCAAGTTCCTGTTTGATAGCATTGCCTTCCCACTAGTAAAGTACTCCAACTGTAGAATACCTTTTACTTAATAGGTTTTTATTTTCCTGTGAACTGATTATATGGCGTCAAAGGTCAGTTGGATAGCAGTGCTTAGCTTCCCTCTCACTAGAAAAGTCAAACTATACGCCGTACCTTTACTTAATCCAGCTTATTTTATTGTAAACCTGTTTTGTACTGTACAGGTATCAAGTCTATGTGATTAGCATGTCTTCCCAACTAGACAAAGTTAAACACTGGACTTTTTTACTTAATAGTTTTATATGTCCTGT
>CM042148.1:78564986-78587469 GCA_023376005.1 Doryteuthis pealeii
GTTGACAATTTTATTTTTTTTTTCGGGATGATTTGACAATGGAATTACTCACCAATTTCAAAAATATATTAAAAAAATTCAAAAACGTGAGTGTGTGACAATTTATTTTTTTTTCTGGATGCATTGACATTGAATTACCACCATTCCAAAAATATTAAAAAATCAAGGTGGTGGTGACAATTTTATTTTTTTCTGGATGATTGACAGAATTACCACCATTCCAAAAAATATAAAAAAATCAAGTGGTTGTGTTGACAATTTTTTATTTTTTTCTGGATGATTTGACATTGGAATTACCACCATTCCAAAAATTATAAAAAATTCAAGGTGGTTGTGTGACAATTTTATTTTTTCTGGATGATTTGACATGGAATTACCACCATTTCCAAAAATATAAAAAAATTCAAGGTGGTGTGTTGACAATTTTATTTTTTTTTCTGGATGATTTGACATGGAATTACCACCATTCAAAAATATTAAAAAATTCAAGTTGGTGTGTGACAATTTTATTTTTTTCTGAGTATGATTTGACATGGAATTACCACCATTCCAAAAAATTATTTAAAAAAAATTCAGGGTGTGGTGTGTTGACAATTTTTATTTTTTTCTGGATGATTTGACATGGAATTTACCACCATCCAAAAATATTAAAAAATTCAAGGTGGTGTTGTTGACAAATTTTTTTTTTCTGGATTGATTTGACATGGAATTACCACCACCAAAAATATTAAAAAATTCAAGTGATGTGTGACAATATTTTTTTTCGGATGATTTGACATGTGGAATTACCACATTTCCAAAAAATATAAAAAAATCAAGAGGTGGTGTGTGACAATTTTATTTTTCTGGATGATTTGACATGAATTACCACTATTCCAAAAATATAAAAAAATTCAAGGGTGGTGTGACAATTTTATTTTTTCTGGATGATTTGACATGGAATTACCACTATTTCCAAAAAGGTAATTTATTCTTGATGGAGAAGTCGCGTTTTAATGTTTTGGTTTTGCAACCTTCATCAGGACTCAAATTATGGAGACTGTCTGGATGAGTCTGAAAAAATGTTATGAAACACAAACGCACTTTCCCCCGTTACATTGACACATGTCCAGAACTCACAACAAAATTACCATTCTCCTTTTTTTTTTACAAGTTCCTCTAGTCTTCATAATTCGAGTTCCTAACTAAATTCAACTTTTTGGAAATACTTTGGTATTCTTTTTTATAAAGTCTAATCAACTTTTTTTTGGGGGGGGGGATCGGGGTTTGGAAGTAGAAAGAAAGAAAGAAAAATGCCTGTTTTATTTATAGATCTTAACTTCAGCATGAGTCTGTATATATTGTCCACATCAGTTAATATCTGAGCAATAAAGAGACTTTTATTTCTCAACTTTGGAGGCCGGGCGATCTGTTATTGTTACTAGCTGAGAAGAGTTGAACAGTTGATCCAGCTTGTCAGAATTGCTTAGTGTTGATCAACGAAAAGTCATAGAACTTTGAGCCTGATAAAAGGGTTGATGATGACAAAGTTCATTGCTTTGGAAATAAAGACAATTGTCCAAAGATTGTTGGATTTGAAAGATCAATCTTTTCTGGTCTGGCAGAAAAAGGAAGCAGGGGTAGATAAGTGAGTATTCTCCCAATGCAGAAGAGACTTTTCCAGAATATGAATAAAAGGATGGAGTAGATAAATATTTGATGAATATGCCTGTCTGAAAACTTTGATCAGAAAAACAGACAGTGGGAAAAAAAATCAATGTTCACATGCCACCATATTTTAAAGAAATATTGTTCTATAGGACTGGCTTTTCGGTAAATAAAAGAAATCTATAAATAAATGAATAAATAGATAAATAAAAAACATACTAAATATGTCATTAGAAAAGTTTTATTGAAAAAGAAAAAAAAGAATTATTTCCCTTACAAGTAGGATTTGATACAAGATTACAAGTATGGGTCATCCAGTGGATCTGCAAGACTAGCTTGCTAACCATTACACCATGACTGGACGACTTTTGTTTTATTTAAATGATTAATTGAATTATGGAATTATTTTTCAAACTAGGTAATTTAGAAATACTAGCAAGAAAATGACCTTGTGTCACACCCTGCTCATGCAGAGAGGTTAGTAAATATATATATATATATATATATATATATATATATTATATATATATATATATATGAGGGTAAGTAAACAAACAAATGTGTTTATTTTTATATGGCTTTAAGCTGACAATTTTTGGAGGATATGTGCTTAATTGAAGTCATACCTAATTTTGAAAATTAATTAGTTAATAATTAATGAATTTAGGCGGGCATATATGTTCAAATGTAAGGCTAAACAAATCGAGAAAATGTCAATCCCTGAATGTACATTTCGACCTATTAGGTCTCATCAGCAAGATTATAAACATGGGAGACTGCTCTGTGTGTGACTCGAAACCTCGACTGCCAAGCTGACAGGGGAAGTCTCTAACCGTTAAACTAGCTGGCCATCCCACATTCTTCGCTTGTTTTGAAACTTATTTATATTCCACTTTTTATTGACTTTCTACATGACAGTATGAGGGTAAGTAAACAAACAAATGTGTTTATTTTTATATGGCTTTAAGCCGACAATTTTGGAGGATATGTGTTTAATTGAAGTCATACCCAATTTTGAAAATTAATTAGTTAATAATTAATGAATTTAGGCGGGCATATATGTTATATATATATATAAGTTTTAAGTAGTGAAGATATGAATTCAACAGCACTTGGTAACTGACAGTTTCTCACCTATGTGATTTTCAAACCACTTGGTCAGTACTAAAAGTTTAAATGAAATAGAAATTTTTATACAATACTGAATACTACATAATCAGTATTGATAATTTATATTTTTTCAATTAGTAAACCTACAGTCATCATCATCATGTCATGCTATTAATACGGATATCCATGACAATCTATCTCCAGCCGTCCCTGTCACTCATTGTTCTCGGGAGGTCCTCTGTGTAGCATCCAATATCTGCATAGAGCTAGTCAATGTACCTCTTTGCTGGTCGGCCCACACTGGCGTGCCCATATGCTGGCTTCCACAGGAGGACATCATTTATGATTTTGTCCTTGCTTTTTCAAGCAGTGTCTTGTCCGTCTTACTCGGATGGTTTGAGCGATATGGGGCAGGTGGTCGTACAGCTGTTTTCTCATGGGGTGTTGTTTCACAATTTGTTTAAGACTGCATGCAGCATTCTTGTGCAGCTCCCATCTAGTTTATTCTCTAGGCACTTCTTTAAGGTCCAAGTGGTGCAGCCTTACAGCAGCACTGACACGACAATGGCTTGGAAGAATTGTCTCTTTAACTTGTCTGTGAGTTTGGATTTCCATATGACTGATACTTTATTTATAGCGGCCCATGCCTTTCCTTTGCATGCATTAACATCACTTTCTGTGGAGGAGATATTACTGCCTAGGTACTTAAATTATTCTGCCTACTTTAGTAGTTTGCTATCAAGAGTTGAGATATTTTATTTTATAGAAACTAGACATTAATAACAATATTCCATACCAAAATATCTCTCTATAATTGTTATTGTTGTATCCCGAGATCATCCTCGTCGCCACAAAATCTGTTGGATCCCGAGATGTAGGATATACAGAAATGATGATAAAACAGAGAATATGTTAACAATAACAATATTTGTTTTATTTATTTTTCACTGACAGGGAATACAGTGGATGGGTTTGGCTGATGATAGGATACACGTGTGTCACCTACTCGGTTCTGATCTGCTCTGCAGTTTTTCCCCCCCCTACTCTTCAGAGAGTCCTGTTCGAATCATTAGGGGGAGATAACTCTCCCTAACAGTTATTTATAATAACTAGCAAGAATATGTGTTCTCCAGGTGTTAGTATTTAAGTTTTAATGTTATGAGATATATCAAATTAGAAAGACTAGTGAAATTAAATAAGAATGCATATGAACAAATTACTTATTTTAATTATATTATGTGCTGACAGAAGGTGTGGCTACCCACCTCAGAAAAAAAAAATCTCCCAGGTCTAGCACTAGTGAAAATGTATAGACTCTCCACAACTATTACCAACAATAGGTGACTCCGTAGACTTTACTTAGGTTATCAATAACCTTCTAGGAATCTCAAACATTTTATTCATTCTATGAGTATCGATTGATTATTCCATTATAAATGCTTAAAAGATATCTCACATCAGTGAGATATCCTTTCTAGTTAATTCTCTAAGGGCAATATGCTCAAGACTGATTGTATCCATGTATCTGTTCTGAATAAAATCTTTAGGTTTATTTGTTTGGAACAGATACAGGGATGCAGCTGGCCCAAATAAATCTTTCCTGGTTAATTTGCCCTTCAGATGCAGCTTGTCTAAGGTGGGGGGAACATTGAACTAGAGAATATAACTTTTTGGACCACCCAAGCAGCTTTCCTCTGCTTAAAAATTGATATTGTGTCACATCCTTCCTGTGATGAAGTTATGCATACAAGCAATGTTTTCTATTCACTCTTTTTTTTTTCAGAAAGAAATTATTTGCAATATTAGATTTTGAATCCAAATTGCATATTAGGAGTAAATAAATAAGGTTTAAAAAGTAAAAAAGTTGTCGGGGTGGCCTAAAGTCGAAATCAGCCAGTCAGCGAGGGAGTCTATCCCCTTTTCACTAGTGCTAGACCAAGGAGATTGTTTTTGTGTCTGAGGTGGAGCGCCACACCTACCATCAACTCCTTACTTTATTGCACAGATCCCTGTGTTACTGCTACTCATATATTGAGTTGGCAAGGGCCAGTATCGAACCAGGAACCTTGTGGTTCCTAGTCAGACACTATACCGACTGAGCTAAACCAGCCCTAAAAAAATAAATAAGATTTAAACTATGTATTTTATGAACATCTTAAGACCTGCATGTAATACATGTTATTTTATAGTGTTCACACATGTGAAAAAGAATATATATATATATATATATATATATATATATATATATATATAGAGAGAGAGAGAGAGAGAAACTGGAATGGTAGTACCTGCTAGGTTCGTATTTATGTGTCAAATAAATCTATTTAAGAATTATTTGATTGAACGATGTGCAAAAAAAACTTTTAAGAAACAACTTTACCAAAAATGTACATTTGAACATACATTGAACACAATTCCCTAACTTCTCGGCATAAAATAACCCCAGACGTGTTGCCATGCTCACTAGTATGAATATGCACCCTCCGGGAGTAAGTATTTAAGTTTTAATGTAATGAAATATATTAAATTAGAAAGAATAATAAAATTAGCTGAGAACACGTATAAGATTACACTTTTTAATTGGTTTCAATATTAAATCATTCATAGCATTCATTTTAATATGTTGGAGAATAAAACAATAATATTAGAGATCAATAGCACCAAGTAATTATTTATTAAACCTGGTTTTGTTAAAACCAATATGCAAATTAACCATGCCATATATTATGTAAACCTTTTATTTCTTAGTGATATATAAGACATATCGCAGTATTTTAAATGCACTAATAACATGGACTGTTTTGAGGCAAATCTCAGATTTTCATAGACAAGATTTATTCTATGTATTAATGATTTTTACTGTAAATCAAATACACATTGATAAACTTAGAAATTTCCTGAGGATATTGTGACATAAGCAGTGACATAGTTTCGGTTACAGACAAATAGACACTGAATCTTCATTATAATAAGAAGACTTAAAATTTTAGAGAATTTTCTGAAAAATTTCCACTTTTTATTTTCCAATTTTGGAGGCTTGCATTTTGGAAATTAGGTTTTTCAAAAAATCTTTATAAGATTATTTTTCTTACTTTCATTCTAAAGTGTTTTAAAATCAGTTAGAACTAATTAACTTAGATACCTTTGAAAAATTAAGTAAAAAATCATCAAAAGCCTCTTTGAGGAGCAATTTTCAAAAGATTCAAAGTTTAAGAATCTCTCGTTCTATGTCCAGATGTTTAAAGAACTCCATCTACTTCATTCTAATAATAGGCTTGGAATAATCAACCAAACACTTAAAAACCCATTTTATAAGATGTGTATATATATTTACCAACTACTCCGCACAAGCAGGATGTGACACAAGATCAATTTCTTAAGCGGAGTTTAACAGATTTGAATTCAGAGTTTTCCTTCTCCTAGACTGGTTACCTAGCCATGGTTAAAGAGCCCAGTCTGCCCTGCTATTTACCCATAGCTGGAGGGAGAATTGAATTCATAACTTTCCCAAGGGTATTAGTGCCATGTGAAATGCAAACAGCTTCGTCCAGGAATTGAACTCGGGTCGACAAGTCCATTTCCTACGATTCTAACCATTAGACCACACGTCTCTATATTAGATGTGTATAAGTGATTATACTGTAAGCCTCATCTGCTTTTTTTTTGTTGATGTTTTGTCTTTACACATTTCGTTGACTCATTCAGTTTTGTTAAATATTTCCATAATTCTAATACATCTTTTGTTTTCTTCCTGTTCCTGGATTTTTTTCTTTCTCTTCTGCCTTTTTATTTTTTATTTATTTATTTTGCTTCATGTCCACTAGTGTCCACTTCTTCTGTAGAGAACTTTCTTTCTGTATGTGTGTGCATAAATCCATGGTCTCTTTGGAGGGTAGCATTGAATTATTAGTTATCACAGGCTTCTTATGGTGTTTTTTGTTGTTTTTATTATTATCTCCTTCTTTTGAAGTTCCCACAGTTCTTGGGTTCTGGCTTTTGTAATGTTACTGCATAGTGTGCTGTTGCTCCTGAAGGCTGTACAGCCTTTGTGCCAAATTTTACAAATGTGTGCTTTAGCAAAAACATAGCGCTTCTAAAGGCTTCTGACATTATACAGCTCACAGACACTTTGTATATTGTTGTTATGGCTCTAATATAGGTCGGAGTAACCATTGCTGTGTGGTGTTTATTTCTATAATATATACATAGATGAACAAAGGTAAGGAAATGTGTTTATACATCATCTCGAGATGTATCAAAGAAAATATGTGATAAAGGATGTATTAAGATTCTGGGGTATGGGTTATCGTCCCTTGTCTGCGAGCCTCTGTTTCAAACCAACCAATCATGAGCCAGCATCTTTGGCACCAAATCCAAAGTGCAGACTCATTCCATCTCTTCTGCAAGAGCAACGAAAGGAATCGGACCGTACAAAGGTCGCTCCTACTATATTACAAACAGATCGGAGTCGGACGCAAACAGAAGTCCAAATATATCCGAATTATAAACAGAAGACCGTAGCAAGGGGCTCCGTCAAATACCCCATATCCCAGGATAAACAGCTAAGTGACATTTATATAAATATTATATACATTTGTATCCATTATATACAAATTATATATTTGTCTGCAAACGAGACTAAAGTTTGCAACTTTATATTTAATACAGTCTTTTATTCTTATCTTGTCGTTGTTTTACTTCTTTAACTCTTAACTCGTCTGCCACATTTGCGGTTAACTCCACTCAAACCTAGGAGTACTGCCGCTAATGTTACTTTTCTTATAGATGCTAAGTACATATTTGAATTATATGTTAGCTGAAGTATCCGTTTCTTCTGTGTAAGAGGTCAAGACTTGTATGTAAATGCAAGATAATTATCTCCCTAGTTTTGTTCGGCCATCCTATTGCGTGGGTACAGGCACCGTTTGACACCGGTAAAAGTCACGTGTTTGCGTGGCGCAGCTTTTCAAATTCCATTTAGCAGCAGGATTTGAAGACGGCAAGAAGGTAAGAATACATGCTTGGAACTTTTCCTCCTCTTTTTCGATTTTAGTAGTTGTATTAGAGAAACTACATAGTCTATTTGCATTCTATTGTAGTTTCACGTTGAAGACGTTCATGGAAGACCATTGCGAAACAGGAGGATAGTGACAACTCCCATTTTTACCCAAATAAAAGCGTCTTCATCAGTCGGACTCTGTTTATTCATTTCTTTGCTGGGTGTTGCCGTTACATTGTATTTACCACCCCTTCGCATGAGCAGGATATGACACAGGGTCAATATCTAAATTGAGTTTAACAGGTTTGAATTCAGTTTTCCTTTTCCTAATCTAGCTGCCATATCAAGGTTAAAGAGCTCAGTATGTCTTATTATTTACTCATAGCTGGAGGGAAAATGCTAAAGATATCTAAATGATTAGAAAAAAAGAAATCTATAAACAATTTTCAACCATTATCTCAGAAAAGATTGAAAAAAAAGAAAAGATTCTATAAAGCTAAACACTTGGTTGCTATTGGGTATTCTTTGCTTAAAAGTACCAGGTGTTTAAAAGTGTGCTAAAAACAATTGTTTAAATTGCAAAGTACAATCCTAGATGAAGTTCATTACTCAGCATGCCCTATTTTATATGAAATGTAACATACATATTCAGAGATGCTGATAGGTACATGCTCTCTTTCTCTAATGCACAAAATTCTAAAAGGATACAGTAAAATCACATCCATGCATCCAAGTGTTTTTTTTTCTTCTCTCAACATTTCAAGCTAACTGTAAATACATTTCAATAGTTTTTATTGAGATGAATTACACAGAATAGGTTACAAGGTAGGAGTTAGATGGCTTTAGTTGTTTCCCCAGAGCATAAAATAAAAACCCTACAATTTATTAAGAAACTTTAGTTGGGGCCCATGAATTTTCCTGGGGACTCATTCAATGCAAATATGTGCCTTCTAGGATGCACTAAATTAAAAAGCCATCAGTATCACTGCATATTTATCAATCCCTCCGCACTATCAGGATGCAACACAAGGGTATTATCCCTATGTGAAATGCAAACAGCTTTGTCCAAGATTTGAATTCGTATCATCATGTTCATTTCATATGGCAATATACATGAGACTGATGGGTCAGTAAAAAAGGTGATTCCTGTATATAGAGTGAGTGAGGGAGAGGCTATCTGTGATTGGATATACCAATCACGTGATGAGCCCAGAAGTTTAGGCGCAATATCCCAAATCCCGGCAGAGAGATTCCACGAGCAGTTCCACGTGGCATCGATTTAAAGGGCTCCCAGAAATCACCCTAAGATCACCCAACGTGCCAGTAAGTCCCTTAAACTCAGCTTTATATACAGGAAGGACTTTTTATTGTTATTTGTTGTTTTCATGTGCTGGCCAATAAATTGTTTGAATTAAAGGAAATATTAATTCCTTTCTTGTTGTTAGCCTTAGAATTGAATGCTATACTAACACAATAGGACCATGGGCACCTTGAATTGAAAACATGGCAAGTCTAACAATCAATAGTAAAAAAATAAAAAAAAATCCCTTATTTGATTTTGCTAAACATTATCTGTTTCATAATACAATATTGTCAGGTGTTAGTTCCCAAGTGTACAATTTTGAATTGGGTAATCAGTATTCAGCTGTATTGTAATTTGAATCTGATCTGACCATCAGAGTATTGGTAGGTGGTTTATATAGAGGTTTGGGTTGTTACACTATGTTCTTTGGTCAAGCTCATTCTCTGGATTCTGATTGGCTGTTGATTTTCAATGTAGACACTTTGGTTCATAAATACCCATCATTCTGTATTATACTCCCAGCAATGAAAGGAATCTATTGAGTTATAGCTTGCTTCCTTGTCTGCCAATTCAATGACAATTGGAATCCCACTGTGACAGTCAGTATTGTATTGCTTCTACAATATTGGGGGTGGGGGGATAATTTCTACCACTTTTTTATTGATGAATAATAATGGTGGAACTGGTACTTCAATTTTCCTTAAACAATGGTAGAACTGGTGCTTCCAGTTTCTTAAAACTCAAGAACCAAATTAAAATTGGTAATTAAAGATTTATGCTGAATGGTTAGAAATGCTACGAATAAAAAAATAAATTCACAAAGTGGAAAGTATTCAACTAATACATTTTTATATTGATATTGTTCTTTGAAAAAAATTTCAGAGTTATATAAAGAAAATATATCTCTTATGTCCTATGAACTTGAATAACTTGGCTCTTTAATAATGGATAACTTAGATAATAATAGTTTTACTAGCAGGACCTGTGGATATACCAGTATGATAATTTAATCATCATGTTTTATATGTTTACTTAAAAGCTATTTCTAAATAGTTCAATATGTAAAAAGTATGATAATCTTGATTTAATTCTCTCTCTTTTTTTCTTTCTTTCTTTTCATTATGTTTGATTAAAACTGATTAGTGTTATTATTTCCACACACTCATCCCCTATCTATATATTCCCTCTATTCTTTGTTTCTTGATATATTTTTTCTGTGTAGTATGTCCCTTTTCTTCCCTTTCTTAATGATATAAATGGAATGGTTCATTATTTAACTGAGGTGACAACACTCATTAGAAATAAGAATTTGGTGGATAAGCAACATCAGATTATCAGGATTTACATTTTTTCATTTCATCTTGGAGGATTTGGGTGGTCTCATTTTTAACCAGAGGGTGTTGTAAGATAACAATTGGAAGATTAAGGAACATGAGTATTAATATATATATATATATATATATATATATATATATATATATAGTGTGAACAAAAAATTATTAAGACAATCAGGAATATTTCTTGTATGTTGTTTATTCTCAACTAGTTTCGACCTTCGGTCATCTTCAGGAGAAAATTTCTTATTTGAAGAAATTGTTGATACATTATTAGAAAGGGAGCATTATAGAAGAATTATAAAAGTTCAAGTGTTATAGTGGGTTTAACATGCTGTTAAAATCCGGGTAGGCGAGTGTGTTTAATAGTAGCATGTTCATTTGTTCCGTGAAGAACCTCTATGAGGTAGTTTGTTTTTTAGATGCTCTTATATATGTGAGGGAGGGGTTCATGGGAGTTGTGTGTATGACTGTATGTGTATACATATATATGTATGTGTGTGTTTACATATATTGTGTGAGTGTGAGCGTGTGTCTGTATCACGGTACTGTGCGCATGACTTCTAAATTTTTAATTGGGTCAAGAGTGGCTTGTTTGATGTGTGGTGGTCAGTGTTTGTTTATTTAGGTGACTTTGACCACCCTCGTAGGTGTAGACAGGTTTATTACCCACTATTAAAGAGGACCTGTTTTTTTATTAAAGCCGTACGGATTAAAGCTTATATATATATATATTATATATATATATATATGTATATATATATGTCTTTAGCTCCTCCTTAATTTCTTTGGTACTCTCTTCATTCAATCAACTTGTGAAATGACCTTGTTTAAAAATTTCTCCTCTTTCTGAAATGATGGTGAAGACTTTACCCATCAACAAAAGAGGCTGACTCTTTTATGAATTCTATCTACACTGTAATAAACATTAAGAATATAATCTAAAACAAAAATATGTTAATAATTTTGATATTTCAGATTGTTGTCCTCATCTTTATTGTAGTATGTATAAACACAACGTTTTGGCCACTGTATCCTCCAGTCTTCCTCAGGTGTTCTCTGTGTATCCAAGTACAGTAACGACCCAACCTGGAAAATTATTTTTGATAGTTTGACTGTTGATCAAACAGGCATCCTAAAACTTTTGAAGGTCTTATTCAAATAATGTCATTGTTTTTTGCACACCTATTATTCCGACATGTGTCACGAGAAGAATCACAATCATTAAAAAATATGTTTGTCAGCTTCTTTCCATCATGTGAATGTAAAACAATGATCTAGGGTTTTTGAGTTCTATCCGGGATCAAGTGACTGTAGAATAATCATACTAAGTTCCAATTACCATCGAATTGATAAGACAAGGCAACAAGTAGCTGTAACTTAATACAGATCTAACCTTGTTGCAATCCTACTGCAGAATGCCAGAGTATTTATGAAGCCTCATAACATCATAGAAACCAAGCAGTCAATCAGGACTCAAAGAATGGAATCACCCAAATACATGAATGGACTATTCTTGAGTCCCATAAGTACCAGCTATCTTGGACACTTGTTCAGTTGTGCTTAGCTAGTTGCTGTTGTCCAAACCAACAGTATACTGACTGACTGACTGACTGACTTCAATATGGTTCTGTGAGCAGGATTGCAACAAGGTTAGATCTGTATTAAGTTACAGCTACTTGTACTTCAATAGTGACATCCTTTTGAGTTACTTAAAAATATTACAGGAACAACAAACTTTTGTCAATTTCTATATGTATATGAATGAAATATCTGACAGAATAGGAGAGAAATAAGATGTGAAAACCAATTTATTATTACATATGTTTTGCCTGTAAGGTCTTTGTCAGATAATGATTTAGAAATCTTACCAAAAATATTCAGGAACGTTACAGATGTCTATGGAGTTGTCATGGCAATGTGATTAGGAAAAACCAATCATCTTGAAAAATATTTTTGAAATTTTGCTCATGGCCACTAAGCTTTGAATTAAAAGGATTTGAAAATCTTATTAGTATTGTGTGAGAAGGGAAATATAAATCATAACAAAATAGTGAAGTTTGAATGACCAGAATAACTAATTTCAAATTAAATGTAATATTTTGTATTATTTGGACTATTGTCCTCATCTCTATCATTAGATACACAATGTTTGAGCTGATGTACCCTCCAGCCTTCTTCAGGTGTTTTTTTTTATTGAACTTGGGAGCCTTCATGTCGTAATCAGGAGTCTTCACGGAACTTTGAACTGAACCCTTTATTCAATCCATGGGTTAGACTGTTCTCATTCCGTTAACCATGACTGAGTACAAGTCTTAAGCTGTGTTAAGTATTCTATGTTATTATTTCCCTTGGTCAGGATTGAACCTGCAACCTAGAGATGATTGTCACTTAGAAATATATTAACTCAACTCTTACACCTGTTGTGCCATGTGTTCATGTATCAAGCCTCGTCTCAAAAATTCAGAAAAATACTGAGTGGAATATTGTTTGTTAAATATTGACAAGGATGACAAGAGAAGGTGATGTTGATAAGTATATATCATTGTTTATTGAATATATATATATATATATATATATATATATATATAGCATTGATTATTACTGGAGATATATAGTGAGTGATATTTAAAAACAGAAAAAAATGTGTTAGGAGTCAGTACCAAATTCCATTAGGGCCCACCTTGGAGTTTAAAAAAAAATAGATAATAGGATGATTATGGTGGGATATATTTATACGCTAGTGTTCAGCTAGGACTTTTAACAATTTGGAAATATGGTAGAATATAATGTAATATAATAAAGTGGAAAAAGTTACATGGAGATAATAGTAGAAAGTAACTCGGACTTTTGATGATGCAGCACAAGACTATTTGTTGATTTTTGATTGGTCGATAGATGCCAAGTGGCGAAGTGTGGAAGAGAGGTAGTAAGAGGAGAGAAAGAGTTTGTCTAAATTAAGCAGTTGAAGGGAACAGATGTAAGATGTGTGTCTGTTCCCCAACACATTTTGACTTGGGGATAAAATAAATGAGCTCATGAGAAAAAACAAAAACGTCTTGTGTTGTTATTAAAAACTATGAATGGCACAAGACAAGATATCCTCAAGAGATTCCCAAGTTGTTCCAGACTCAAACAGTGAGAATGCCATCCAGCCCAACAACCAGGTCCCAGCCAAGAGAGCGTTCAGCTAGAAACCGCAAGGTTCCTAGTTCAATATCAGCCCTCGCCAACTCCTTGGTCTAGCGCTAGTGAAAGGGATAGACTCCCTCGCTGATTGGCTGATACCAACTTTAGGCCACCCCGACAACTTTACTTACATTACTATTAACACATCACTCCTTTCAACTGAGTCCCACTATGCTACAATAAGAGTGGGATAGATAATCAAGGTTTCCAATAACATCTTCATTACTTAAGACTTAAAGTGTGGTTTCAGGGCTATTACATCAATAACCACTAGTTTGTTTGCCAGAAAGAAAAAAAGTGATATAGAATCTATGTTGCTGTTTGATTATTTGATATAAATATAAGGCTGAAAGACAGGACAGATTTAAGTTGGTAGTAGGAGTTCTATTTTCTTTTTCTTCTGATGGGGGGGGGGTGTAGCTAGTAAGGTTCTGTTATTGATGCCACAGGTGTTTGGTGTGGAAAGAGATCAAGATTCCTAGTAGCACCAGCAATTGACCACCCCTCCCCTATTCACAACCTCCTAACTCACCAGTATGAGAATGACCACCATTGAAGCAAGAACTCAATCCAACGTCCCGAAGAAGGTCTAACAGACCGAAACGTTATAGTGTCGACATCACTACCTACAATAAACATCCATCTTGTACAACATCCCGTGTTTGTCTACCTTTCTTTACATAAGGCTGAAAATAATTGCAAAAAACATGCTTCTTACTAATATTCCATTAACAGAATAAAAGGGTTGGCTGAAAAGTTCATGGGCTGACCAAGATGCTCTCATGATGAAATATGACCAAATGAGATTTATTTTTCAACATAGCTACCCCTACTATCCCACACTTCTTCCATCAGTGTTTCAGTGCTTGGGTCCTACTGGTCAAAAAATGTTATCAACAGCAGATGTAACATTATCATGTGAACTTTTCAGACCACTTTTGTATTTAAAGGTGTAAAGGAGGCTGAAATTTTCATAGGCTGACCAAAATACCCTCATGGAATTTGACCAAATGAGGTATATTTTTCAACATAGTCCACCTTGTGGTCCACGCACTTCTTCCTTCTGTGTTTCAGCGCTTGGATACCACTGGTCAAAATGTTATCAACAGGAGATGTAGCGTCGTCATATGAGCTTTTACATATATAAAGGAAGCACTCTAGGGGAAGGAAAACTCTGAATTCAAACCTGTTAAACTCTGCTTTGGTAATTGACCTTGTGTCACATCCTGTTTGTATGGAGTGGTTGGTAAATAAATAAATATATATATATATATATATATATATATATATATATATAAGTAATTAAAGTAGTTGGGGTGGCCTAAAGTCAGTATCAGCCAATCAGCAAAGGAGTCTATCCCCTTTTCACTAGTGCTAGACCAAGGAGATTGTTTTCACATCTGAGTTGGAGCGCCACACCTACCATCAACTCCTTACTTTACCGCACAGATCCCTGTGCTACTCATACGCTGAATTGGCGAGGGCCGGTATTGAACTAGGAACCTTGTGGTTTCTAAAACAATAAATAATGTGTCAAAGCTTCTTAATATAGTTTAACTTATCAGAAATTATCTTTTTAGATATATCAATTTTTTTTAACATGATTATTTATATAGTATTAGTTTATTACTTATATAGTATTTAGTTAATCTATCTAGTGCCTACTAATACATGGATGCTTTTTCTTGTCCAAAAATCCTTTTTTATTTTTTTTTATTTCTTATTTTTTAAAGTTAGATGAAAAAAAATTTCAGAGTGTAAGTAAATGAGCTTCACCTAACCAGTATATCTCTATTAATAATGGAGATTGTCTGTATTTCTGTCTGTAACAAAAACTATGTCATAGCTCTACGTCACAGCTTACGTCACAATATTCTTATGCTATATACACCCAAAATTTGAGTAAGCAATTTAAAAAATTGTTTTTTACTCTCCTCCTTTTTTTTTTTACAGTAACAATAAGTTAACTAAAAAGTTTACAAATAAATACCTACGATTTTGTGGAAAATTGATGTGGAAAATATTCAAAATAATTGTTTGATTATTACATGCACACAACATTTTATTTGAGAGGGACGGGGCTCAGTTTTCATTTCAAATTGTTTTTTTGTTTTTTACTCCTTTAACAAATATGAGGATTTGTCTTACTTATGATACAAACCCTCTGACATTGAATTTTTAACTCCCACCCTCTCAGGCAATGTCTTTCAAAAATTAATTTTTACGACGCCCGGAGGGTGGTTTCTGTTGCTAGTATTATTAACTCATCAGCTTTGAACATTTTATTATAGTCCTCAGCTTATCAAATTCTGATATAACTGACTTTTTTCTTCTTACAAATTGATATAAATAATTTGGATATTTGACATTAATCTTGATGTAAAATGACAATTTTTTTTTCATTTTTTTCAAACAACTGTTTGATGATAAATTAAGCAAGAAATTAAGCTGACTAGGATAAAATAACTTGTCTCATAAGAAAAAAAAAGAACTACGTCAACATTAATGCTTTTGTGTATGTATTTATGTGTGCGTGTACATCTCATGGTTCAAAATACCTGGACTGATTTCAATTAACTTGATATATGATCCAGACATTGGCCAAACTTTCAAAATATTCACATCACTTAGATCTCTTTGTTCAGAAAAAAAAATGATTAGGTTTTCATCTTTGAGCTTATCAACATAATTCCATTTATTAAAAACACATACTAGGGTGAGTCAAAAGTTTTTCAATATTTTGGTATGTGTTAGTTTGCATTGCGTATATCAGGCAAGTGATCCAGTTGCCATATGTGACCAACACACAGACTTCACTCTCATATGGTGCTTTTACAGTACCCCAGGTTTAAAAAAAAAATTTACCAAAAATTCTTGGGTGAAATTGGTTGTTTATTTTCATTTGGACAATGTGTTGTTAAGAAACAGTCTGTTATGAATGCATTGTATCACACCCCTTCATTTGAGTTGCGGAAGGAAGAGACTAACTCAGTCAATGATAGGGAGTGAGTCTTTCCTCTTGCCTTCTCTTGCTTTCAATCAACACATGGCTATAATTGAAAATGACAGTGATACTTGTATGTTTTATTATTTGAACTCAATCAGTAACAGTCTTTTTTCCTTTCTTTTTAACAAGAAATGTTTTTTTTAGATATGTATTCATTGGCTTTCAGTTAATAATATAGAAATCAATGATAGCAATCATTTCTTATTCTGTTAATGTAGAAGAATGATCTAAAGACTTAGTTGTCATGTGCAGCCCTCATGACATACATATGTAATCCATGCATCCCTAGGAGGCTACTCAGTTTGACATGCCTGGTGTGTATTACATGACCAAAGCAGTTCAAGCTGTGGAAGGTACCATTGAAGCAGTTGGTGTGCTGACCCATTGTGCATTGTTTCACTCCGTGTATCATTTAAAAGCTGCACAAATGAGCATGTAATGTTGTTTAATTTGGGAACTTATTGATGTAGGTTTTTTTGGGCAGCCTACACTGGTGTGTCCATGTGTAGGTGTCCACAGGAGAATGTCAATTATGAGTTCATCCTTGCTTCTCCAGCAGTGTTCAGCATGTCTTGTTCATCTTAGTTGGATGGTTTGTACGTAGTGGGCAAGTGGCTTTTTTGTGGGGTGCTGCTCCAAGATTTGTTCAAGACAGCATGGAGCATCCTTGTGCAGCACTCATCTAGCTTTTTTTAAATGTTTTCATTAGAAAATGTGATGCTGCTATACAGTAGCATTGACACAACTACAGCTTGAAAGAATTGTCACTATCTTATCAAAGAGATCAAATTTCCATATGATCTTTCTATAGCATTTTGACCGTGTTATAGATAACCTTATCCCAGTCATAAGAGCAGGCATATTATTAATTAATAAGAACAGGAGATGAGATCTAGTGAATTTTGCCATCTCGGTGGATCAGAGAGTGAAAAGGAAAGAAAACGAAAAAACTGAAACGTACTTGGACCTTGCAAGAAAACTGAAAAACTGTGGAACATGAGGGTGAACGTGATACCAGTTGTAATTGGTGCCCTTGTAACCTAGATATTTGGAAAATAAATTGTAAGTATGGACAAACAGAGGGAGAATAGAGACAATCTAGACAAGAGTATTGGTAACATTGGCTAGAATACTCATTAGAGTCCTGGAGACCTATGAAAACTTGCTGTAACTCAGATTCCAATAAAAATCCTTGAGCATTTGCTGGCATGGAAAACTTGCTTTGAATTTCTCTGAATGTTTGAAATGAGGCTTGATGATTTGTATTATCTGCACAATAAATACCTGAAGAAAGCCGGAGGGCACATTGGCCGAAATGTTGTACCAATAATAATGAAGATGAGGACAATAGGCTGAATAATGCAGATAATACTTGCTCTGAATTAAATTATGAAATAGTGATATATGATATTTCTTAAAAATGATATTAATGAATTTTATAACACACACACACACACACACACAGATATATTTCCTCTGAGTATATTGACATTACTTTGATTAAAACAAATATTGATGTTATTTCAAATTAGTTCAAAACAAATAAAATAATGTTGGCAATCTGTCCCCTCGTCAGGACATCTGATTATATTCAAGAGGAAGATTTGGAGCACTCCCTGATGTCTTTAATTAAGATGAGAATTTCAGGCTCAGTAAAAAAAACCAAACAACAAACAAGAAAAAAACATTGTTAGATTTTGTAGTGGAGGTGTGTGTTGTAATGGTTATTATTATAGGAAATGGATATAAAGGCCTGATTTCAAATTCTGAACAAGGCTGTTTGCATTTCATATAGTATTGGAAATTCCATAGTTAATTATCTCCCCCTGCCACTAGGGGACGAATTGCCAACATATGATGTTGGCGCCAAAACCAAAAACCTTACTTATCATGGAGCATTCACTGAGGGTTGTCGCGTAGATAGCGGTCCCTAAACTTCACTCATCACTTAGCCCAAAACAGGGCTTACTTATCTACAGACCGTTGACCTGGACGGAGGCATTTTTCCACAGCACACTTTCGAAGGCACTGTGTCCACACACTATAAGGCGGTCACAATAGTACACTATAGAAGACTGAGGACCAAATAGTCTACTTGAAAAGGGCCCATTCACCGTCATTTAAAGAACTGTTACCCGGGCGAGAAGCTTCTAAAATAGCATCCCCCATCACTTATCACAGAACCGGTTACCAGGAAGAAAGAGAAACGTCCGAAGAAGTGTACTATCAACTTTCCCACCAGCAACAGAATACCCCTGTTATCACCACTACTCCAAGAACATTACTTAATTCATATAAGTCTGGTAGCAAATACCAATAAAATTTGCAACAAGTTCTTGTATTATTTGTCAATACATGTATTAAATTTCCACTGTGTGTTTGTCTTCTTTGTCCAACAATTGGTCTACAACTACGGAGAAGTTAGAGCTCCTTCAAAACCCGTAAATACTCTTAATAGTGCTTGTACCCTTGGGAAAGGTATGCATCCAACTATTCTCCCTCCAGCTATGGGTAAACAGTAGAGCAGACTTGGCCCTTTAACTTTGGTAAGGCAACCAGTCTAGAAGTTCATTACTCAGCATACCCCATTTCCCAGAATCTTTGAGATGAGGCTTGATAATTATTATTATTTGTATTATTTGGACTATTGTCCTCATCTTAATTCTTATCTGTACAACGTTTCGGATGATGTGTCCTCCAGCCTTCTTTAGGTATTTCTTGTCAGACTCGGGAACCTTCTCGGACTCGGGAACCTTCTTTTCAAACTCAGTAACCTCCTTGTCGTAATCAGGAGCCATCATGGGACTTTGAAGGTTCCTGAGTCTGAGATGCCTCCTGAGTCTGAGATGGTTCACAAGCCTGACAAGGTTCCCGAGTCCGACAAGAAATACCTGAAGAAGGCCAGAGGGCACATCAGCCAAAACGTTGTACAGATAAGAATGAAGATGAGGGCAATAGTAGAGATTTATGCACACAATTGGTAATTAGAATCATTGTAAAAGACCACTAGAATGGCCATTCCATTTTGATTGATAGAATTGCTTCTCGATACAATTTCCCGGTAAGACCTAATACATTGGGACAAATTTATAGCTCAATTTATTACTGATGAAGTCCTCATGGCAGTGGTGTGAGCATTGTTCCTCATTTACTTGCAATAAATAATACTCAGCATACCCCACTTTATACAAAATGTAACTTATTTGCCAATCCCTCCACATTAGCAGGATGCAACAGAAGGTCAATTTCTAAAGCAGAGTTTAGCAGGTTTCAATTAAAAGAAGGAAACCTCTAAATTTGAAACCTGCAAAACTCTACTTAAGAAATTGACCTTGTGTTGCATCCTGCTAATGCAGAGGGATTGGCAAATATGTATGTTACATTTTGTATAAAGTGGGTCATGCTGAGTAATGAACTTCATCTAGGATTCTACTTTGCAATTTAAACAATTGTTTTTAGCACACCTTTAAACACCTGGTACTTTTAGGCAAAGAATACCCAATAGCAAACCGAGAATTTATGTGTTTAGCTTTATAGAATCTTTTTTTTTTTTTTCAATCTTTTTCTGAGATATGGATGAAAATTGTTTATAGATTTCCTTTTTTTTTTTTTCTTTTTACTTTTTTCTAATCATTTAGATATCTTTTTTGAAATAGTTTGAAGTTAAGAAAATATAAATAGATTTCTCTTGGCACACAAAAAAGAAACCTTAAAATTTTTCTCCTAATTTGAAAATTAATGGCTGATATATCTTTTTGTGAAGAGATTGTGTCTTTGTTTTCAATGTAATAACATTGGAAAAAAAAAGAAAAAAAGTGATGATTATTAACACTTTTATATTCGTTTTACTTATTTCTTAATTACTTTATTGTAGGTTTTTTTCTTTTTCTGTTTTACCTTTTATCTTCCATCATCTTCTGTATATCATTTCTAACTATTGATTCATCTTTCTATTCTGAATGAATGTTATTTTCCAGCTTCTTTAAAACTGTGTTCTCCCATTAATCTACTCTTCACCTTGAAGCAGCATCACTTCTGCATATTCTTGTGTATAGCTTGAATTTTAAAGGTCTATTTTTTTTAGACAAAATAAATGTTTATTTATACAGTAATACACTTCTGTATATTCTTGTGTATAGCTTGAATTTTGAAGGACTATTTTTTTTTAGACAAAATAAATGTTTATTTATACAGTAATAATACACTTTCTGTATAATTTCTTGTGTATAGCTTGAAATTTTGAAGGTCTCTTTTTTTTAGACAAAATAAATGTTTTTTATACAGTAATACACTTCTGTATATTCTTGTGTATAGCTTGAATTTTGAAGGTCTATTTTTTTAGACAAAATAAATGTTTATTTATACAGTAATACACTTCTGTACATTCTTGTGTATAGCTTGAATTTTGAAGGTCTATTTTTTTTTAGACAAAATAAATGTTTATTTATACAGTAATACACTTCTATATATTCTTTGTGTAATAGCTTGAATTTTGAAGGTCTATTTTTTTTTTTTAGACAAAATAAATGTTTATTTATACAGTAATGCACTTCTGTATATTCTTGTGTATAGCTTGAATTTTGAAGGACTATTTTTTTTTTTTAGACAAAAAAATGTTTATTTTATACAGTAATACACTTCTGTATATTCTTGTGTATAGCTTGAATTTTGAAGGTCTATTTTTTTTAGACAAAATAAATGTTTATTTATATAATAATACACTTCTGTATATTCTTGTGTATAGCTTGAATTTTGAAGGACTATTTTATAAAATTGTTGACTAATACAGTAATAATTTCATAAAGTCGAAATTTAGCCATGATGGGAGAAATAGGGAAGAACTCTTCAAAAATCAGTTCCATAGATTGATGATTTTGTGATGATAATGTTACAATTCATGGTATCATGAATTGTTGACAAACCCTGTAACTGAATAAGAGGCCATTGGCTTTCAGATCAGCCAGTGGAAAAATACCAGGTCTGTTGGTAACCCTGAACCCAGAGGCTTGAATCTGGTGCATCACATGAGAGACCTGCTTCTCTCTGCTGAGGTTGAATCTCACCGTGCAGTGAATGGGCTAAATAAAATCTTGATCAGGAAATAAGTCTTGTAAGTTCATTTAATTAATTACAATGACTAGAGTTAGCCCAGAAGAGCCCTTAGTTAGAGAGCAGCAACTAGAAGACGACGATGACAGCCAGACAAGAAGTTAGCAGAAGCAATAAAGAAGAAATGAAGCAACAAGTAAGTCTCTAATCTCTTTTTCTCTCTCTCTCTTTCTCTCTCTCTCTCACCCAAATTTCCTCTCTCGATTATATACCCGATCATAGGTATACAACAATAAATCAAAAGGTGATCTATCCATCATCATCATCATATCATGCTGATAGCACAGATACCCATGGCTCTCTCTCTCACCAACCATCCCTATCAGTCATCGTCCATAGCAGGTCCTCTACACAGCATCAAAATCCTCATAGAGCTGATTGATGTATGTTTTTGCTGGTTGGCCGACAGTTGAATATCATTCATCCTTGCTTCTCCAGCAGTGTCCTGTTCATCTTATTTGGATAGTGTGATAGAAGCATCCTTGTGTAGTTCCCATCTAGCTTTTTCTCAAAGTATTTTGTTAAAATCCAATTGGTGCAGCCATACATTAGCACTAACACAGCTACAACTTGGAAGAATTCATGCTTTATCTTTCTATAGCAGTCCATGCTTTTCCTATGCTTATATTGACATTGCTTTCTGTAGATGAGATATTACTATCTAGGTATGTGAATTAGTCTTCTAATTTGAAGAGGCTTACCATAAAAACACATGAACTCTGTTTTATCTGAGTTCACATAGAGGCTGGTGGCATATTGCCGAGTTATTCGCTTGTGCAGAATGA
>CM042148.1:78587569-78665069 GCA_023376005.1 Doryteuthis pealeii
AAAAAAAAGAGAGAGATACCCTTTTACTTAATAGTTTTATTTGTCCTGTTGTAACTGTTATGGTCAAGTCCTGTTGATAGCATTGCTTCCCACTAGAAAAGTACACTGGTACCTTTTACTTAATAGTTTTATCTGTCCTGTTTGTAACTGTTATGGTCAAGTCATGTTGATAGCATTGCTTCCCACTAGAAAAGTACACTGGTACCTTTTACTTAATAGTTTTATCTGTCCTGTTTGTAACTGTTATGGTCAAGTCCTGTTGATAGCATTGCTTCCCACTAGAAAAGTACACTGGTACCTTTACTTAATAGTTTTATTTGTCCTGTTTGTAACTGTTATGGTCAAGTCCTGTTGATAGCATTGCTTCCCACTAGAAAAGTACACTGGTACCTTTTACTTAATAGTTTTATTTGTCCTGTTTGTAACTGTTATGGTCAAGTCATGTTGATAGCATTGCTTCCCACTAGAAAAGTACACTGGTACCTTTACTTAATAGTTTTATTTGTCCTGTTTGTAACTGTTATGGTCAAGTCTGTTGATAGCATTGCTTCCCACTAGAAAAGTACACTGGTACCTTTTACCTGTCCTGTTTGTAACTGTTATGGTCAAGTCTTGTTGATAGCATTGCTTCCCACTAGAAAAGTACACTGGTACCTTTTACTTAATAGTTTTATTGTCCTGTTTGTAACTGTTATGGTCAAGTCCTGTTGATAGCATTGCTTCCCACTAGAAAAGTACACTGGTACCTTTTACTTAATAGTTTTATTTGTCCTGTTTGTAACTGTTATGGTCAAGTCATGTTGATAGCATTGCTTCCCACTAGAAAAGTACACTGGTACCTTTTACTTAATAGTTTTATCTGTCCTGTTTGTAACTGTTCAAGTCATGTTGATAGCATTGCTTCCCACTAGAAAAGTACACTGGTACCTTTTACTTAATAGTTTTATTTGTCCTGTTTGTAACTGTTATGGTCAAGTCATGTTGATAGCATTGCTTCCCACTAGAAAAGTACACTGGTACCTTTTACTTAATAGTTTTATCTGTCCTGTTTGTAACTCTTATGGTCAAGTCATGTTGATAGCATTGCTTCCCACTAGAAAAGTACACTGGTACCTTTTACTTAATAGTTTTATTTGTCCTGTTTGTAACTGTTATGGTCAAGTCATGTTGATAGCATTGCTTCCCACTAGAAAAGTACACTGGTACCTTTTACTTAATAGTTTTATTTGTCCTGTTTGTAACTGTTATGGTCAAGTCATGTTGATAGCATTGCTTCCCACTAGAAAAGTACACTGGTACCTTTTACTTAATAGTTTTATCTGTCCTGTTTGTAACTGTTATGGTCAAGTCATGTTGATAGCATTGCTTCCCACTAGAAAAATACACTGGTACCCTTTACTTAATAGTTTTATTTGTCCTGTTTGTAACTGTTACGGTCAAGTCCTGTTGATAGCATTGCTTCCCACTAGAAAAGTACACTGGTACCCTTTACTTAATAGTTTTATTTGTCCTGTTTGTAACTGTTACGGTCAAGTCATGTTGACAGCATTGCTTCCCACAAGATCACTGATGTTGAGCAATGATGAGCCTATTCAGTACTTAAATGGGTGACCATTTAAGCAACAACAGGAACTGCAAGAAACCTGATATCAAAACGAATTGATTCGGCAATATATGATCTGAAAAGGGTTGATATACCATGAAAAAACAACCAATCCACTCATAACTCAATTTCCTCGTATATCAATTCAATTTGTTGAGGTGCGTGGTCTAATTGTTAGTCGGAGGAAATGGACTCGTCAACGCGAGTTCAATTTCTGGATGAAGCTGTTGGCATTTCACATGGCGCTAATACCCTTGGGAAAGGTATGTATCCAATTCTCCCTCAGCTATGGGTAAATAGCAGGGCAGACTGGACTTTTTAACCATGGCTAGATAACCAGTCTAGAAGAAGGAAAACTCTGAATTCAAACCTGTGAACTCAGCTTAAGAAATTGACCTATGCGGAGGAGTTGGTAAATATATATATCAATTCAATTTCCTGCATCGAAATATCCTGAAATGCCATTAAAACATTAACCACCATAATTTTTTGGTTACGTTTTTTTTAAATAAGAAAAATAGCACTGTATTGTATAAAAAGATAATGAAATATTATGTAATTAGCAGCATCTGTAGTTTTACCACTGTATGATAATTATTTCAAAGTTTGATATATTTACTTAAGAGCTATTGCTTTAGTTCAATTTGTAAAATGTATAATCTTGATTTAACTCTCTCCCACTTTTTTTCCTTCCTTTTCATTTTTTCATTATGTTCAATTGAAACAGATTAGCTTTATCACTTCCAAGCACTCATCCCCTCTCTCTATCTTTCTCGTACTCTCTTACTTTCTGTCTCATATCTCTCCTGTGTAGCATGTCCTTTTTCTTCCCTTTTTTTATAATAAAAACAGAATGGTCCATTATTTAGCTGAGGTATAGACACTCATAAGAAATAAGAATTCGGCAGATAAGCAACACAAGATAATAAGAATTTACATTTTTTTCATTTCATCTTGGAGGATTTGGGTGGTCTCATTTTTAACCAGAGGGTGTTGCAAGATGATAAGTCGTACAATTAAGAAACATGAGTATTAATATATAGATGAATTAAGTTATATATTTTAATGTTTTTTTGTTTTTTTTTATAAATACAATGTTTCTTTAGTGTAATAAATTTGGAAACTTAAATGTTTTTAGTGAGCTTATTAACATAAGCATATATGAAGCTCGCTCATACTTCAAATTTTAGCTTGTAACACAAAGCAAAAAATCAATTGAAAACACATAAGTTGAGGCCCCTGTAAGTCATGTCTAGTACATAGAAAAATGTATTAGTATCAGGAACATGAATAGCGTACAGTAATAATATACATGTATGTGTGCGCAGGCATGCATATTTGTGTGGAGGGGGGTATCAGCTATAGTGTTGGCAGATTACAGGAAGCATGGAGGCTTTGAAAGATACAGTGTTTCAGCAGCCTACAACGGATGCAGGCAATTTATTCCATGCCTCAGCAACTCTGGGTGTGAAAAAATGTTTCCGAAAGTCATGTGCTACTTGGACCGTAGTGAAGTGCCTAGGGAAGTCGCACAAGCACACTGTCTTAAACAACTCCCCCCCAAAAAGCAGCTTACAGCCACTTACCCTCTTTCACACAAATCGTCCAAGTAAGATGAACAAGACATGCTGGACAATGCTAGAGAAACAAGGAAGAACTCAAACCTGCACATGGGCAAGTTAGTCTGGGCCGTCCAGCAAGGAACTACATCGATCAGCTCTGTGCGGATTCTGAATGCTTGTATTATTAAAAAAATGTGGTATCACCTAAGTCATGGTGTTTTTAATGTTGTATATGAAAATTGGTTTCTTTTATATAAAGAAAATATAAGAATACCTTAATCTCAAGAGGCTATATTGAATTATGAGACATTTGGTAACCCAGATGTGTATTTATCAGGATCTTGGTTATTTGTAAGATAAAACCTGAAACACTTCTGAGGAAGATAATTTTTCAATATTATTGACTAAGTAATGGAAATGTTGAAGTCGATTTTCTAACTTGGTAATAGTCCTTTCACATTTCCCCAGTGAAATATTACCTTGTCAGAGCAGTGCACAAATAAAATGAATAAAAATTGAATGTTGTTACATCGCCGTTTTTATGGTGCTGTCAATGCTGCCAAGAACAATGTTCTTTCGGTTATAAGAACCAAGAACTGCTGCTTTATGTTCATGAGTTATCTCCCTTATAATAAACTTGGCTCCAACTCTATAACTTCTATTAATGCTTATTGATCTTATTTGCAGCCACATTAAAGTTTCAGGAGTATATCTTTGCCTAGTTTAATATGGCCTCTGTTTCAAACCAAGCATAAAGTATATGAATACTAGAAAAAAATGTAATGTTGGGTCAACCATTGAGCTCTGGGAAAATAATTGTGATCAGGAAAAAGTGAGTTAGCAAAGCGAATTAAACTCTTTTTTTAAAAATCCGGAGAATTTAAAAAAAACAAAAACAAAAAACAAATTTTTTTAAAAGTCTGGAGAATTAAAAAAAAAAAATTAAAAAAAAAAAGTCTGGAGAATTTAAAAAAAAAAAAAAACTGGGAAAAAAAAAAAAACAACAAAAAATTTTTTTTTTAAAAGTCTGGAGAATTAAAAAAAAACAAAAAAAAACATTAAAATCATTTTGCTAAAATTTGCAATTAAGTCAAAAACTGACTGGTCTCATACTTCACATTCTGCCTGTCACTTCCCACTCTCTTTATATATCTTAATTAACTACTCCTTATATATGTTAATTTCTCTGTGAGTGTAAAGTGAGATAGGATAGTATGAGAGGGAGATTGAATTTCCCACTTTATTTGAATGTAATATATAAACCAGCCCTTAGCTTCTGGCTGCTGATGAGAATTAACATACAAATAAAGTGGGAAGTTCAATCTCCCTCTCACACCTCCAATCTATCTCTTTACACTCACAAAGAAACTAACATATATGTATAAGAATCAGTTAATCAATATATATATAGATATGGGGAGAAAGTGACAGGCAAAATGTCAAATAAGAGACAGGTCCATTTTTGACTTAATTGCAAATTACGACTAATTAGAACCAATTGAAATGGAATTTTTCTCAAACATTAATCAATCTCAGAACTAAGGAATATTTTGGCATGTATTTTGTGTCATTAAACTAAATAGAACAAAGCCTTTAGGAAACAATCATTGATTCCCTCAACTTTAGTATAATAATAGTTGATGGACATACAACAGTGAACCTCTTAAGTTTCCTTTTGCCTCTCTTAGTATATATTTAATAACCTCTCCGCTGAGTAGGATGTGACACAAGATCAATTTCTTAAGTGGTTTAACAGGTTTGAATTCAGTTTTCCTTCTCCTAGACTGGTTGCCTAACCAAGTCTGCCCTACTATTTATACATAGCTGGAGGGAAAATAGTTGGATGCATACCTTTCCCGATGATATTAGCATTATATGAAATGCAAACAGTCTCATCCAGGATTTGAACTCTTGCTGCATCCATTTCCTACAAGGATAACCATTACATGATAAAGACTTACTTAAAGCATAGTGACCATTCACTATAGAACAATTCTAAGAAAATCAATCTTACAGAGCAATGATGGTGATTTTGCAACTCACTGAGTGCTCTTCTATTATAACATTTTGCCAGGTTAAACTGAGCTTAGTTAAATATATCTAAAGTTTCTTGAGTATAGCTTTGCCTAATTCAATATGGCCTCTGTTGTTTGAATTTTACACTGAACAAAAATATTTTTGAAATTCATTAGACTATTTCTGCTGGAGTGAGAGTAGTTGGTTAGATACCTTTCTCAAGTGTATTAGCACCATGTGAAATGCAAACAGCCTCATCCAGGATTTGAACTTGGGTTGAGTCCATTTCCTATCACTATTACACTACACTACTCCATATATATATATATATATATATATATATATATATGAAGTCATCCACAGACACGTGTTTCGGCATTTCAAGCCTCCTCAGTGTGGCTAGACACAACAACTATCCCTGGCTAGAAGCGAACTCTGACTGACTACTTGCCAACCTGATTTCTTAACCTCTCGGCCACTTTGACAACTGCTGTAACGGGGCTGGTGTTTAAACTATTAAATACATAGGTTTGTTTACATATTTTATGATCACAGAGAGATCTAGTCTGCGAGCAAATGATCATTGCTTATATGCTTGGTAGTGAAAGTTAATTTAAACCACCCCTTAGAGAGCTCTACCGAATTTACGGGAGCATATATTAAGTCATCCACAGACATGTGTTTCTGCGTTTCACGCCTCCTCAGTGTGGCTAGACACAACAACTATCCCTGGCTATACATTTATTGCATACAATTACTAAAAAATATTAACAAAAATTGAAAGATTTTATCTTATAAAATGGTATATCATTTCATTTATTATACAATACAAAAATTATTCAACTCCTTTAATATATAATGTTGGTAAAAGTTTTGAACTTCATTAGACTATTTCCGCTAAGATTTATGTATTTACATTTTCTATAGACTACTTATGTTTTAGTAGACAAACAAATTATTTGAGTGGTTTCTAGCTGATCTAAGTTTATTCAGAATAACAAAAATGAGAAACATTTCTCCTATAACCATCATGGCCACTTATTAAAATTAGCTTTGTTTGACACCCAGTGAGAATCAAACTCACTAACAATGTTCTGCTAGCCAAGCTTGAAAACCAACTTGGTGAGATGGTTTTACACTCAACCAGAGTGTCAAACAAGAAATACTGCATCAACTAGAAACAGTACATTATCATAGACTAGCAGGACCTGTGGATATATCACAGTATGATAATTTAAATATACTTATGTTTTGATATGCTTACTTAAGAGCTATTGCTAAATAGTTCAATATGTAAAAAGTATAATAATCTTGATTTAAATTTCTCACTCTTTTCTTTTTTTTTCTTTTCATTATGTTTAATTGAAACAGATTAGCATTATTGCTTCTACATGCTCACCTCCTCTCTCTTTCTTTCCCTTACTCTTTCTTGATTATATTTTTCCTGTGTAGCATGTCCTTTTTCTTCTCTTTCTTTATAATAAAAATAATTCAGAGTTATTCCTTATGTCGCATTCTACCTGTGGTGGTGGTGGGGGGTAAACACATACCTTTCCCAAGGGTATTAATGTCATGTAAAATGGAAACAGTCTTGGCCAGGATTTAAACTCGGGTCACAGAATTCATTTCCTACGATGATAACCATTACACGATGAGTGGTTCTTTAACAAGGAAACCTATCGCTTCTGAAATTACTTTAATGGGAGAAACAGATTAAAAGTGATTGAATATTTCATTTTGTGTGTATATATATATATTATATATTTATAAGCGATATTATTAATATTTTTATTTTCCTAACAACCGCCATTCCCCTTTTAATGGCACAAGTAGCATCCTAAACCATTGTTGGAAATTCAAAACCCATGCAATTCTTCAGATGCAAGATTTTCTTTGCAGCCCTGTAAATTTTAGTTTTCAATCCAGTTAATCTTAGTAAATTACTACTACTGCATTTGAGTAATATATATATATATATATATATATATATATATATATATATATATATTATTTCCTATAACTCCAACATAAAAAAGGGGAACCACTTTGAATGAATTTTATCTGTTAATTAATCTACCCATTATTTTTCCCATTAAACTAACCCTAACCATAAACCCAACCCTAACCCTGTCTTCTCTTTTCCTAGTAGATCAATAAATAAATAGTTTATCAGTCAGAGTGGTTCCCCTTTTTATGTTGCTGTTATAGGAAATAACCTATATATATATATATATATATATATATATATATATAACTGGATCTCTCTTATGATCGTAAAATATATAAACAAATGTATGTATTTAATAGTTTAAACACCACCCCTTTATGTAAAATGGCCGAGAGGTTAACAAATTGGGTGGACGAAAAGTCAGTCAGATGTATTTGTTGTGTCTAGCCACACTGAAGAGATGTGAAACCTTGAAAAATGGTGTCTGTGGATGACTTATAAATATATATATATATATTTACCAACCCCTCTGCACGAGTAGGATGTCACACAAGATCCATTTCTTAAGTGGAGTTTAACAGGTTTTTCTTCTTCTAGATTGGTTGCCTAACCAATGTTAAAAAGACCAGTTTGCCCTACTATTTACCCATAGGTGAAGGGGGAATAGTTGGATGTATACCTTTCCCAAGGGTATTAGTGCTATGTGAAAAATGCAAACAGCCCTGTCTAGGATTTGAACTCTGGTACTGAGTCCATTTTTTTACAATGATAACAATTACACCACACCTACTATTTACCTATAGTTGAGTGGATAATAGATGGATTCATGCCTTTCTCAAGTGTATTAGTACTGTAGTGTTTCTCATAGAAAACAACAACGCAGGTGTTAATTAAAGCCTTTATTCCCTTTTTCCAAGGTACCCATTGCCTAAGTTCCCAGGCCGGAAGTGTCCGGTGAACCGGGAGGTGTTGTACCCTGTGATGATACATACATTACAAGTACAAAGTGAAATACAAACAGCCTCATCCAGGATTTGAACTCTGGTTTCCGATTCCATTTCCTAGGATGATAATACACCCCAGTGCATCAATATAATGAGTACTTCCCTTGATAAATGATAAAATGATATTTATTATAAAATGATTACTTCCCTTTATGGGGGGGGGCACTATTCTATAGAAATTCTCAATTTACTGTAATTAACTATAAAATATTAGTTAAAAAAAAAACAACAATTTTTCTGATGGAATGTAATTTGTATTTTCATAAAATTCTTAAAAGCTTTAGTATTGTAACAATTTTTTTTTTAAATTGACATTTTAAAAAAGAAATCTCTTTAAAAATTCACTCTGATCTCAAATTTTAAGCATCGCCATAAAACTAGTTGTATTTTCATATTTGTGAATTCTTTTTTGTCTTCAAATAATACAAATTATCAAAATTTGTATTATTTGAATTTTTTGAACTGTTGTCCTAATCTTTATTGTTATATTCACAATGTTTCGGCTTGTGTTCCCTCCGGCTTTCCTCAGGTGTTTATTGTTTGTTATATATGTTGTGTGTGTGTGTGTGTGTATGTTTTTATATATATATATATATATATATATATATATATGAGGTAAAATAAGGAATGAAAGAACAAAACTCAGACAAAAATGTGTAGTATATTTCGCGTTGTCTGAGTTTTGTTCTTTCATTCCTTATTTTACCTCATTCTGTCGGATTCATTCAAGCCCCCTTTTCCTCATATATAATATATATATATATATATATAAATCTAATGAGTCAGACGAACCTACTAAAAGTTTCGCTTAATGCTCTTCAGGGCTAAGATCTGACTCTGAATCAGATCTTAGCCCTGAAGAGCATTAAGCAAAACTTTTAGTAAGTTCGTCTGACTCATTAGATTTATCTTTATTATTTGCTCTACTTAGGTATTGAGCACTTTTTACTTATTAGCTTTAGTTTCCTGGTGGTTTTGTATGAATATATATATATATATATATATATATATATATATAAATTGTTTTTTCTTTTGGCCAAAATATTGTACCAATAGATTATTTTTGGTTGGTACGATTATCTTGGTCTTTTCTTTTATCCCAAAATTTTTTTCTCCACGGTTGATGTTTGGTAGTATATTTTGACAATCAAACTATTTGCTGGGTTTTTTCTCACCGTGAGGATTTACCAATAAGTTTATTATATTATATTATATATATATATATATATATATAATATTAACAAAAAGGAATATTTTTATGTTATTTATTTTTTTTAATAGTTCTCTACTAGTTTCAACTTTAGGTCATCATCAGGAGAAAATATGAGAAAAAATGAGAATTCACAAAAAATTGTTTTAAGAACAATGAACATTCAAAACATGACCAATTCATTTGTTTATTGGAAACTATTTTCTGGAGCCTGGTCAGCTGGGGCTTGGTCAGCTGCACCTCTGCAGAAGGCTAAGACTCCTCAAATGGGGTGACCTGTGATGCTTAAGGATGGAATCCTGGTGCATGAACAGTCCATAACATGCAACACTCCACTTTGGTCCTTACTGAGGCTAGACAGGTGGTCGGAGAGGCAGCCTTTGATCAATTGGCTGGTCACATCAAGCCCTAGCACCTATATGATTGTCCCAATCCTATTGCTCTCATGGCAACCTCCTACCCTATTTATCATATATGTGCTAGAAGGCGGTGGCTAAGGGACTTCATGTCCTAGGTATGACGTTCAACTCTATCTGATGGTGAAGTTCCAATTCTGGAGGTCTGGGGCACCCCTTCATCACCATTGCCCCCAGGTCCACTCTGACCCAGAGTAGTGGTACCTATTATGGTCCCATCTATGGATTGAATGGAACAGAATGAGTTCTAAAAATGTGTTTTATAAAATTTAGGGTCCCATCTATGGGTTAAATAGAAAAAAAAATGTTTATAAAAAAAATTGAGTACCTATCAAGAATGGATTTATTTCAAACTTTGTCAGCATTAAATGACCCACTGAGGTTGATATGCCATAAAACAAAACCATTTTCTGGTTAAATTCATCTGGATTGTTTTGTTAATGTATGTGTAAATGTACTGGCTCTTTATAAAAAAAAATGCATTGGAAATTATCTTTTACTAGAAAAATGCATTGGAAATTATTTTTACTATAAAAATGCATTGGAAATTATTTTTTACTATAAAAATGCATTGGAAATTATTTTTTACTATAAAAATGCATTGGAAATTATCTTTTACTATCAAAATGCATTGGAAATTATCTTTTTATAAAAATGCATTGGAAATTATTTTTACTATATCATGAAAAAAGAATTAGAGATTAACTAACCTACCCTTCTTGATTCCTGTTTAAAGGCTGTGTATTAATTGTCTATAGTAGTGTTATGTTACTATGCTAAACAATGCTGGCGGTTTTATATGTATATATATATATATATATACCTCTTTTTAGCATTGTGTTCTTTTCTAACTTGTGAAATCTTCCTGTCATTCTTGATAGCCTGCAATTACTTTGCTGAGTACATTTGCATATATTTTGGCATAATAAATGGAACACATTTTTTATTTCTTTAGCTATCCAATATTTTTTTAAAGCTATACAGATTTCTTTTTTATGCTGAAGGAGTTATAGATATTAATGCTGACATACATCTTTAAATAATTGAATTATGTTGCTGTAGGAAGTTGATAAAATTTATAATGATAATTGCTGTTTCATTATGTATATATATCCTTTGGTAAATGGTTTTGATGCTCTAGAGATTATATATATGTGTGTGTGTAGAGAATATTCTCTTTGGGGAAAAAAATACTTTGATCTTAAAATTACTGAGTACAGTAAAGTTAAGAACAGGCATTTCTGCTGCTGAACATATGGTAAAGTCAGAAAAACAATTTTCAATCAGAAACGTTGTTATTCTTATAATCTTACAACCTAAAAGTTAATCACCAACAAACCTACATACAAACAGGTATATGTAATATATATATTAAAAAGAAACTATAAATATATATATATATATATATATATATATATATCAATAAAGGAAGAACTCAATACAGTAATCCCATAATAAATTTATTTCGACAAAAATTGGGGCCCATATAAATCTAAGTTGATTTAAACCGGCTCCCCAAATTTTCGCCTCATCAGATGGGTCTCAAATCAACTTAGATTTATATGGGCCCCAATTTTTGTCGAAATAAATTTATTATGGGATTACTGTATTGAGTTCTTCCTTTATTGATAAATATTGCTCTGTATATAATCTAAAAGGTTATTTTACATTGAGCTCTCTTTAGTGATTTAATGATTCGCTGTATTTATACATACTGGATCATCAATATTAGTACAGTGGATCTTGAAATCACATATAGAATCATCCCTTACTACCAAGTTTTGGATAAATCTCTTATATATATATATATATAATCCAAAAGTCCAGAGAAGATATCTTCCTTACGACACAAGAGTTTTATTTAAAAAAAAACCTGTCGCAGTTTGAGAGCTCAATGTGTGCTCTTAATGTTAGAGTCACAGAGCAAATATATATGTAAAGAAATAACAAAAGACTTAGAGATTTAGCATTATAGTCTATTTCCCTGAAATAGACTATAATGCTAAATCTCTAAGTCTTTTGTTTTTTCTTTACTTATATATATATAGTTGAATAAAGTGACAAATAAAAGTTTTAGCTTTTATTCATTTATTTGGGAACGATATTACTACCAATGGTTTCCTGCTAAAAGCATTCATCAGGTAAACGAAATATTTTTTTTTTTTATGACTGAAATGGTGTAAATGGTTAAATGTCTGTGTTTTTTAACTGTATTCTTGTGTTGCATGTTTACATATTTACGTGATGTTGAATTTTTTTGTTTGTATGTGTGCATATTTTTGTTTGTGTGTATGTGTATTGTCATGCGTGTGCATGATATATATATATATATATATATTAAGGAGCGAAAAAGCGTATAATTGTAAAATATTGAATTTAATGTATATGCTTTTTCACTCCTTAATAAAATTCTGTACTACAAAAATTTTTTTACATATATATATATATATATATATATATATATATATATAGTGATGCTGAGAGCCTTTTGTTTTAGTGCATTCAGGGGACACACATATTTGCTAGTTCCTGGGAAAATTCATGAGTCCCAACTAAAGCCAGCTAACTCTTACCTTGTAACCTATCCTGTGTAATTCGTTTCTAAGAAACTATTGAAATGTATTTACAGTTAGCTTGAAATGGTGAGGGAAGAAAAAAAAAAAAACACTGGGATGAATGGATATGATTTTACTGTGACGTTTTAGATTTTTGCGACGCTTTAGATTTCAGGGATGCATGACGCATATCTATTAGCATCTCTGTATATATATGAGTTCTCCTGAGGAAGGTGTACCTTGAACACCAAAAATCTGATAGAGAAAAACTTTTTTCTACAGCTAATATATATAATAATATATCAAAGTTACTTGCTAATCCACGAAGCAAACAAATATATTTACTTCTGGATTTTATTAAAACCGATTTAAGAGTGCTCAATAAAAAGGATAAATATATGTTTTAAAAACGAATGGCTTAAAATATTCCGACTGCAGTTTCACACAATAGCGAATCTCCAGGGAATTGCTTTGTCCAGCCATCAGCCTGTATTTATATCTGGTTTGTACCCATCCTCAAGTAATTGGGTGTGCTAGCTACCCTCCTTTTCCCCCTACTTACTAGGCATAGTCTGTGTTTGTTTATGTGCCTACATCTGTTTGTTAATTCCGATCGCAAGTTCAATATCATGTCTGGGTCCCTGCATTCAGCAATTTTTAGTTTTACTTGTAGGCACAGCATGCACGGGTGATCATTTCCTTTATGTGATGGTGCTTTCTTAATGATTCTCCACTCCACCTCTGAGATCTCTCTTATGCTTTTCTTTTAAAGCCCACACATGTTTTGCTAGTGTTGTTGTTTCACTATATATACCCACTTACTGGAGAATGGGTACAAACCAGTTATAAATACAGGCGATGGTTGGACAAAGCAATTCCCTGAAGATTCGCTATTGTGTGAAACTGCAGTCGGAATATTTTAAGCCATTCGTTTTTAAAACGTATATATATATATATATATATATAAAATGGGTACAAGAGATAACCTACTCGAGTTTCACCATTAGGATCTTTAGGGTTAAATCCACTGAATTAATCGAGATACCGATCTTTAACACAATGAACACACACGTGTGTAACAATCTCTTTAACGCAATGAACACACACATGTGTAACAATCTCTTTAAGCAATGAAACACACACGTGTAATCGACTGCAATTAATCGATATCTCGATTAATTCAGTGGGTTTAATCCTGAAGATCCTTATGGTGAAACTCAAGTATATATATATATATATATATATATATATATATATATATATAGTTTTTTGTGGCTTGTCAAATACTTTAGAAACTTTCTAAAAACAATTTCATTCATACGACATTTTCTCCTGACAATTGTTGAGAACAATTAAAAAATAAATAACATATAAAAAAATATTCCTGTTTATCTTTACATTTTATGTGTGTGTGTTTGTTGAAATAGTAAAAAAAAAATTCTGCGGAATATTCTATTGGACCATATGACCTTTAGGCACCCCTTTTTGATCTCGATTTAGAAGGACATGTTTTTCATTTACACTGTCAATATCCGGTTGTTTGTTAGGGGTTAGGGTTAAGGGTTTAGTTTTATAATTTAAAAAAAACTCTAAAAATCGTCTGTTAACAAAGAACCAGATATTGACGGTTTAAATGAAAAACATGTCCTTCTGAATTGAGATAAAAAAAGGGGTGCCTAAAGATCATATGGTCTGGCCTATTATTGGTATCAGCCAAACAGCAAAGGAGCTATCCCCTTTTTGGTAGCATTAGACTAGAGAGAATGTTTTTTTGTTAAGGTAGAGTACCACACCTACTGTCAGCTTCTGGATTCTTTACTGCACCTTGGGAGCTGGTATCAAACTCAGAACCTTGCAATTCCTAACCAAATGCTCAACTGACTAAGCAAAACTAACCCCTTTATTGAAATATATTTAGATCTCCTGTATTTGTAATTTATGTATAAAAGCATGGGTATTTACAAAGCTCATTGAAAGGGAGGTCCTGTGGTGTAGTGGCTAATGTAGTGGTGGAGTGGCTGATGAACTTTTCAACCCAGCCTTGTGATATATTAATATATTATGAAGGGATACATTTTTTTTTTACTATTATAAAAAAATCACTTTTTGATAAATTTATATATCCGTAAGAAAAAATGAATAATTATAGTTTGGAGGCTGGTTTTGAAGGCTATTCCAATGTGAGTTTAAAGGTAGAAAAGGTAATGAGACATTAAGAAAATATTAAATAACACAGATAAATGAACAACATTCTCGTTGCCTTCTCTTCCTTTATATCCATAATGTGATAGCCTTCAAAACCAACCTCCAACCAAATATACTCACAATAATTCAAGCAAATTATAAAACTCTTATCAATAGATATGTTAGATGTTAAATGCAAATGTAAAAAAAGAAAGAAAGAAATTGTAATAAAATCTTAGTTCTTGTTAATAAAGAACAAAGTTGAAGATTTAGAAGTCATAAGATCCTAGTATTCCTAGGATGCTGACTCCATCTCCAACTCTATCCAAAACATCCGACTCTGCAACCCTGCTTGGAATACATGTGTAATGTTTTCCTTTTCTGAGGAATTTGTCTTCATCTTTTTGTCTTTGTCTCCGGCAACTTTGTCAATTCAATAAATATCTATACAACAAAAAACTAATAATGTGATAGCCTTCAAAACCAACCTCCAACCAAATATACTCACAATACTTCAATCAAATTATAAAACTCTTATAAATAGATATATTAGATGTTAAATGCAAATGTAAAAAAAGAAGAAAAAAAGAAATTGTAATAAAATCTTAGTTCCAAATAAAATTATTGTTAGTAAAGAACAAGGTTGAAGATTTAGAAGGTATAAGATCCAACTCTGACTCCTAGTATTCCTATGATGCCGACTCCATCTCCATCTCCATCCAAAACATCCAACTCTGCAACCCTGCTTGGAACATATGTCTAATATTTTCCTTTTCTGAGGAATTTGTCATCATCTTTTTGTCTTTGTCTCTGGCAACTTTGTCAATTGAATAAATATTTAAACAACAAAAAAAGTAATTCCCTTTTTAGTTGGGCCAAGAAATATTCACTATCTCTCATAGATAAATGGTTAGAGAATTATATATATATATATATATATATAATTTAAATTTACTGGTGTGTGGTGTAATGGTTACTGTCATAAGAAAATGACACAAATTCAAGTCCTGGACGAGGCTGTTTGCATTTCACAGAGCAAATATTTCAACTATGGGCAAATAGTAAGGCAAAACTGGGGTCCTTAACCTTAGATAGGCAACCAGTCTAGGAAAAGGAAAACTCTGAATTGAAACCTGTTGAACTCCATTTAAAAATTACCTTCTGTCACATCCTACTTGTACAGAGTTATGGTTACCTTCATAGGAAATGGACATGAGTTCAAATCCTAGACAAGGCTGTTTGCATTTCACATATAACTAATATTCCAGCTATGGGCAAATAGTAGGGCAGACTGGGCTCTTTAACTTAGGGCAGGCAACCAGTCTAGGAACTCTGAATTGAAACCTGTTAAACTCCTTCTGTCATATCCTACTCATGCAGAGGAATTCGTAAATATGTGCATGTAACTTATTGTAGATATATTTTGCTTTATTTCAGGTGATGTCTTAAGTGCACAATTGTATAGGCAGGGTCATGTAAACTGTATTTGTATTCTATGCTTCAAGTTATTGCAAATTTATTTACCATCAGTGAATTTTCAAGTTCAGATAATTTCCTAACAAGACGTGTTTACAAATTCTGATTAGAATATGATATTAATTACAAAAAGAAAGTTATATAATCTTGTAAAAATATATTTCATTTGCCTCGAGGGAAAATTTAGCACTTTTATTTTGAGACACGTGTATATAAACTTTATTATAGATCTATTGAAATGATAGCATCTTTTTGTAGTAACTATTTTAGAAGTATTTTGTCATTTTATAGTTTTGATTATTTTTATTCAATTCTGCCGGAGAGAATGACTGATTATTTAGTACAATAGAAACACAACACTACAGACACACACACATACATACACACATAAATATATATATAAATATATACATATATATATATATATGTATTCACACTGAACATATTTGATAAAAATAAGATTAAATACATGTGTAGGGTGCCTGTAGCATCAATTTGATTATTTAATTAAATATGTCTAATGATGTCCTTTGAAAATTAAGAAAAATCGCCAGAAACCAATGAATATTACATTTTACTCTGAAACTCTTTTGAATCAATTCATTGGTAGATAAACATCTATGATAAATTTTCAAAAAGTACTGAGACTGAAAACCATATTGGGCCATACAAGGTTAAAGAGCCCATTCTGCCCTATAATTTACTCATAGCTAGAGGGAGAATAGTTGTGTGTATAACTTTTCCAATGGTATTAGCATCAAGTGAAATTCAATTAGTCTCATCCATGATTTAATATTGGGTCACCATTTACTATGATGGTATCCAATATACAACAAATTCTTTCGTGTCAGTACTGCTGTATGGCTGCACCACCTGGACCCTAACGAAGTGACTAGAGAATAAACTAGATGGGAGCTGCACAAGAATGCTGCACATGATCCTGAACAAGACGTGGAAACAATACCCCACGAGAAAACAGCTATACGGCCACCTGCCACATATCACCTAAACCATCTGCTGGAGAAGTAAGGACAAACTCATTAGCGACATCCTCCTGTGGAAGTTAGCACATGGGTATGCCAGTGTGGGCCGACCAACAAAGATGTACTGTGCGGATACAGGATGCTGCATAGAGGACCTCCCGAGAATGATGAGTGATAGGGACAGATGGAGAGAGATTGTCATGGATATCCGTGCTAACAGCGCGACATGATGATGATGATAAGTAAGATAAACAAGTATTGGGCCATACGAAGGTTAAAGAGCCCATTCTGCCCTAATATTTACTCATAGCCAGAGGGAGAATAGTTGTGTGTATAACTTTTCCAATGGTATTAGCATCAAGTGAAATTCAACTAGTCTCATCCATGATTTGATATTGGATCACCATTTACTACGATGGTACAACAAATTCTTTATTTATAAGTCAGATAAACAAGTATATTGCTCTAACAGAAATCTTGTCATGTTGTGATTTCTTTGCTGATAGAAAATATAATGGTTGGTTGTTTTAACAGAAATCTTGTCATGTTGTGATTTCTTTGCCGATAGAAAATATAATGGTTGGTTGTTTTAACAGAAATCTTGTCATGTTGTGATTTCTTTGCTGATAGAAAATATAATGGTTGGTTGTTTTAACAGAAATCTTGTCATGTTGTGATTTCTTTGCTGATAGAAAATATAATGGTTGGTTGTTTTAACAGAAATCTTGTCATGTTGTGATTTCTTTGCTGATAGAAAATATAATGGTTGGTTGTTTTAACAGAAATCTTGTCATGTTGTGATTTCTTTGCTGATAGAAAATATAATGGTTGTTGTTTTAACAGAAATCTTGTCATGTTGTGATTTCTTTGCTGATAGAAAATATAATGGTTGGTTGTTTTAACAGAAATCTTGTCATGTTGTGATTTCTTTGCTGATAGAAAATATAATGGTTGGTGTTTTTAACAGAAATCTTGTCATGTTGTGATTTCTTTGCTGATAGAAAAATATAATGGTTGGTTGTTTTATCAGAAATCTTGTCATGTTGTGATTACTTTGCTGATAGAAAATATAATGGTTGGTTGTTTTAACAGAAATCTTGTCATGTTGTGATTTCTTTGCTGATAGAAAATATAATGGTTGGTTGTTTTAAAATCTTGTCATGTTGTGATTTCTTTGCTGATAGAAAAATATAATGGTTGGTTGTTTTAACAGAAATCTTGTCATGTTGTGATTTCTTTGCTGATAGAAAATATAATGGTTGGTTGTTTTAACAGAAATCTTGTCATGTTGTGATTTCTTTGCTGATAGAAAATATAATGGTTGGTTGTTTTATCAGAAATCTTGTCATGTTGTGATTTCTTTGCTGATAGAAAATATAATGGTTGGTTGTTTTAACAGAAATCTTGTCATGTTGTGATTTCTTTGCTGATAGAAGATATAATGGTTGGTTGTTTTAACAGAAATCTTGTCATGTTGTGATTTCTTTGCTGATAGAAAATATAATGGTTGGTTGTTTTATCAGAAATCTTGTCATGTTGTGATTTCTTTGCTGATAGAATATAATGGTTGGTTGTTTTATCAGAAATCTTGTCATGTTGTGATTTCTTTGCTGATAGAAAATATAATGGTTGGTTGTTTTAACAGAAATCTTGTCATGTTGTGATTTCTTTGCTGATAGAAGATATAATGGTTGGTTGTTTTATCAGAAATCTTGTCATGTTGTGATTTCTTTGCTGATAGAAAATATAATGGTTGGTTGTTTTAACAGAAATCTTGTCATGTTGTGATTTCTTTGCTGATAGAAAATATAATGGTTGGTTGTTTTATCTGAAATCTTGTCATGTTGTGATTTCTTTGCTGATAGAAAATATAATGGTTGGTTGTTTAACAGAAATCTTGTCATGTTGTGATTTCTTTGCTGATAGAAAATATAATGGTTGGTTGTTTTATCTGAAATCTTGTCATGTTGTGATTTCTTTGCTGATAGAAAATATAATGGTTGGTTGTTTCAGAAATCTTGTCATGTTGTGATTTTTTGCTGATAGAAAATATAATGGTTTGTCATGATATAGAAAATATAATGGTTGGTTGTTTTAACAGAAATCTTGTCATGTTGTGATTTCTTTGCTGATAGAAAATATAATGGTTGGTTGTTTATCTGTGTGATTTCTTTGCTGATAGAAAATATAATGGTTGGTTGTTTTAACAATCGCTGTTGACTCCTTGTCCATACTACACTAACTTTGATCTAAATGCTCTATCCACGATATTGGGTACAGTTTACTTATAAATATAGAACCCATATCATCAATATACAGAGATGCTGATCGGTATGCATCCTGCGTCCTTGATGCACAAAAATCTAAAAAGACTCAGTAAAATCATATCCATGCGTCCCAGTGTTTTTCTTTTTTCTTACCTCACCATTAGCTAATTGTAAATATATTTAAATTGTTTCTTAGAAATTAATTACACAGGATAGGTTACAAGGTAGTTATTTAGTTATTTCCCAAGACCGTAAATAAGAACCCTACAATCTATTAAGAAACTTTAGTTGGGACCCATAAATTTTCCCAGAGACTCATTCAAAGCAAATATCTGCGTCCCAGGAAGCACTAAATCCAAAAGCTATCAGCATCACTGAATATATATATAATATATATATATATATATATATATATATATATATATAGTCACACTGATCATAAGATTAGATGCACATGTAGAGTGCCTGTAGCATCAATTTGATTATTTAATTAAATAAATGTAATGATGTCCTTTGAAAATTAAGAAAATTTGCCAGAAACCAATAAATATTATGAGAAAGGTGAAATTACATTTTATTCTGAATTCTTTTAAATCAATTCATTGGTAGATAAACATCTACAATGGCTGATCAAAAAGTACCGAGCTATATTTACCTACACGGAAATGAATGGAAATTTCTTCAAAATATTCCTCTTTGTATTCAGCACGCACATTCCAGTGAGTTTTCCATTGGTCAAAGCACCTTTGAAACACGTCTTTTGAGATAATAGGTATTATGTTGAATAAAGGAATGAGGAACACGTACACTGACTGATTGATTTTATTTTTCTAACCACTCAGTGTTTTCTCTCTAAAGGAAACTGAAAAGAGCTACAGGGCAGGGGGTGTAACTCTTATTGGTTAAACCCAGAATGAGGCTATGCTAAGAGACAACAGTATGAAGCTGCACTGTGATATTTCTTTTTGATGTAGTCCACATCTTCAAATCTTACCTACGAAAACAAGAAAAAGTCACATGTTTGTCCAACCCTATTGCCCTTATTTTTATCATATGGGTGCTAGAAGGCGTGGCTGTGGGGTCTACATGTCCTGGGAATGTCGTTAAACTCTATCTGATGGTGAGGTTCCAGTTTTGGAGGTTTGGGGAATGTGGAGCACCCCTTCATCACCATTGCTCCCTGGTCTACTCTGACCCAGAGTGGTAGTATCTGTTAGGGTCCCATCTATGGGTTAAATAGAAAAATGTATTTATAAAAAAATTGTATTATCCATTAAGAATTGATTTATTTCAAAACTTTATCAGCATTAAATGACCCACTGAGGTTGATATGCCGTGTTGCACCCGAGTTTGAAAGCATAGGTGATAAACTGGCAGTTGTTTATTACAAGCAGATATGACCTCATCTTATGAATTTTCAGCCCACCCTTGTAATATATTAATATATTATGCAGGAATGTATTTTTCTAACTGGTTAAAAACAAAATGCCTCCAAGACAAATCAGCAAAGAATAAGTACCAAGATACTCCAAAAGTGTTGGTACTTTGTAGTTTTTAAACTGCCAGATCCATTAGTAAAAAGGAAGCCATTTTGGATGCTGAACGTGTTGAGACTATAAAGAATTTGTATGGTTAACAACTTAAAGTAATAGAATGAGGACGAAAACATTGATGCAATTGTTTAACACATGAAGATCAAATATATTAATGATTTTTTTTTTATGTACCGCACAAAACAAGTACTATCATTAAGTTAATTAACACTTTTCTCAGGTTAATTTAGTAATTTTGGTTGCAATATTTCCCAGCTTTTTTTAAAAGGTAAGCAAAAAAAAAACGAACATTAACACTAAACTAAAAATGAGAAATTGCCTTGGGTTTAGTTAAATTAGTGAGTTCATTATCATTTCATTGAAATGTCTGAATTTTGCAGCTGCTAGTTAACTGTATTGTCTGTTGTTCTTATTCCCATTTCTGTCCCTGACAGATGTGGCTTCGAATCCTGCTGGAGGTGATGGATGCTTTTAGTTTTGTTTTTCTTTACTATTAATGGTTTCTAAAAGAAGAAAAAAGTCCCCTTCTCTCTCTCTCTCTCTCTCTCTCTCTCTTTCAGTAACTGGACCCATAAACATTTTATTGGTTTTAATGTCTAACATTATCCACTCTTTTTCTTTTACCTGTATCTTCTTCTTCCCTTCCTTATCCCTTCCTATCTTCATTGTTTATATCCATGAATCAGTATACAAAAAGCAGTGGTGTGCTGGTTAGAGTCATAGGAAATGGACTTGTCGACCCAAGTTCAATTTCTGGACGAAAAACCACAGTTCACATAGGTATGAATTCAACTATTCTCTCTCCAGCTATGGGTAAATAGTAGGGCAGACTGGGTTTTTTAACATTGGCTAGGCAACCAATCTAGGAGAAGAAAAACTCTGAATTCAAGCCTGGTCACTACTAGAATAGGCTCAGGTCTACTTAGTGATCTATTTCAATTTTTCAATCTTGGTTTGAACTGCTTTGGTCACATGATATACATGTTGCAACTTAGCATTACCAAAATATTGCAAAACTTTTGACTCACCCTAATATTATTTTGTTGTTGGCGTCTAATTCAGTATTATTGTAATGAATTACATTTTGTTCAAAAAGCATTGGGACTGATTTCATGATTATTTTTTTTTTTCATGGTTCTTGCAGCCCTATCAAAATTTATTGGAATATCTAGTTACTGTGCTGTGATCAATTGCACTTTCAACTTTTGTACAATAAATGTATTTGGTTACTTTGGTTGAATTTATGACCCAATTTGAACTCCTACAGTATCATCATCATCATCATCATCATGTTGTGCATGTAGCACGGATATCCATGACAATCTCTCGCCAACCTTTCCTATCATTCATTGCCCCTGGGAGGTCTTCTGCACAACAACCAGCATCCTCGCATAGTTGGTCAATGTAGGTCCTTGGTGGGCGCCCCACATTAGCATGTCCATGTGTTGGCTTCCACAGGAGAACGTCGCTTATGAGCTCATCCTTGCTTCTCCAGCAATGTCCTGCATGCCTTGTCCATCTCACTTGGATGATTTGTGAGATGGGGGCAGGTGGCTGAACAGCTGCTTCCTTGTGGGATGCTGCTTCCATGACTTGTTCCAGACTGCACGCAGCATTCTTGTGCAGCTCCCATCTAGCTTATTCTCAAGGCGCTTCGTTAGGGTCCAAGTGGTGCAGCCATACAGCAGCACTGATATAACTACAGCCTGGAAGAATTGTCGTTTTAGCTTGTCAGTTCCTGAATTAAACTTGCATGTTCATCTGAGCATGTCAACGCACCAACTACCACAATACTATCAATGACAGAGGTTACCAACCTTGGCTTTGAACGGCTTTTGTCTCATGATATACATGCCACAAGTTAGTATGTACCAAAATATTGCAAAACTTTTGATTCCCTCTAAAAAAGGCTCTCCTGAATATGACATTAAACTGTATTGAGTAGTGAAGCTGTAGTTCTAGAGCAATGGGTAGTGTGCAGTAACCTCTTTGTTGTTACTCCCAGGTTGACTCAGACACAATCATAATACTTGTTAGGGTCCCATCTATAAGTCAAATAGATCTATTTATAAATTATTTATATTTTCGAGGACTGTGTGCAAAAAAATATTCTTAAGAAACAACTACAAAAAAAAGGTTAAAAATAAATGTACAATGAATGCAATTCCTTAGCTTCTAAGGCATAAATAACCCTTGACAGGGTGTCATGACTTTAAAATCAATCGGCTAATTCATGTTTGTATGTAACTCTAACTTTTGTGGTTAACATACAAAATTCAGTATAATCTATTAATAATGGAGATTCACTTCCGGGTTTGTCTGTAACAAAAACTACGTCACTGCTTATGTCACACTGCCTAAAATCGTCATAAATAGAATACACTCAAAATTTGAGCATGCAGTGTTGTGTTTTTAAACAAGTTTTGATAAATACATATCTGGCATTATCTATCTATATATAGTTTTTATTCTATTTTAATATAAATTTAAAGCTATCCGAACTAAGTTTCTATTTCAAATTTTTTTATTTTTTACTTCTTTAATAAATTTATTTTATTTTTTATTCCTTTAATAAATTTGATGATTTTACTTTACTTATGATACAAACTCTCTGATATAAAATTTTCAACTCTCATCCCTTCAGGCAATATTTATTTTACGTCGCCCAGAGGGCGTTTTTTTTATTTTGCTAGTTGCAACAAAATATCTATTTTATCCCAAAGGAAGACTATAACTTTGAAACTCCAACTGAGAACAAATAACTTTTATAAATAATAGGTAGGATCAAAACAGTAACAATATTTTTGACTTCAACCATGAAAATAAAGTCTCCTGACCAATCAGCATAAACTAAGCAATATTTTTCGACCAATAGGAATAAGGAACCAAGACTGTAAAAACACTTGTTTCTGAAATGCCCCCCCCCCCCCCACACACACACCAAAAAAAAGAAGCTGTTAATGCTCAATTTTGAACTTTGTAGGTCAGTTGGCATTTAGCCATCAACCTGACTCTTTGCTACTTACAACAATACATCATCTTTTATCAAACACACAACGGAATATTTTATGCTTACACATTTTTCTTCTTGATGGACTTTAAGAGATAAGTTTATCAACAACAGCTTGTTTCTATTTCATATATCCAACAAACATTTCCTAAGTGTACAAGCATAATACCATAAACTCTGATGTAAAATCCCATTTTATGCATGTACATTTTCAAATGTACCAATTAAATTAACCTGACAGTGCTGAAAAGTACTCAGCATTATTAAGAAGAAACCCCTCTCTCTCTCTCTCTCTCTCTCTCTTATTACATATATATATATATATATATATATATATGTGTGTGTGTGTGTCTATAATATATATATTGTTTGGGATTTAGTATGAAGCATTAGGTGTGAACTCCAGCAGTTCTGGTGAAAGGGTTCAAACGTCCCCGAAAATTTAACGAAATAAAATTAAACTTAACATTCTAAAACTGAGTTTCTTATATTTCACACCTAATGCTTCATACTAAATCCCAAACAACATATATTATAGACACACACACACACACACACACACACATATATATATATATATATATATATATATAATACACATATCAACTAAGAAGTATAAGTGGACCCCACTACAACAACAACATATATATATATGTAGGAATAGCTGTCTACAGTCTATGAGGAATAAAATATAAGTTCACAGAATGTAATGACGAAAGGGAAAGCACATGTACTTTTAACCTTATTTATTCACATGTAAACTCAACAACAGTCAATATAACAAGTACTTAGGGGCAGTACTTACAGTTCATATATCTCCCTTGTTGAGGGGGTGTCATGTTGAGTCTTCAGTTGTTACTCCCTCAATGAGGGGAAAGTTCCTTCAGTTACAAGAGACTAAGACAAGAGCTCGTTTCTACAAGGCTCACACGTTGGTACCAAAACCGTAAAAGAGAATTCTTCACCCAACCTGACAAGGGACGTTACCTTTTCTACTTCCTGTCCCCAAAGGCACAGGAGAGTTCTAGTCCCTACATATATATATATATAAATGGTGTGCCAAGTATGTTGGTATTTATCCAACCCATTCACCATGGGCAGGATTTGACACAAAGTGATAAGTATGGGGCATTCGTTTTTACCCAACCTGATTGCCCTAGGTAGGATGTTACACAATGTTGCAAGTATGGAGCATCCAGTGAGGATTGAACTTGCTATTCAGTTGTAATGGATCTGCAAGACTAGCTTGCTAACCATTACAACATGATGGGATGCCCTATCAGTGGAAATTAATATACTAAATCATTGAGTATTAGTCAACTTAAGATATTTTAAAAATCAACTTCTGGGCAAGTCAGAAAGCATCAGTTGATCATTAGATCAACAATTAAGCATTAGTGAGCCTAATGGCATGTCAACCCTTATTGGGTTATTTTATGCTAATGTGGAAAATGATATTATCTATTTTCCACCTTGTGCAAATAATAAACATAATAAGCCAAAAACAATTCTAATTATCTCCCTTTGTCTATAGCAACAGAACCCTAATGTCTTAGCCATAAACTCATGCGATTGGCTAAGGGCCTTTGTCTGCGACTAATCAGAGCACACGTTACGAGGCTCAGTTTGGACCGCCAATTTTGATAGTTGGAAACTGCTATCACCCTCTTTTAGCTGGGACTCTGATCAAGCACGACATGTTTTATACAGCAGACGTTGGGAAGATGGAGTCAATGGAACAGCATGGAGCCGTAGATTTTGTAAAAGTCAATACAAGAGGCAGATAAGTTTAGCAAAGGCAATAATTTGCAAACCACCATTACACACCATTACATCATTATACAATACACTTTGTAAACCTGCATACACTTTGTAAACCTGCATACACTTTGTACCTCAACCGTACATATTGTATTTCGCATGTTAATGTTTTCTTGTTTGATAAACATATTGTTTTTTTTATAAGCCTTATTGTGTTCATTACCTGTAATCTTTATCCTTGTCTTATCTTGTCTTTATAATTCCAACACTAAAGACATTTTGTTTTATTCATTCTTCATGGATACTTAATTAAAAAAAAAAACTCTGACAAATTTTGAGATAAATCCATTCTTGATAGGTACTCAATTTTTTTAATAAACATCTTTTTTTTATTTAACTCATAGATGGGACACTAATTTAAAAAAAACCCACATTTTTAGAAGTTAGTCTGTTCCATTCAATCCATAGATGGGACTATAAGAAGTACCACCACTCCGGGTCAGACTGGACCTGGGAGCAATGGTGATGAAGGGGTACTCCACATTCCCCAAATCTCCAGAATTGGAACTTCACCATCAGATAGTTTAACATCATACCCAGAACATTATGACCCTCAGCCACCACCTTCTAGCACATATATGATAAAAAGGGTTGAGATTTGCCATGAGAGCAATAGGGTTAGGACAAAAAAAAAGTGGACACTATACCATCATCTTTAGTAGATGGAAGGATGCCAACAAACAAATAAATGTTTCTTTACCAAGAATTCACTGGCCAAGTTAAAAACTTAACAGTGCCTAGTATGTTGGTCTTTGTAATGTATTTATGGAATAGCATGTGTATTTCATGGTTCTGGGTCATTTCTTTCTTGGTACAACCAAGAACTTTTCAGTATCAACTTGTATATACAAATTTCGTTTTTTATGACCTTCAAAAACCTCTTATATATATATATATATATATATATATATATATATAAAATGTTGTTCTGGTTTCAACAGGAGAAAATTCAATATTTTATAAAAAAAAAAAAAGGAAGGTCCGCAAAATGTATTTTGTTCTCAGAAAAAATTTTAAAATTCTTTTTGTTTTACATATGCAACACGTGTTTCAGATCTTCTGGTATCTTCTTCAGGCTTTGATTGATAATATGAAATATATATATATATATATATATATATATATATCATTATTCTCAGGCTGTTCGTTTATTTTTCTTTCTGTTTATCTATCATCACTCTCACTTTATCTATCAATATATATATATATATATATGTATGTATGTGTGTGTGTGTGTGTGTGATATTTTACTGTACAACCATAATGTATGCTCTTGTATGTACAAACATATACTCATACAAGGATGTTTATATGTTTGTGTTCCTTTTTAGTCAATCACTTTGCATTTGTTACTTAGTATCCTTATACACCAACTATGAATAGATGGGTAACTAATAAGAGAACAAAGTTGATTCTACTTAGTAAATTCTTAGATGTATTATTGATTAGAACGTAAGCAGAATTGAATATCTGAACGTTGCAGTCAGTTAATTGCATCTCCACTTATGTCTACTTGTAATTATGATGGGTGTTAACATGGAAATGATTCTTTTTTCCTTCTCAAACCTGGGAATGTTTCTTTTCCTTGTTTTCTCAAACCTGGGAATGAGATGCTCCTTGTGTGTCACATTCATTAAGACCTTCTTTCCCACACACACATTTATATTTATATATACAGTGGTATCTTGATTTTACGAGTGCCAAGTTACAAGCTGTTACTTAGTTTATATTTTTGCTTTGTTTTGAGAGTTAAAATTTAAGGTATGAACAAGCTTCAGATATGCTTATATTGATAAGTTCACAAAAAACATTCAAGTATCAAAATTTATTATGCCAAAGAAAAATTATTATTTATAGACAAATAAACATTAAAATATATTCCAGCACATAATTCATTACATTCTGTCTTATTATATTTTTATACAACACATTGCAATTTTTCTTATTTTAAAATATGTAAAAATAAAAATTACTGTGTTTTGGGGGGAGGGGGGGATGAATTAGTTGCATTTCATTTTATTTCAATGAGAAAAATTGATTTGATATACGAGAAAATTGAGTGACAGGTGGAACCAATTAAACTTGTAAATCAAGGTACCTCTGTGTGTGTGTGTGTGTGTGTGTGTGTGTGTGTGGTGTATAAACATTTGATATATTATGTAAAATTGTTAAAATAATTGCTGTGAACAGTTCTTGACACCACTTATTATTTATGGCTTGCAGCATGCCTTTTATATATTATATATTTTATATGGCAAATATAGCAGATTTTGCTTGATATGGATATTTCATTTGTATATTTACCTTTTTAAAAATTAAATTTGGGACAACTTTGTTTTGTTATTCATTTACATTTTGGTTTTATTTAGTTTTATCAATAATAATAATAGACAGTTGTTTTAATTTTTATCACTGTATTTTCTGAAATAAATATATATTTTGAAAATATAAGGTAAAGTCCTAAAGGGATCATATAGATTGAAACCGTGATAGATCCATAGCTCTTATCTATAATTATAATATGTTTATGATATATTAAGCACTATTGGATAAATTACTAATGCCATTGCAATGGAAAGATTCAAGTGGCAATTGGATATATATATATATTGTTTGCATTTCACATGGCGCTAATCCCCTTGGAAAAGGTATGAATCCAATTTTCCTTCCAACTTTGGGTAAATAACAGGGCAAACTGGGTTCTTTAACCATGGCTAGGTAACAAATCTAGGAGAGGGAAATCTCTGAATTCAAATCTGTAAAAATCCGCTTAAAAATTCACCTTGTATCACATCTTGCTTGTGTGGAGGGGTTGGTAAATATATCTATATCTATCTATCTATCTATCTATCTATATCTATATCTATATATATATAATATATATATATATATATATATATATATATATATATATATAAAGTGTATTTTGGCAGCATTTTTTCTTTTATACAAGTTTTGTTGAACTGTACAGACAATTCTTGTCAGACGAGTTTTCCGTTGAACCTTTCTAATTTTTGGGCCATCTTTTTGGTGTCGGGCTGGAACTGGTGTAACAGTCTACCAAAGGTTTCGATACGAGCACTTTTGGCAATACAGTTTGCCATCATCAGGTAGGAAATGATGGTATGGCATACCAGTTCTGGCCAGACACCAAAAAGATGGCCGAAAATTAGGACCAACCAAAAACTCATCCAACAAGAATTGTCTGTACAGTTCAACAAAACTTATATATATTTACAGAAATAGAAAATGTGAAAAGCAATTCATTGGAATGGTTTTATATTTATAATATGTGTGCCTCTAAGAGCTTGATCAGATAATAATTTAGAAAATTTAATTAAAAATCTTCTAGAATTTTACAACTGTCATGGTGTTGTCATAGCAAAGTGATTAGGGAATGTTAATAATTATGAATATGAAAAAGTTGGAGGCAAAAAATTGCTTGAAATTGAGGCTTATTATACCCATTATTTTAGCAATGAATTGATTTATTCAAAAATATTATTTCTTGTGTGTGGAGTAAAATATAATTGGTAATAAATTAAAATCAAATAATGCATTAAATTTTTGTTATTCTAGCCATTTAAACTTATTAAGGTGTGGGATTCAAAGTGATAATACTTGAAGATAAAACTCCGACAAAGGTTGATAGACAAAACATTTTATATACAGCACAGAATAAACAGGATACATAATACATAGAGGTGTACATGAACATACATACATAAGTAATACAAAGTTACTCGTAAAAGGATAAACATAAAAGCAACAGACATGAGACTAGGAATAGTCCATGCTGTAAGAATCACTTACAGTAATGCCCCAACAAGAGGGGGGTAGACCAGAGTCTAACTCATAGCGTCTCGTAGGTCGAGCAGCGGCAAAAAGAGAGTGAGAAGTTCAAATCAGCCGCTTAAATACACCCGAGGCCCCTAGCAAGACCAGCAAAACTAAACGGGCAGACAACTCTCCAGGCAAATACGAAAATAATGCCACAAAGGTATTAAGTGAAATATTGTTTTGTTTTTTAATAAGATAAAGTTAGAATTCTTCCAATCAGTAGCAGTGTCAATACTACTGTATGGCTGCACCACTTTAAACTCTAATGAAATGCTTATAGAATTAAGGGTATAAATGCAAAGTAAATATATGCAACCCCAGCTTAAACCCACACTTTGCTGATTCTGTTTTTCATGTCAATAACCGCTATGCCATTCTGCTGTAGCTGTGTTAGAGCTGCTGTATGGCTGCACCACTTGGACTCTAATGAAATGTTTATAGAAAAAAGCTAGATGGAAACTATGCAAGGGTTCTGCATGAACAAAAAAGCAGCTGTATGGCCACTTACTTCCTATCATACAAACTATCCAAGTAAGTCAAACAAGATATGCTGGACAAGTAACGAACTCATAAGTGACATTCTTCCGTGGACATCTACACATGGAAATACCAGTATAGGCTGGTCACGTCAAGCCCTAACACCTATATGATTGCCCCAACCCTATTGCCCTTATAGCAAGCCCCAACCCTTTTTATCATATGGGTGCTAGAAGGTGGTGGCTGAGGGTCTACATGTTCTGGGAATGACGTTAAACTCTATCTGATGGTGAGGTTCCAGTTTTGGAGGTTTGGAGAATGTGGAGCACCCCTTCATCACCATTGCTCCCTGGTCTACTTTGACCCGGAGTGGTAGTACTGTTAGGGTCCCATCTATGGGTTAAATAGAAAAATGTATTTATAAAAAAATTGTATTATCCATTAAGAATTGATTTATTTCAAAACTTTCTCGGCATTAAATGACCCAGTGAGGTTGATATGCCGTAAACAAAACAAACCAAAACAAACCTGTTAGCTGACGCAGAAGAATACATTAACTGCACCTCTGCCACTAGAGCTGCGTATTGGCTGTGTTTGGCGACCTATAATAAGGGCCACTCTTTTTATCGTATATGTGCTAGAAAGTGGTGATTGAGGGTCTTAGTGTCCTGCGTATCCCGCTAAACTGCATCTAGTGGTAAATTTCTAATTCTGGAGCTCTGGGGAATGTAGAGCACTCCTTTATCACCATTACTCCCAGGTCCACCCTGACCCGTAGTAGTAGTACCTGTTAGGGTCTCTTCTATGGGTTAGATAGAAAAAAAAATAAGTTTAAAAATATTTTGAATAACTATCAAAATGTATAAAACTAAACATCTTCAGCATAAAATATGCCAACAAGGGTTGACATGCCATAAAATCTGACCAACCAACCAACCACATTAGTTCACCTGGACGATACAGGTTTAAATGAGGAAGTATTTCTGCCGCACTCAATTAAATGTGTTGCTGTTTTATGTAAAGAGATTATAGTGAGAAATGTCTAAATAAAGTTAGTTTCACCCCCCCCTGTCCCCTGCTCAAAAAAAGTAACTTGTTAATTTTATGGTTTTGATGTCTCATACATATAAAATATACCTTATATAATAAGTATAATACACTAGAGCAGAAACTCAAAAATAAATATATGTAAGTAATTAACACATAAAGTGGACAGGTGGTTTCGAAAGTATTTGCAGACAGAAAAAAAAAAAAAAATAAATAAATGCTTAAAAAAAGATATTATTTCAGAATTGTCTACTTTTATTCATTTCACATCTGCCCTTGTCTGGAACACAATGGGTAGTATTCTTGTACCTTGCCTAGGTTAAAAATCTATCAACCTAAAAGTTTGTAAGAACTTTTTTTTATTTATTTATTTTTTTTTTTTTTATTTTATTTATTTATTTATTTATTTTTTGGTGAAAAGTCTATCTTAAAAAAAAAGGAAGGGCTGCATAAAAACCACAATGAAATTGGCGTATATGAAATTAACTAAAAATTCATGCAATATTTATTTAAATTTCTTGGCAAAAATGCAAATCCTGAAAATAGAATATTAACAAACTAGCAGGACCTGTGGATATACAACAGTATGAGAATTTAATTATTATGTAACGTTGTCGTATATTTTCACAGTACCCAAACGTATGTAAGTAACGCGGCGGCGGTGGCGATATATTCACCATACTAAAAATGTCTTCGGCCATCCTGTTGATAAAAATTACATCGTGAGAAATATGTAGTCACAACTGCTAGCCTTTATTATCGTGCTCGTCTCGTGGGTTCGTATCAGAGAGGAGGAAAGGCAGAGAGGGAGAGAGAGAGAACACTACTTGATTACTGTGACCCCATACTAGGCACCAAAGGCCCGTCTGTTCCTCTACGCATTCGAGAGCAAAAAGAGATCGGTACCTTTCTTCGTTGTTCCACGTCACTACGGACTTCCGGTTCAGGTCAACACCCGACTTCCGGTTGACACTCAATTCTCCATTCGGGAGGTCACGCTCCGGTCAAATCATCGTTCATCCTGTTTTTGTGCTCATCCCTATTTTTTAAACCTTTACTCTCTCACTTCTTTTCTTTCTTCCTCCCCCTTCCATTAGTAGTCCTTGCCAAATCTAATCTTGCTACAATTACAACACAAGCCAACCAAGAATACTAGAGAGCCCAGTCTGGATATAAAAAAAAAGTATAATAATCTTGATTTAACTCTCTCACTTTTTTTCCTTTCTCTCTTTCTTTCTTTCTTCATCTTTTCCTTATGTTCAATTGAAACTGATTAGCATTATTGCTTCCGTATGCTCACCCCCTCTCTCTATCTTTCCCCTACTCTTTTTCTCATTTTTTTCTGTGTAGCATGTCCTTTGTCTTCCCTTTCTTTCTTTATAATAAAAAACGGAATGGTCCATTATTTAACTGAGGTGACAACACACATTTGGACAGTTTAATTTTTAACCAGAGGGTGTTGCAAGATGAAAATAGTCGTAATTCTGTAAGAACACCAGTATTAATATATAGATTTAACTGTCAACTAAAAGGTTTTAGGAAGTTAGTAGGTATTTATCTAACCTGTTCACCATGGGTAGGATGTGACACAAGGTCATTAGTATGGGGCATCCAGTGAGGATGAAACTCTCTATTCAGTAGTGTCCACTTAGACCTGGAGTTATGGGTTAAATAGAAAAAATGAGTTTAAAAAAATTGAGTACTCATCAAGAATGAATAAAACTGTTATAGAGTAGCTAACACCCCTTCAGCACTCTACCAGATGGACTGGCTCATAGCCATAAAATAGTCTACAATTAAAGTAGATTAACTAGCTGAATAATATTCAGACTGACTTTGCTGCATTGGCTATACTGCACTGACTCTCCTCTATTTAGTATAAGTTTGTCTTGTTAATTGTTTGTACTTATTTGTTCTGTGTTTGTATGTATCCGTTTGGCACGGATGCTGGTGCTTAATAAATGTATTAAGCACACCATTCTTCTGTGTATCTTTCCACCTCGCGATACAACAAAAACAAAATCTCTTTGGCATAAAATAACCCAACTAGGTTTGACATGCTGTAAAATCCAGTCAACGTACCATGTGAGAAGAAAATAGTTAAAATTGCAGTGCCATTCTTATTTTATGACTTTTAGAGAATTTCCAAAAAATCTCTTAGTGATACATGACATATTGCAGTATTTTAAATGCACTAATAACATGGGCTATTTTGAGGCAAATTTCAGATTTTCATAGACAAGATTTATTCTATGTATTAATGATTTTTACTGTAAATCAAATAAAAATTGATAAACTTACGCAATTCCTGAGAATTTTGTGATGTAACCAGTAACATAGTTTCGGTTACAGACAAATAGACACTGAATCTTCATTATAATAAGACTTAAAATTTTAGAGAATTTCCAAAAAATCTGCACTTTTTGTTTTCCAATTTTGGAGGCTTGCATTTTGGAAATTGGGTTTGTTCGAAAAATCTTTATAAGATTATTTTTCTTACTTTCATTCTAAAGTGTTTTAAAATCAGTTAGAACTAATTAACTTAGATACCTTTGAAAAATTAAGTCAAAAATCCTTTTAAAAAATCCTCAACAAAAACCTCTTTGAGGAGCAATTTTCAAAAGATTCAAAGTTGAAGTAAGTCTCATTCCATGTCCAGATGTTTAAAGAACTCCATCAACTTCATTCTAATAATAGGCTTGGAATAATCAACCAAACACTTAAAACCCATTTTGTTAGAAGTGTATTTCATCCTTAATTGAAGGTGGGCGGCTGGACTTGAAAATTCAAGAAAATTGAAAAGATATTGAAAATATTGAATACTTTTTGATTTTTGGATCTAAATAACTGGTACCAGAAACGTTAAAACCATAGTCATAGCCATGATTAAAATTTAGCCTGAAAGATTAAAACACCTTAGATACGTGTTTTTGACTTAAATACGTGTTTTGTCATCTGCATGAAAAATTACAATCAATAGCTTTTGGGTAGTGTATGGAATCAATTAACAACTTGATACACCTGGAAGCAATTATAGAACAAATAATCGATAGATTAATAGACATGAAATACACCTGCCCAATCAGAATCTTAAAGTACATTTGCAGGTGAATGAATTTTTAGAAATAAGAAATTTATATCTATCATAATCTTTGGTTGGATTTTACGGCATGTCAACCCTTGGGTTATTTTATGCTGAAGACATTTTGTTTGATTCGTTCTTGTTGGGTATTCAATTTTTTAAAACTCTTTTTTTTTATCTATCTAACCCATAGATAAGACCCTACCAGGTATGACCATTCCAGGTCAGTGGACTTGGGTGTAATGGCAATTAATGGGTACTCCACACTCTCCAGAGCCCCAGAATCGAAACCTCACCACTAGATGCAGTTTAACGTCATATCCAGGACACTAAGACCCTCTGCCACTGCTTTCTAGTATGTATATGATAAAAAGGGTTTGGGGTTTGATATAAGGGCAGTAGGGTTGGGAAAATCATATAGGTGCTTGGGCTTGACGTGACCAGCTGATTGATTGAAGGGGTCTCTTGACCTCCTGTCTCGGCTAAATAAGGGCCAAGGGGATTGTTGAATGTTATAGATTGCTCAGACACCAGGAATCCATCCTTAAGCATTACGGGTTACCACCCACTACCAACAGGTGGGCCTCATTGAGGAGATTTTACCCTCTGCAAAGGTGTAGTCAGTGTATTTACTACTTCATCTGACAGAGTGGCATAATCTTTTATTTGAACCCAAGAAAATGGACTGATTCAGAAATTGCAATCATCTCAGCTGCATATCTAGTATAGACAGGTACTTCAACTTGTTCACTTCATGTTTGTAAGTGGTAGGAATAATAATAATAATAATAATAATAATGGAGATTCGCTTCCGGTTTTTGTCCGTAACAAAAACTATGTCACTGCTTATGTCACATTACCAAAATCTTTATAACATAGAATAAATACATTCAAAATTTGAACATGCAACATTAGACAGTCCTCATTGTTTTTTAAAAAAAGTTTTAATAAATACATGACTGGTATTATATATCTATATATAGTTTGTTTTATTTTAATACATATCTAAAGTTTACATTTCAAATTGTCTTATTTTTTAATCCTTTAATGAATTTGATGATTTTACTTACTTAGGGTACAAACTCACTGACATTGAATTTTTAACTCCCACCCCTCAGGCAATATGTTTCAAAAATCTATTTTTACATCACCCGGATGGTGTTTTTTTATTTTGCTAGTAATAATAATGATAATAAAAAAAGCAGTTAAAAATTAATAATGAAAATACTTTATCTAACAATTGAATCTTATTTGCTTTGAATTATGATGTGAGCAACTTTACAATAACAATTATGCCTTTGGCAAACAGGCCCAAGGTTTTATTTCCAAAACAGCTTTGTTAATTCAGGTGGTTACAGTACAGAAAAAGACCTGTGGGTCACATGTATGGGTCAAACCCCAAATCGATATTTTACCTCATCATTATGGTTGATATTGCTATATATCAAGAGTGTGTAGAATAATACTAAGTCTAATTACCGTCGAATTGGCAAGACAAGACAAGACAGCAAGCAGTCATAACTGAAATACGATTCTGGTTTGCTGCAAAGACTACTGCAGAATGGCAGGATTTATGGAGCCTCAGAGGATCTACAAACCAAGCAGCCAATCAGGACTCGGGGAATGGAATCACCCAAATGCATGAGTGGACTGTTCTGAATTCCCATAAGTACCAGTTGTCTTGACTCTGGTTCAGTTTTGCTTGGCCAGTCACATTGTTCAAACCAATAGTAGACTGACTGACTTCAATAGAGTGTATGTTTTATGAACAGAAACCATCAATTATTCACCCCCTGTTGGCTGGGGGAGAAGTATACACCGACTGCACCTCTGCAGAGGAGTAAAATTCTCCCACTGAGGCAACCTGTTGGCCATTGGTGGAAATCTGTGATGCTTAAGGATGGAACCCGGGTGGCTAAGCAGTATATGTCAGGCAACACTCTATTTTGGCCCTTACTCAGTCTAGATAGGCGGTCAGAGTGGACCCCTTTTTATCATGTGCTAGAAGGTTGTGGTTAGTGTCCTGGGTATGAAGTTAAACTGCATCTAATGGTAAAGTTCCAATTTTTGTGCTCTGGGAGTGAGGAGTATGCCTTCATTGTCATTGCTCCCAGTTCCACTCTGACCCAGAGCAGTAGTACCTTGTGGTCTCAACTATGGGTAACATAAGAAAAAATGAGTTTTTAAAAAAATTGAGTTTAAAAACAAAAATTTGAATACCCATCAAGCATTAATAGAACAGGATGTTTTTGGCTTAAAATAATCCGACAATGGTTGACATGCTGTAAACTCCAACAACCCATCAATTATTTAGTAGTATTCGGTCCATTTATTAATTTCATGAGAAAAATATAAATCTATAACATAAATTCCTACTTTTAGACGACCCACAATAAACCATTAACAATAATGCAAGTGTTTCCAATTTCTATTATTTAATTTTTTCCTATACATTAAAATACATTAAAAAATATATATTCACCATTAGTGAAATACAAGTCAGTTGTAAATAAATAGTGCATTTTCATTTTAATTGAGATACAGGTAAGTTAATTAAATTTGTTCAATTGTTAGGTAAGTTACTGAGAATTATTTCACCAGGGGAAACAAGTGGAATGAATTCTACTACTTATTGAAATCACATCCTGCTCATGCAGAGAGGTTGGTTAATGTATATATTGGAGGTGCATAGTCTAATGGTTAGAGTCGTAGAAATGGACTCATTGACCCGAGTTCAATTCCTGGACGGAGCTGTTTGTATTTCACATAGCGCTAATACCCTTGGGAAATGTATTAATCCAATTCTCCTTCCAGTTATGGATAAATAGCAGGGCAGACTGGGCTCTTAACCATGGCTAGGTAACCAGTCTAGGGAAGGAAAACTCTGAATTTAAACCTGTTAAACTCTGCTTAAGAAATTGACCTTGTGTCGCATCCTGCTAGTGCAGAGGGGTTGGTAAATATATATATATTCTTGTAGAGGTACTGTTTAACTCATAGCTGTGGGGATGAGTTTTTTTTTTTTTTTTTTTTACCTTTTGAACATAATTAATTAATGGCATTTGAACTTGCTTACTATATTGTTATAGACCAGCGCTTTAGCTGTTACGCCATGAGAGACCTCCCCCCCCAATCAATCAGTTCTGGTATCTTCTTGGTATTCTAATAGAATCAGTAAGGCATTGTACAACAAAATCTGTCTGCCTCTGCAAACATTTAGCTACAAAGAAAGAATACGGAACTTGAAATTACCAATGTTGAAAAGGAGCAATAATTGAGGTTTGGAAGATTCCAAACATTTATGATAGTAGACGAATAGCAATGCTACTGAAATTCCCACAAGACAAAACCAAGAGGATATAACCATAAATTATACTGCGGAAAAAAAAAATAAGAAAGACATTCCTTTGATCAGTGAATAATAAAACCATGGAACAATCTCCCAGAAAAAAAAAGTATTTATTCCTCTTTCCCTACTGAATCTAAATACATTTTTTTTTTAAATAGACAAAATATCAAGGAAGATGATAAATCATAGACAACACATAATAATGTTTGGGATTTACCAAACTCATCATTAACCCTGTTGGCTGGAACTGCAGAATATACCGACTGCACCTCTGCAGAGGGATAAGACATCCTGCCTATGGGGTCACCTGTTGGCTGTGGGTAGTTAAAGGGTGAAATATTGGTGGCTGAATATTCCATGACATACAACAATCTACTTTGGCCCTTATTTGGGCTAAATGGGCAGTCAAACAAGCCTTCCACCTGTCTCCAAAAGTGCATTTACACCTACTTTTAGGGGATTTTAAACTAACAAACTATTTCCTCTAAGGGAAATCTTAAAGGGGTGAGAAGGTCACTGGGTATTCACGGAATAGGGGAAAGGAAGGGGCTTAAGACAAACCTGTCAACTAGAAACCAAATAATACGTCATCCTCAGATGAATTTAGCACCGGGACCACGTTTGAATTCAAGGTTATCGTCTGATGATGACTTATTTTGAGGTAATTAAAAAACACCTAAACAAGGTCTGCGGTTACATTGGCCTGAACATTGTGATTATGCATACCACAATAAAGATGATGACAACAATCCAAAATGGCGAAATTATTGATATCAAGCCTTATCTCACAAATACAAAGATACTGTTTGTTAAGATTTTTAATTTCATTTTGATGCATTCAAGATAATTACCCTTGTAACAGTTTAGCCACTTGTCGATTTCTGATTGGTGGGCACAAGGCAAGGAAGAGATTGGGAGAAAGAGTGAGTGATGAGTTTTCAGTCAGATGCAAATTGAGTGTCTGTTCTCCAATGCATTTCAATGAATGAGCTCAGTAAGAAAAAAGGACGTCTTGTGTTGTTTTTAAAAACTATCAACAGCACAGGAAAAATATCCCCAAAGATAATGGTCAAGTCACACTGAAAGCATTGGTTCCTGCAAAATCACCAAAGTTAAGTACCAAACTAACAAACTATTTTCTCTAAGGGAAATCTTAAAGAGGTGACAGGAAATAGGGGAAAGGAAGGGGCGTAAGACAAACATGTTAACTACAAACCAAATAATGGTACTGCTGCTGATCAGGCTCAGATTTAGATCATGTGATGGTTTAGCTCAGTCGGTAGAGTGCTCGGCTAGAAACCACAAGGTTTCTAGTTCGATATCGGCCCCCGCCAACTAAGCGTATGAGTAGCACAGGGATCTGTGCGGTAAAGTAACGAGCTGATGGTAGGTGTGGCGCTCCACCTCAGATGCTAAAATAATCTCCTTGGTCTAGTGAAAAGGGGATAGACTCCCCCGCTGTCTGGCTGATACCGACTTTAGGCGCCCCAACGACTTTACTTTACTTTTATGGCGAAAGTGCGGATAATTTTTTACCTCTCCCTCATATATGTACATACACATATATATATATATATATATATATATATTATATATTATCTGCAGAGAACGAGCTACCTCATCAATAATCACTTGCCAGTTCTCCACATACCATCTCTTGAGCTTGTTGAATATTCTCATCAGTGATGGAGGTTGATCAGTGTCCTGCTCCCTCTTCGTGCATCATGCTTGTCTGGCCATTTTTAAACTTCTCTGTCCACTCATACACACTTCTACATGGTAGTGCACTGTTCACATACTGTGCTAAAAGCCTGCAAAGAATAAGACTCAGGACACCTTATGGTCAAGTCACACTGAAAGCATTGATTCCCACAAGATCACCAAAGTTAAGTACCAATAAACCTCTTCAATACTTTAAACAACTGGTAATGTAAGAAACCAAATATCAAAATTATTTGTTTTGATTTTATATGGCATAAAACAAGACAACCAATTGGATACCCAAGACACACCTTGGCTGGTGGTGGGAGTCTTACCCCTCTGTATATTCTAAGCCCTGCTGACAGGGCAATTAGTTTGGTACACCTCCTGAAATCAAATTCACTATAACTGAAAAATAATCTAAAATATATTTACTTCCTATCACTATGAGAGGCACCCTCAATCAGAAGAAAAAATTATTTTGGTGCTTGAGAGAGTTGCAAAATATAAAATCCCAAATAACATTGGATATATTTTTTGTATTTATTTATTTTTTCTTTAATAAAAAATTGAATTTATAAAATGATAAAAATATAAGTTTAATCATATCTTATTTCATCTTGTATATTTTTATATTTATTTTTAAAGCATTCTTTATTTCATTATTTAGTCAGACAGTTCTCGTTCCCTTTAGAAATGAACTGTCATTTTTCCTATAGAATATATTTGGTGATCTGTGAAGTTTCAATTATTAATGTAGTTTTTAGAACACATTAGCTGCTGTACCATCTAAGTTGTAAAATGGTAAAAATTTAGGTATCATTGCATCTTGGAGCTTGCCTTAAAGCATTCTATATTCCATTACCAAGTCAGACAGTTTTAATTCCCTTCAGAAATGCATCCTCATTTTTCACCAAATATACCAAAATCAGTGCCGTTTCAATTGTAGCAATTTTTAAGAAATGTGTTTGCTGCATTATAGGAAGTATAATTTTCCTTCGGAGAGATCATGGCTGGAACAGTGGGTAATGCATTTTTAAGATGCAGAAACGGACACCTAAGATTGGTGGAGAGGGAACCAATGACAGTGACAAATAGTTGAAAATAAAGAAACTTTGTGAAGTTAAATTTGTGGTAGATATATGAAGGGGTGCTGAAAAGTTCTTGGTTTAACCAAGATATGTATAGCTTTTTTTTCCTTCTTTTTTGTTCTTCTTTTTTGTTCTTCTTTTTTGTTCTTCTTTTTTGTTCTTTTTTTCCTTCTTTTTTTGTTCTTTTTTTCTTCTTTTTTGTTCTTTTTTTCCTTCTTTTTTTTGTTCTTTTTTTTTCTTTTTTCTTTTTTCCCTTTTTTTTTCTTTTTTTAAAAATTTACTTTTTTTTTTTCAAAAGTTACTTAAAAAAAAAAGTTGAGAAATGATATATGTACTAGCAGGATCTATGGATATACCACAGTATGACAATTTAATTATTATTATCAATCTGTCACTCTTTTTCTTTCTTTCTTTTTCTTTTTCATTTTTTTTGCTTATGTTCAATTAAAACAGATTAGAATTATTGCTTCTGTGCGCTCATCCTTCTTCTATCTTTCTCCTACTCTCTTTCTTTCTCTCTTATTATATTTTTTGTGTAACATGTCCTTCTTCTTCCCTTTCTTTATAATAAAAATGAAATGGTCCATTATTTAGCTGAGGTGACAGCACCTTTAGCTGAAGTGACTAGTTAGAAGCAATTAAAACAGAATTTTTTTCAAACATAATTCAATTCTACAAGTAAGGAATAATTTAGTATAATTTTTGTGTCATTAAACTAAACAGTAAAAAGCTTTTAGGAAGCAAAAGTTGATTAAATCCGCTTTAGTATAATAATAGATATATATAATCTTGATTATACCCTTTAAAATTACCAGTGATAGTAGAAAGCCAATCTTTGTATAAAATTGAACCAGACTAAAGAAATCTTGGAAGATAAGAAAAAAAAAGACTGTTAAAAATAACCATGCTTGTGTTTTTTTAATGAAACCTGTTTAAGACAATGACTGCTGTCTAAATACATTTTGAATATACACATTTGAATTCTGTATATTCAGCACAATTCAGTGTGGCAAAAAGATCAAAAAGTTAAAAAATAACTAGTTAGCAAAATACAAGAAAGATAAAATTTAAGTCTGTCTGTCTTTTGCTTGAATAAGATTTTCTCATTAAAGAATTTAATAGGGTTTTTGAATTTTTTTTCTTCTATCTTGGAATCATGACTGTGTTTGCCTTTAAGCATTGAAACTAACTTTAACTTTTTTTCTTTTTCAATGCTGTAGAGATTTTCTGTACCATGATATTCTTGCATTTATGATGATGACTATAATAATATTTAAAATGACTCAAGATTTTTATAATTTTGCATAATGTTTAATGAGAAAATTACATAAAATGATGCAATTATTTTAATTACGGTGTAATTTTAATTATATAATTATGCCTCACAATCGATCTTTCTTTTTAGTTGGAATATAGTTCCATTTTTTTTTTTTTTTTTTTTTTTTTTTTCAGAGTCAGATTTTAAAACTCATAAAAATCTAAAAGCCTTGTGTTAATAATTTCGGACTCTTAATTTCTTATAAATGACTCCACAACTATACAAGAAGTGTAAGGTATATTGGTCATTGCAAAGTTTTTGGGTATAAGTGATTTTATAGTTTATATAATCATTTTTTTTTCTACACAAACTGTTTTAACTAAAACAGAGTCAAGAACTAAAAAGACCACAAATGAACTGAATGTAGAATGGACTTTTGCCTCCTAGCAACCCCTCCGCACGAGCAGGATGTGACACAAGGTTAATTTATAAAGCGAAGTATTACAGGTTTGAATTCAGAGTTTTCCTTCTCCTAGACCGGTTGCCTAATCCAAAGAGCTCAGTCTGCCCTATTATTTATCCATAGCTGGAGGAAGAGTAGATTCATACATTTCCCAAGGGTATTAGCGCTAAGTGAAATGCAATAACCATGTCCATGATTTGAACTCGGGGCGACGAGTCCATTTCCCATGACTTTAACCATTACACCATGCACTTCCATGATCCTAGCTCCACAGGAAATACCAAGTAGAAGCATTGAAGTTGGGAGGGCGTATCTGCCAAGGAAGGTCAACATGAGAAATTGGGGTTTCATCAGGACTCGAACCTGCGACAAGAATCGAAAAGATAAAAACACTGACATAGCTGCATACAAGGAGATTACTTTGATAGAAATGGTGGAAACAAGATGATTATTTTTTTTTTCCAATCAAATTTCCGAAATTTTTTAATGATACCTTGTGTATGAATATATATATTTCCATATGTATGTTGATGTGTTTTCCTCTATCCATATGTATGTCTATGCATGGATGTGTGTGTCTCTCCTCATGCATGTCTATGCACAGACATATATGTGTCTCTTTCCACATGGATATATGTACTTAGCATAACAGTCATCGTTGTAGGGAAATGAGATCAATGAATACTGTTTAAATCCTTGATGAGGCTGTTTGTGTTTCACCATTCTGTTTAATCCTCCCTCCAGCTATGGGTAAATAGTAGGGCAGATTGTAGTCTTTACTTTTGGTTATACAACCAGTTTGAGTGAATGAATACTTTAAATTCAAACCAGCTTTACTACGTTTGTAAAAATTAACATTGTGTCACACTCTGCCTGTGTGATCTGAATTAATATTAAGGCTTTCTTATGGGATCTTCCTACCTGACTTCTCTATAAATAGACTCTTCCAAGATAATAAATGAATGGAATTTTTGTGTGTGTCAGTAACAATTTTGGAATTGCCATAGAAACCCATATTATTAAAAAGTTATATTCTTTCTGAAATGTTTCTTTTTTCAAACTTTAACACATCTCGGCTTAGCTCAGTCGGTAGAGCATCCCACAAGGTTCTGGGTTCAATACTGGCCCTCGCCAACTCAGCGTATATAGGTCATTCCAACAGGATCTGTGCGGAGCTGATGGTTGGTGTGGCGCTCCACCTCAGATGCAAAAACAATCTCCCTGGTCTATCGCTAGTGAAAAGGGGATAGACTCCCTTGCTGTCTGGCTGATACTAACAATAGGCCACTCCATAGATTTTACTTTTTTATAAATATACTGTACAATTCTTGCTATCATCATGCTGTTGGCATCTATAGCAAATTGTTATTGCATGCTGAGTGCAACTATTTCATACCATATTTAATTTGCTAGTCCAGAGAAGTTTCTTATTTTAACATCAAATTCAACTATTTTGGCCATATTCTTTATACAGATTGTTGCCATGGAAACTTAAAAAGAGAAATGATATCATACAATTTATATTGGAAGAAATTATACATTATTGAGATTCACAATCGAATGAAATTGGTGATTTTCCAAACCTCAACTGTATTGTCCCGTCCATGGAGTAAGCAAACAAGGTATGAATTGTAGGGGTTTTAATGCTGGTGTAAGATTCAAAGTGAATATTTGAAGAACATACAACTCTGACAAGGGTTGAGGGACAATACATTTAATAGATAACAGCACATGAATACAAAGGATACATAATAGAAGAGTAATTGGATACATAAGATACAAATACAAGAGTAGATAAACCTACATATATAAAAGGACTAGAGTGTCCATAGATAGAACTGACTTACAAGGAGGGGGGCCGGAGCCCCACCGAGAAAGGGGTAGACCGTGTCTAACCCATGTGGTTTCGTAGCAAGACCTTTTAGTCTTCATTCATTGCTCTAATCACTAAGGTACATGCACATTTAGTGATATTTCTTAGGCATAAATACTGTTGGAAGTGAGAAAAAAAAATCTAATAGCATTTGTATAAATTAACTTAATTTTTTTTCTCCCAAGTTTCTGACAATCTCATTGTGGTGCATAGTAATATACATAAGGTAATTTGTCTCTGCATTAATTATTTGGGTATAACATCTGTTGTAAATTAATCTACCTGATTTTTGCATATATAATGTATAAAAAAAACATGGAAGATGGCAACAAGCAAAAATATTATTCAAGTGTTGCACCAGATTTAAATGATACCGCACACCACACATACACATTTACATTGATGTTCCAAAAAATTATTGTAGTTGAGAGAAATGAATTGCCTCATGAGAATAAATGGGTTCACATGTGTCTTGCATGCAAGGTGTCTACCTTCTCTTCTACCACTTATTAGTTTATCATATGAGTGCTAAAAGGCAGTGGCTGAGGGCCTTACTGTCCTTTGTATGATGTTAAACTCTATTTGATGTTGAAGTTCCAATTCTGGAGCTCTGGCAATAAGCAAAAATATTATTCGAGTGTATACATGTACTTCGAACATCATTAGATCCCATAAAAGAAAAAGGCCACATACTAAAAAAGACAAGAAGCAGGTGATATCTTGCATAGACTATTATGGATACAGACTGCGCAGATGATCTGGCACTTCTTGCAGATACACCTGCACAAGCTGAATCCTTGCTACATAGCCTGGAGAAGACACCACAGAACATTGGCCTCTATGTAATCTCCAATAAAACTGAGTTCATGTGTTTTACATATGAAAGAGGCATCACCAAACTCAGTGGTAAACCTAAAGCCAGTAGAACAATTCATGTACCTAGGTAGTAATATCTCATCCACTGAAAGCGATGTTAATGCACATAGGAAAGGCATGGTCTGTCATAGACTGATTATCAGTCGTATGGAAGTCTGATCTCACTGACAAGTTAAAGCGACAATTCCTCCAATATGTAGTTGTATCAGTGCTACTGTATGGCTGCACCACTTGTACTCTAACAAAGCACTTAGAGAATAAGTTAGATGGGAGCTGCGCAAGTTGTTAAATAAATCATAGAAACAATACCCAACAAGAAAGCAGCCTGTACAGTCACTTGCCCTCTGTCACACAGAGCATTGAAGACATTCTGGGCACTGCTGGAGAAGTGGGGATGAACTCATAAGTGACATTCTCCAGGGGAAAACCAGGACTGGATGCTATGCTCTTGAGAGCAATGAATGATAGGGACGGTTGGTGAGAGATTATCATGGATATCTGTACTACTATCGTGATATGATGATTATGTATACATGAACCAAAGGTTGCACCAGATGCAAATGATGTTCCTCCCCCACATTTATATTGATGTTGTAAAATGTTATTGTAGCAAGAGGAGAAATGAATTAACTCATGAGACTAAATGGGCATGCATGTGTCCTCCTTTTCTTCTATCACTTGTAAGTGGAATTAACTGTACTGCCCCGCACAGAAATTGAACTCACAACCTCCAGATTATGAATGATGTCTCTTTATAAGCATCCTGTCACACCTGTTGATTAACTGTACTGCCCCACACAGAAATTGAACTCACAACCTCCAGATTATGAATGATGTCTCTTTATAAGCATCCTGTCACACCTGTTGATTAACTGTACTACCCCGTACAGAAATTGAACTCACAACCTCCAGATTATGAATGATGTCTCTTTATAAGCATCCTGTCACACCTGTTGATTAACTGTACTGCCCCGCACAGAAATTGAACTTACAACCTCCAGATTATGAATGATGTCTCTTTATAAGCATCCTGTCACACCTGTTGATTAACTGTACTGCCCCGCACAGAAATTGAACTCACAACCTCCAGATTATGAATGATGTCTCTTTATAAGCATCCTGTCACACCTGTTGATTAACTGTACTGCCCCGCACAGAAATTGAACTCACAACCTCCAGATTATGAATCATGTCTCTTTGTAAGCATCCTGTCACTCCTGTTGGTTGGAATTGTTTGGACAGCTAGAGAGATAAAAACCAAGGCAATTTTTCTCAAGCAGTACGACTTTTCTTTGTCACCTGGAGAACCTTAACAATGGGATTGTTTATGTATGGATTGGTACTTTTGCCTAAGATTAGAGTGTAGTATCTGTGCATAATATAAAGAGTATTCAGTTCATTGCATCAGTGCTCTACAAAGATTTGTTGATATGAAGAAGTTGAAAATGTAAATGCATCTCTGTTGGTGAGGGATTGTTCAAGGAAAGTCATCAGATATATTATCATCAATTTGTGCTGATAACATGAATTCCCTTGATTCTTGCCATCTGTCTCTGTTAATTCTTCTCATGGGCATCCATGGTGTGTCCATGTGTGGTAGTCAACAGAAGAATGTCACTTATGAGTTAGTGCCGTCCTGTTCTTCGCAAACTTATAAATAGATCAATATCAGTAAAAAAGCATATATATGTGTGTGTGTGTGTATATATATGTGTGTGTGTATATATATATATATGTGTGTGTGTGTGTATATATATGTGTGTGTGTGTATATATATATGTAATGTTGTAAAACTTGAAAAAACACAAGTTTCATTAATGAATGATGTTTATTAAGCCAACGCTGCAGTGTTTCAGTCTGTTTTGATAGACCTTCATCAGGGCTTTTATCTCGAAAATTCAAGAATAAAATACAGGTTAACACACAACACCATTGTTACCTTATTCTTTACACCTGCATTGTGATAGCCTTCAAAATCAACCTCCAAAGCAATATATACACAATGCTTCAAGCAAATTATAAAACTCTCATATATATATATATATATATATATATATATATAATATATATATATATCTAAAGAGAGAAAGAGGAGGCATTTGTTGTGTAATGGTTATCAGTACAGCACTAATATTATTTGGAAAGGTATGAATTCAACCATCTTCTATCTGGCTATGGATAAATAGTAGGGCAAACTGAGCTCTTTAACTTTGGTATGGCAACCGGTCTAGGAGAAGGAAAACTCTGTTTTCAAACTTGTTAAAACTCCACTTAAAAATTGACCTTGTGTCACATCTTACTTATTTGGAGGGATTGAGTAAATGCACACATACATATATATAATATATAATGTATGTATGTATTTACACAACCCTTCCAAATGAGCAGGATGTGACACAAGGTCAATTTTTCAATGTGAAATGAAAACAGCCTTGTCCAGGATTGAACTCAGGCCACCGATTCCATTTCCTATGATGATAACCATAACACAATGAATGCCTCCTTTTTATGTATGTATATATATATATATATATATATATATATATATATATATATATATATATAGAGAGAGAGAGAGAGAGAGAGAGAGAGAGAGTGAGAGAATAGTTGAATAGAAGGAGTCAGCCATAGTTTGAAGTCATTCCAATTAGGAAGCTTTGAAGGGGAGTTGAGAGAGAAAGAGAGATGAAACTCTCTAACACAGGAGAAGAAAAAGGAGTCCAATTAAAATCATGTCATCTCCACAAAGAGTTGAGAGAGAAAAACAAGTAATAAAAACTTTTTGAACTTGTAAAGAGATTTGTTGAGTTCCATTTCTCTTTTCCTTCCACGCAGATGATCACACCACAACAGAAGAAACAATTGTCTCTTAACTGAACAGTGACATGATAATTTCTCTCGCTTATTACACCCTGGTACTCAAGTTAAATCAGCCATGTTTGTGAGGCTTAGAATAAGCTGACTGTATCCCTATACCAAAAAAGATGTCCTTGGAATGACGCTAACCTGGATCTGATGGTGAGGCACCAGTTCTGGGGATTTGAGGAGTGTGGATTACCCCCTTCATGGTCATTATTCCCTGGTTCACTTGATGATTTCCTGACTGCTTTTTTTTTCTTTTTTTCTTCATATAGTAGGTAAATTGTTGGGACCATATGACCTTTAGGCACCCCTTTTGCTTTGCTGATTCATAAGTACATTTTTTTCATTTACACCGTCAACATCCGGTTGTTTGTTAGATGATTTTTAGAGGTTTTTAAAAAAAATTATAAACCTAACCATAACCCCTAACCCTAACCATAACCCCTAACAAACAACCGGATGTTGATGGTGTAAATGAAAAAAAAATGTACTCATGAATCAGCAAAGCAAAAGGGTGTCTAAAGGTCATATGGTCCAATTGTTGTTTAAATTATTAAAAAATGAAAATAACTGACATCTCATTTATTGGTTATAGGGATGAGTTTAACCTAAGAGAGGGGCGGGCAAAAATGAGGGGATCATTGCAATAACTAAGAGTACTACAGTAATTTTTATTTTTTTATTTTTTTAATTTAAAAAAAAATGGCAAAAACTGTTTTTTTATTTGTAAAGAGTAATATTAATATAAAATCTGTAAAAAATTGATAAAAATAGATAAAAATACTCTACAATCAAATATTTTTATTGACAAATAACATAGATTATGATGAGTTAAATTATTACCAATGATATAATGGAAAATTTTCATAAAAGAAATCAAACATTACATTATTAGTTTTCTTGTTTTGGTCGAAAAAGAAACAAGCATTCACTGAAGAAATATATTTTCAGGTATCAACGATGGTTCACAGTTTGGAATTCCAAGGAAAGTTTTTGTGATGATAAAATAATTTGTCTCATTTTTTTTTCTCATTCACTTTTTTTTTCTTTTCAATAAACAAAAATTTTTTTTAAGTTGAAAGCAAAAATTGCCATGGACATAGCTTGTTTTTTTCATCAGCATTGAATACGGGCAACACAGAATTTTGCCATGGTGCTGTGGTGTAAGCTCATCCCTGCAGATTTACCAAGATTACATGAAAATATCTTGAACTACTATTTCTGACAGCCAAGTCTCTGTATGTTTGACATGGAGTAAAATTCTGTTGCAAGACTTAGGTCTTTCAAGAGCCACCCTCTCGATCCAGGGCAGCATTCCTTCTCCAGGCACTTGATGTAGGCTTCCATGTTTAATATGGGAAGATAAATGGAGGCATAACGTCACCATTGCTAGTGACTAGTCCAAACACCATAATGTGGACTGGGTGTTTGGTTTTCATGACTATCAGTATATCTTGTGGGGGATAGAGCAAGCTAACAGTTGCCCTCTAAGTTCATCATCTGATCCTGGCAGAAAGCTTTCTCATCTGAGTAAAAATCCAAAGCACTTGTTTAAATTGGTAAATGCTGCCATTATTCTTGCTTTCAGTTCATCTTTTGGTTGGTTAGTTGATTTGGTTGTTTTTGTTTTATGGTATACCAACCTTTTTCAGTTTATTTAATGCTGAATCATGTCATTTTAATATTCAGTTTCTTACAGTACCTCCAGTTGCTTAAATGGTCACCCATCTAAGGTTCATCCCTTAACTTTGATGACCTAGCAGGAATCTTTCAATGTGACTTGACCATAAGACTCATCTTTTGTTTGTATTTTGGTACTTTTCTCATTTTATTAATTTTTATTAATTTTCTGTCTACTGCTTTCTGCTTTAAAAATATATACTGAAAAGCACCTTGTAAAAACTATTGTAACCAAATCACATCAAAATCAGATAAATGAAAAATTATTCTTTTATAAAGTGGGAGTAAAATCGAGAATAAATAAAATGTGTAGAGAATATAAAAACAAAGTATGGATAATTCCATATCGAATCATCCTGGCCATGTCACCAACCCCCTGCAATTTTTCTGAAATTTTGTTTAAGTGTGGATTATGATAAAGATAGACAATCCCCAAAATTTGAGCTTCCAATTCCAAAAATTGAAGTTATGTCGATTTTTAGCTCTCCAAATTTGAGGGGGGCACGAAAGATGGCGACTTTTTGTAATCTATTTTTGTCTGTAAAATGAGTTATTGATGATTTCTGATATTTTTCCTAGCAATATCAATATCCTGATGTGACATTGCATCTATGACAATTTTTTTTCTATTATTATTTCACAAAACCGAAGTTACAACATTTTCTAAAATTTTTAAAATTTTGCATGTCAATTTTTCTGAAATTTTGTCCAGATGTAGACTATTTTAAAGTTAGACAATCCCCAAAATTTGAGTTTCCAATTCCAAAAATTGGCAGAGTTATATTGATTCTAAAAATCGACATAAAACTCCAAAATGAGGGGGGGGGGTTAAAAAGGAGACTTTTTGTAATTTATTTTTGTCTATAAGATGAGTTCTAGAGCTTCACTACTCCTAAAAATTGGTTTATAAAAGCATTTTATCCCAAGGAATTCAAAAATGCTATCAAAATAGTCTTAAAGTTAACCAATTTTAAGTTATTAATGATTTCTGATTTGCAAAATTTTAACTGATGTCGTAGCTTCGGTTCTAAGCAAAAAATTGGGGGATTGTCTAACGTTAACAAAGTCCACACTTGGAAAAAATATAAAAAAATTCCAGGTGGTGTGTGACAATTTTATTTTTTTCTGGATGATTTGACATGGAATTACCACCATTCCAAAAATATAAAAAAATTCAAGGTGGTGTGTGACAATTTTATTTTTTCTGGATGATTTGACATGGAATTACCACTATTCCAAAATATAAAAAAATTCAAGGTGGTGTGTGACAATTTTATTTTTTTCTGGATGATTTGACATGGAATTACCACTATTCCAAAAATATAAAAAAATTCAAGGTGGTGTGTGACAATTTTATTTTTTTCTGGATGATTTGACATGGAATTACCACTATTCCAAAAATATAAAAAATTCAAGGTGGTGTGTGACAATTTTATTTTTTTCTGGATGATTTGACATGGAATTACCACTATTCCAAAAATATAAAAAAATTCAAGGTGGTGTGTGACAATTTTATTTTTTTCTGGATGATTTGACATGGAATTACCACTATTCCAAAAATATAAAAAAATTCAAGGTGGTGTGTGACAATTTTATTTTTTTCTGGATGATTTGACATGGAATTACCACTATTCCAAAAATATAAAAAAATTCAAGGTGGTGTGTGACAATTTTATTTTTTTCTGGATGATTTGACATGGAATTACCACTATTCCAAAAATATAAAAAAAAATTCAAGGTGGTGTGTGACAATTTTATTTTTCTGATGATTTGACATGGAATTACCACTATTCCAAAAATATAAAAAATTCAAGGTGGTGTGTGACAATTTTATTTTTTTCTGGATGATTTGACATGGAATTACCACTATTCCAAAAATATAAAAAAATTCAAGGTGGTGTGTGACAATTTTATTTTTTTTCTGGATGATTTGACATGGAATTACCACTATTCCAAAAATATAAAAAAAATTCAAGGTGGTGTGTGACAATTTATTTTTTTCTGGATGATTTGACATGGAATTACCACTATTCCAAAAATATAAAAAATTCAAGGTGGTGTGTGACAATTTTATTTTTTCTGGATGATTTGACATGGAATTACCACTATTCCAAAAATATAAAAAAATTCAAGGTGGTGTGTGACAATTTTATTTTTTCTGGATGATTTGACATGGAATTACCACTATTCCAAAAATATAAAAAATTCAAGGTGGTGTGTGACAATTTTATTTTTTTCTGGATGATTTGACATGGAATTACCACTATTCCAAAAATATAAAAAAATTCAAGGTGGTGTGTGACAATTTTATTTTTTTCTGGATGATTTGACATGGAATTACCACTATTCCAAAAATATAAAAAATTCAAGGTGGTGTGTGACAATTTTATTTTTTCTGGATGATTTGACATGGAATTACCACTATTCCAAAAATATAAAAAATTCAAGGTGGTGTGTGACAATTTTATTTTTTTCTGGATGATTTGACATGGAATTACCACTATTCCAAAAATATAAAAAAAATTCAAGGTGGTGTGTGACAATTTTATTTTTTTCTGGATGATTTGACATGGAATTACCACTATTCCAAAAATATAAAAAAATTCAAGGTGTGTGTGACAATTTTATTTTTTCTGGATGATTTGACATGGAATTACCACTATTCCAAAAATATAAAAAAATTCAAGGTGGTGTGTGACAATTTTATTTTTCTGGATGATTTGACATGGAATTACCACTATTCCAAAAATATAAAAAAATCAAGGTGGTGTGTGACAATTTTATTTTTTTCTGGATGATTTGACATGGAATTACCACTATTCCAAAATATAAAAAAATTCAAGGTGGTGTGTGACAATTTATTTTTTCTGGATGATTTGACATGGAATTACCACTATTCCAAAAATATAAAAAAATTCAAGGTGGTGTGTGACAATTTTATTTTTTTCTGGATGATTTGACATGGAATTACCACTATTCCAAAAATATAAAAAAAATTCAAGGTGGTGTGTGACAATTTTATTTTTTTCTGGATGATTTGACATGGAATTACCACTATCCCAAAAAGGTGAATTTATTCTTAATGGAGAAGTCGCGTTTTAATGTTTTGGTTTTGCAACCTTCATCCGGACTCAAATTATGGAGACTGTCTGGATGAGTTGTGAAAAATGTTATGAAACACAACGCACTTTCCCCGTTACATTGACACATTGTCCAGAACTCACACAAATTACCATTCTCCTTTTTTTTTTACAAGTCCTCTAATCTTCATAATTCGAGTCCTAACTAAATTCAACTTTTTGGAATACTTTGTATTTCTTTTTTATAAAGTCTAATCAACTTTTTTTTGGGGGGGGGATCGGGGTTGGAAGTAGAAAGAAAGAAAGAAAAATGCCTGTTTTATTTATAGATCTTAACTTCAGATGAGTCTGTATATATTGTCCACATCAGTTAATATCTTGAGCAATAAAGAGACTTTTATTCTCAACTTTGGAGGCCGGGATCTGTTATTGTTACTAGCTGAGAAGAGTTGAACAGTTGATCCAGCTTGTCAGAATTGCTAGTGTTGATCAACGAAAGTCATAGAACTTTGAGCCTGATAAAAGGGTTGATTGATGACAAAGTTCATTGCTTTGGAAATGAAAGCACAATTGTCCAAAGATTTGTTGGATTTGAAAGATCAATCTTTTCTGGTCTGGCAAGAAAAGGAAGCAGGGTAGATAAGTGAGTATTCTCCCAATGCAGAAGAGACTTTTCCAGAATATGAATAAAAGGATGGAGTAGATAAATATTGATGAATATGCCTGTCTGAAAACTTTGATCAGAAAAACAGACAGGGGAAAAAAAATCAATGTTCACATGCCACCATATTTTAAAGAATATTGTTCTATAGGACTGGCTTTTTGGTAAATAAAGAAATCTATAAATAAATGAATAAATAGATAAATAAAAAACATTACTAAATATGTCCATTAGAAAAGTTTTATTGAAAAAGAAAAAAAAGAATTATTTACCCTACAAGTAGGATTTGATACAAGATTACAAGTATGGGTCATCCAGTGGATCTGCAAGACTAGCTTGCTAACCATTACACCATGACTGGACGCCTTTTGTTTTATTTAAATGATTAATTGAATTATGGAATTATTTTTCAAACTAGGTAATTTAGAAATACTAGCAAGAAAATGACCTTGTGTCACACCCTGCTCATGCAGAGAGGTTAGTAAATATATATATATATATATATATATATATATATATATATATATATGAGGGTAAGTAAACAAACAAATGTGTTTATTTTTATATGGCTTTAAGCCGACAATTTTTGGAGGATATGTGCTTAATTGAAGTCATACATAATTTTGAAAATTAATTAGTTAATAATTAATGAATTTAGGCGGGCATATATGTTCAAATGTAAGGCTAAACAAATCAAGAAAATGTCAATCCCTGAATGTACATTTCGACCTATTAGGTCTCATCAGCAAGATTATAGACATGGGAGACTGCTCTGTGTGTGACTCGAAACCTCGACTGCCAAGCTGACAGGGGAAGTCTCTAACCGTGAAACTAGCTGGCCATCCCACATTCTTCGCTTGTTTTGAAACTTATTTATATTCCACTTTTTATTGACTTTCTACATGACAGTATGAGGGTAAGTAAACAAACAAATGTGTTTATTTTTATATGGCTTTAAGCCGACAATTTTTGGAGGATACGTGTTTAATTGAAGTCATACCCAATTTTGAAAATTAATTAGTTAATAATTAATGAATTTAGGCGGGCATATATGTTATATATATATATAAGTTTAAGTAGTGAAGATATGAATTCAACAGCACTTGGTAACTGACAGTTTCTCACCTATGTGATTTTCAAACCACTTGGTCAGTACTAAAAGTTTAAATGAAATAGAAATTTTTATACAATACTGAATACTACATAATCAGTATTGATAATTTATATTTTTTCAATTAGTAAACCTACAGTCATCATCATCATGTCATGCTATTAATACAGATATCCATGACAATCTATCTCCAGCCGTCCCTGTCACTCATTGTTCTTGGGAGGTCCTCTGTGTAGCATCCAATATCTGCATAGAGCTAGTCAATGTACCTCTTTGCTGGTCGGCCCACACTGGCGTGCCCATATGCTGGCTTCCACAGGAGGACATCATTTATGATTTTGTCCTTGCTTTTCAAGCAGTGTCTTGTCCGTCTTACTCGGATGGTTTGAGCGATATGGGGCAGGTGGTCGTACAGCTGTTTTCTCATGGGGTGTTGTTTCCACAATTTGTTTAAGACTGCATGCAGCATTCTTGTGCAGCTCCCATCTAGTTTATTCTCTAGGCGCTTCTTTAAGGTCCAAGTGGTGCAGCCTTACAGCAGCACTGACACGACAATGGCTTGGAAGAATTGTCTCTTTAACTTGTCTGTGAGTTTGGATTTCCATATGACTGATACTTTATTTATAGCGGCCCATGCCTTTCCTTTGCATGCATTAACATCACTTTCTGTGGAGGAGATATTACTGCCTAGGTACTTAAATTATTCTGCCTACTTTAGTAGTTTGCTATCAAGAGTTGAGATATTTTATTTTATGGAAACTAGACATTAATAACAATATTCCATACCAAAATATCTCTCTATAATTGTTATTGTTGTATCCCGAGATCATCCTCGTCGCCACAAAATCTGTTGGATCCCGAGATGTAGGATATACAGAAATGATGATAAAACAGAGAATATGTTAACAATAACAATATTTGTTTTATTTATTTTTCACTGACAGGGAATACAGTGGATGGGTTTGGCTGATGATAGGATACACGTGTGTCACCTACTCGGTTCTGATCTGCTCTGCAGTTTTTTCCCCCCTACTCTTCAGAGAGTCCTGTTCGAATCATTAGGGGGAAATAACTCTCCCTAACAGTTATTTATAATAACTAGCAAGAATATGTGTTCTCCAGGTGTTAGTATTTAAGTTTTAATGTTATGAGATATATCAAATTAGAAAGACTAGTGAAATTAAATAAGAATGCATATGAACAAATTACTTATTTTAATTATATTATGTGCTGACAGAAGGTGTGGCTACCCACCTCAGAAAAAAAAAATCTCCCAGGTCTAGCACTAGTGAAAATGTATAGACTCTCCACAACTATTACCAACAATAGGTGACTCCGTAGACTTTACTTAGGTTATCAATAACCTTCTAGGAATCTCAAACATTTTATTCATTCTATGAGTATCGATTGATTATTCCATTATAAATGCTTAAAAGATATCTCACATCAGTGAGATATCCTTTCTAGTTAATTCTCTAAGGGCAATATGCTCAAGACTGATTGTATCCATGTATCTGTTCTGAATAAAATCTTTAGGTTTATTTGTTTGGAACAGATACAGGGATGCAGCTGGCCCAAATAAATCTTTCCTGGTTAATTTGCCCTTCAGATGCAGCTTGTCTAAGGTGGGGGAACATTGAACTAGAGAATAACTTTTGGACCACCCAAGCAGCTTTACTCTGCTTAAAAATTGATATTGTGTCACATCCTTCCTGTGATGAAGTTATGCATACAAGCAATGTTTTCTATTCACTCTTTTTTTTTTCAGAAAGAAATTATTTGCAATATTAGATTTTGAATCCAAATTGCATATTAGGAGTAAATAAATAAGGTTTAAAAAGTAAAAAAGTTGTCGGGGTGGCCTAAAGTCGAAATCAGCCAGTCAGCGAGGGAGTCTATCCCCTTTTCACTAGTGCTAGACCAAGGAGATTGTTTTTGTGTCTGAGGTGGAGCGCCACACCTACCATCAACTCCTTACTTTATCGCACAGATCCCTGTGTTACTGCTACTCATATATTGAGTTGGCAAGGGCCAGTATCGAACCAGGAACCTTGTGGTTCCTAGTCAGACACTATACCGACTGAGCCAAACCAGCCCTAAAAAAATAAATAAGATTTAAACTATGTATTTTATGAACATCTTAAGACCTGCATGTAATACATGTTATTTTATAGTGTTCACACATGTGTAAAAGAATATATATATATATATATATATATATATAGAGAGAGAGAGAGAGAAACTGGAATGGTAGTACCTGCTAGGTTCGTATTTATGTGTCAAATAAATCTATTTAAGAATTATTTGATTGAACGATGTGCAAAAAAAACTTTTAAGAAACAACTTTACCAAAAATGTACATTTGAACATACATTGAACACAATTCCCTAACTTCTCGGCATAAAATAACCCCAGACGTGTTGCCATGCTCACTAGTATGAATATGCACCCTCCGGGAGTAAGTATTTAAGTTTTAATGTAATGAAATATATTAAATTAGAAAGAATAATAAAATTAGCTGAGATCACGTATAAGATTACACTTTTTAATTGGTTTCAATATTAAATCATTCATAGCATTCATTTTAATATGTTGGAGAATAAAACAATAATATTAGAGATCAATAGCACCAAGTAATTATTTATTAAACCTGGTTTTGTTAAAACCAATATGCAAATTAACCATGCCATATATTATGTAAACCTTTTATTTCTTAGTGATATATAAGACATATCGCAGTATTTTAAATGCACTAATAACATGGGCTATTTTGAGGCAAATCTCAGATTTTCATAGACAAGATTTATTCTATGTATTAATGATTTTTACTGTAAATCAAATACACATTGATAAACTTAGAAATTTCCTGAGGATATTGTGACATAAGCAGTGACATAGTTTCGGTTACAGACAAATAGACACTGAATCTTCATTATAATAAGAAGACTTAAAATTTTAGAGAATTTCTGAAAAATTCCACTTTTTATTTTCCAATTTTGGAGGCTTGCATTTTGGAAATTAGGTTTGTTCAAAAAATCTTTATAAGATTATTTTTCTTACTTTCATTCTAAAGTGTTTTAAAATCAGTTAGAACTAATTAACTTAGATACCTTTGAAAAATTAAGTAAAAAATCATCAAAAGCCTCTTTGAGGAGCAATTTTCAAAAGATTCAAAGTTTAAGAATCTCTCGTTCTATGTCCAGATGTTTAAAGAACTCCATCTACTTCATTCTAATAATAGGCTTGGAATAATCAACCAAACACTTAAAACCCATTTTATAAGATGTGTATATATATTTACCAACTACTCCGCACAAGCAGGATGTGACACAAGATCAATTTCTTAAGCGGAGTTTAACAGATTTGAATTCAGAGTTTTCCTTCTCCTAGACTGGTTACCTAGCCATGGTTAAAGAGCCCAATCTGCCCTGCTATTTACCCATAGCTGGAGGGAGAATTGAATTCATAACTTTCCCAAGGGTATTAGTGCCATGTGAAATGCAAACAGCTTCATCCAGGAATTGAACTCGGGTCGACAAGTCCATTTCCTACGATTCTAACCATTAGACCACACGTCTCTATATTAGATGTGTATAAGTGATTATACTGTAAGCCTCATCTGTTTTTTTTTTTTTTGTTGATGTTTTGTCTTTACACATTTCGTTGACTCATTCAGTTTTGTTAAATATTTCCATAATTCTAATACATCTTTTGTTTTCTTCCTGTTCCTGGATTTTTTTCTTTCTCTTCTGCCTTTTTATTTTTTATTTATTTATTTTGCTTCATGTCCACTAGTGTCCACTTCTTCTGTAGAGAACTTTCTTTCTGTATGTGTGTGCATAAATCCATGGTCTCTTTGAGGGTAGCATTGAATTATTAGTTATCACAGGCTTCTTATGGTGTTTTTTGTTGTTTTTATTATTATCTCCTTCTTTTGAAGTTCCCACAGTTCTTGGGTTCTGGCTTTTGTAATGTTACTGCATAGTGTGCTGTTGCTCCTGAAGGCTGTACACCCTTTGTGCCAAATTTTACAAATGTGTGCTTTAGCAAAAACATAGCGCTTCTAAAGCCTTCTGACATTATACAGCTCACAGACACTTTGTATATTGTTGTTATGGCTCTAATATAGGTCGGGTAACCATTGCTGTGTGGTGTTTATTTCTATAATATATACATAGATGAACAAAGGTAAGGAAATGTGTTTATACATCATCTCGAGATGTATCAAAGAAAATATGTGATAAAGGATGTATTAAGAATTCTGGGGTATGGGTTATCGTCCCTTGTCTGCGAGCCTCTGTTTCAAACCAACCAATCATGAGCCAGCATACTTTGGCACCAAATCCAAAGTGCAGACTCATTCCATCTCTTCTGCAAGAGCAACGAAAGGAATCGGACCGTACAAAGGTCGCTCCTACTATATTACAACAGATCGGAGTCGGACGCAAACAGAAGTCCAAATATATCCGAATTATAAACAGAAGACCGTAGCAAGGGGCTCCGTCAATACCCCATATCCCAGGATAAACAGCTAAGTGACATTTATATAAATATTATATACATTTGTATCCATTATATACAAATTATATATTTGTCTGCAAACGAGACTAAAGTTTGCAACTTTATATTTAATACAGTCTTTTATTCTTATCTTGTCGTTGTTTTACTTCTTTAACTCTTAACTCGTCTGCCACATTTGCGGTTAACTCCACTCAAACCTAGGAGTACTGCCGCTAATGTTACTTTTCTTATAGATGCTAAGTACATATTTGAATTATATGTTAGCTGAAGTATCTGTTTCTTCTGTGTAAGAGGTCAAGACTTGTATGTAAATGCAAGATAATTATCTCCCTAGTTTTATTCGGCCATCCTATTGCGTGGGTACAAGCACCGTTTGACACCAGTAAAAGTCACGTGTTTGCGTGGCGCTGCTTTTCGAATTTCATTTAGCAGCAGGATTTGAAGACGGCAAGAAGGTAAGAATACATGCTTGGAACTTTTCCTCCTCTTTTTCGATTTTAGTAGTTGTATTAGAGAAACTACATAGTCTATTTGTATTCTATTGTAGTTTCACATTGAAGACCGTTGCGAAACAGGAGGATAGTGACAACTCCCATTTTTACCCAAATAAAAGCGTCTTCATCAGTCGGACTCTGTTTATTCATTTCTTTGCTGGGTGTTGCCGTTACATTGTATTTACCATCCCTTCGCATGAGCAGGATGTGACACAGGGTCAATATCTAAATTGAGTTTAACAGGTTTGAATTCAGTTTTCCTTTTCCTAATCTAGCTGCCATATCAAGGTTAAAGAGCTCAGTATGTCTTATTATTTACTCATAGCTGGAGGGAAAATGCTAAAGATATCTAAATGATTAGAAAAAAAGAAATCTATAAACAATTTTCAACCATTATCTCAGAAAAGATTGAAAAAAAGAAAAGATTCTATAAAGCTAAACACTTGGTTGCTATTGGGTATTCTTTGCTTAAAAGTACCAGGTGTTTAAAAGTGTGCTAAAAACAATTGTTTAAATTGCAAAGTAGAATCCTAGATGAAGTTCATTACTCAGCACGCCCTATTTTAAATGAAATATAACATACATATTCAGAGATGCTGATAGGTACGTGCTCTCTTTCTCTAATGCACAAAACTCTAAAAGGATACAGTAAAATCACATCCATGCATCCCAGTTTTTTTCTTCTCTCAACATTTCAAGCTAACTGTAAATACATTTCAATAGTTTTTATTATAATGAATTACACAGAATAGGTTACAAGGTAGGAGTTAGATGGCTTTAGTTGTTTCCCCAGATCATAAATAAAAACACTACAATTTATTATGAAACTTTAGTTGGGACCCATGAATTTTCATGGTGACTCATTCAATGCAAATATGTGCCTTCTAGAATGCACTAAATTAAAAAGCCATCAGTATCACTGCATATTTATCAATCCCTCCGCACTATCAGGATGCAACACAAGGGTATTGGCACTATGTGAAATGCAAACAGCTTTGTCCAAGATTTGAATTCATATCATCATGTTCATTTCCTATGGCAATATACATGAGACTGTTGGGTCAGTAAAAAAGGTGATTCCTATATATAGAGTGAGTGAGGGAGAGGCTCTCTGTGATTGGATATACCAATCACGTGATGAGCCCAGAAGTATAGGCGCAATATCCTACATCCTGGCAGATAGATTCCACCAGCAGTTCCATGAGGCAGTGATTTGAAGGGCTCCCAGAAATCACCCTAAGATCACCCAACGTGCCAGTAAGTCCCTTAAACTCAGCTTTATATACAGGAAGGACTTTATATTGTTATTTGTTGTTTTCATGTGCTGGCCAATAAATTGTTTGAAATATTATTTCCTTTTTTGTTCTTAGCCTTAGAATTGAATGCTATACTAACACAATAGGACCATGGGCACCTTGAATTGAAAACATGGCAAGTCTAACAATCAATAGTAAAAAAAAAATCCCTTATTTGATTTTGCTAAACATTATCTGTTTCATAATACAATATTATCAGGTGTTAGTTCCCAAATGTACAATTTTGAATTGGGTAATCAGTATTCAGCTGTATTGCAATTTGAGTCTGATCTGACCATCAGTGTTGGTAGGTGGTTTATATAGGGGTTTGGGTTGTTCCACTATGTTCTTTGGTCAAGCTCATTCTCTGGATTCTGATTGGCTGTTGATTTTTAATGTAGACACTTTGGTTCATAAATACCCATCATTCTGTATTATACTCCCAGCAATGAAAATACTATTGAGTTATAGCTTGCTTCCTTGTCTGCCAATTCAATGGCAATTGGAATCCCACTGTGACAGTCAGTATTGTATTGCTTCTACAATATCGGTGGGGTGGGGATAATTTCTACCACCTTTTTATTGATGAATAATAATGGTGGAACTGGTACTTCAATTTTCCTTAAACAATGGTAGAACTGGTGCTTCCAGTTTCTTAAAACTCAAGGATCAAATTAAAATTGGTAATTAAAGATTTATGCTGAATGGTTAGAAATGCTACTTATAAAAAAATAAATCCACATAGTGGAAAGTATTTAACTAATACATTTTTATATTGATATTGTTCTTTGAAAAATTTTCCAGAATTATATAAAGAAATTCTATTCCAGATTTTAACTAAATGGACAACCCCAGTTCATTTAATTAGTAGTTTGTTTATTCTTCATATGTGCCTATCTACCTTATGTCCTATGAACTTGGATAACTTGGCTCTTTAACCATGGATAATTTGGATAATAATAGTTTTACTAGTGTTGAGAATTTTAAGATATAAGGTGTGTGGTAAATGGTCACTTCTACTTATAGACTCACTGATAAGCACGTGACCAACCTATTGTCCAATCACTGGCAGTGCTCTGCTGCTGTTATTATTATTTATACTGGCTGATTCTAATCTTAGCTCATTACTACTTGGATCATCTTGGACGATGGACCAAAGGATTCTATATCACAGGACTTATTGACTTACCAAAGGATTCTATATCACAGGACTTATTGACTTACCAAAGGATTCTATATCACAGGACTTATTGACTTACCAAATGATTCTATATCACAGAACTTATTCACTTACCAAAGGATTCTATAACTCAGGACTTGCTTATTTACTTCAAGTTCTTTACAACTGACCAAGGATGGCGGCCAGATACTTAACAACTAGCAGGACCTGTGGATATACCACAGTATGATAATTTAATGATCATTATGTTTGATATGTTTACTTAAGAGTTATTTCTAAATAGTTCAATATGTAAAAAGTAGGATAATCTTGATTTAATTCTCTCTTTTTTTCTTTCTTTCCTTCTTTTCATTATGTTTGATTGAAATAGATTAATGTTATTATTTCCACACCCTCATCCCCTCTCTATATATTCCCTCAATTCTTTCTTTCTTTCTCAATATATTTTTCCGGTGTAATATGTCCCTTTTCTTCCCTTTTTTAATGATATAGATGGAATGGTTCATTATTTAACTGAGGTGACAACACTCATTAGAAATAAGAATTTGGTGGATAAGCAACATCAGATTATCAGGATTTACATTTTTTCATTTCATCTTGGAGGATTTGGGTGGTCTCATTTTTAACCAGAGGGTGTTGCAAGATAAGAATTGGAAGATTAAGGAACATTAGTATATATATATATATATATATATTATATATATAAAGAGTTTTATAATTTGCTTGAAGCATTGTGTATATATTGGTTAGGAGGTTTATTTAGAAGGCTATCACAATGCAGGTGTAAAGAAAAAATAATAATATGGTAACAATGATGTTGTGTGTTAACTGGAACTGAATCAGTCTAGTTATGGAATTTCTTTTTAAAAAGAAATTCCATAACTAGACTGCTTCAGTTCCAGTGATCTTTTGAAAAAGAGATATTATCTCGAAAATTCAAGAATTAAATACAAGTTAACACACAACATCATTGTTACCGTATTTTTATTTTTTTCTTTACACCTGCATTGTGATAGCCTTCTAAACCAACCTCCTAACCAATATATTATATATATATATATATATATATATTATATATATATATGTCTTTAGCTCTTCTTTAATTTCTTTGGTACTCTCTTCATTCAATCAACTTGTGAAATGACCTTGTTTAAAAATTTCTCCTCTTTCTGAAATGATGGTGAAGACTTTACCCATCAACAAAAGAGGCTGACTCTTTTATGAATTCTATCTACACTGTAATAAACATTAAGAATATAATCTAAAAGAAAAACATGTTAATAATTTTGATATTTCAGATTGTTGTCCTCATCTTTATTTTAGTTGTATAAACACAACATTTTGGCCACTGTATCCTCCAGTCTTCCTCAGGTGTTCTCTGTGTATCCAAGTACAGTAACGACCCAACCTGGAAAATTATTTTTAATAGTTTGACTGTTGATTAAACAGGCATCGTAAAATTTTTGAAGGTCTTATTCAAATAATGTCATTGTTTTTTGCATATCTATTATTCTGACATGTGTCACGAGAAGAATTACAATCATTAAAAAATATGTTTGTCAGCTTCTTTCCATCATGTGAATGTAAAACAATGATCTAGGGTTTTTGAGTTCTGTCCGGGATCAAGTGACTGTAGAATAATCATACTAAGTTCCAATTACCGTCGAATTGGTAAGACAAGGCAACAAGTAGCTGTAACTCAATACAGATCTAACCTTGTTGCTATCCTACTGCAGAATGCCAGAGTATTTATAAAGCCTCATAACATCATAGAAACTAAGCAGTCAATCAGGACTCAAAGAATGGAATCACCCAAATACATGAATGGACTATTCTTGAGTCCCATAAGTACCAGCTATCTTGGGCACTGGTTCAGTTGTGCTTAGCTAGTAGTTGCTGTTGTCCAAACCAACAGTATACTGACTGACTGACTTCAATATGGTTCTGTGAGCAGGATTGCAACAAGGTTAGATCTGTATTAAGTTACAGCTACTTGTACTTCAATAGTGACATCCTTTTGAGTTACTTAAAAATATTACAGGAACAACAAACTTTTGTCAATTTCTATATGTATATGAATGAAATATCTGACAGAATAGGAGAGAAATAAGATGTGAAAACCAATTTATTATTACATATGTTTTGCCTGTAAGGTCTTTGTCAGATAATGATTTAGAAATCTTACCAAAAATATTCAGGAACGTTACAGATGTCTATGGAGTTGTCATGGCAATGTGATTAGGAAAAACCAATCATCTTGAAAAATATTTTTGAAATTTTGCTCATGGCCACTAAGCTTTGAATTAAAAGGATTTGAAAATCTTATTAGTATTGTGTGAGAAGGGAAATATAAATCATAACAAAATAGTGAAGTTTGAATGACCAGAATAACTAATTTCAAATTAAATGTAATATTTTGTATTATTTGGACTATTGTCCTCATCTCTATTGTTAGATACACAATGTTTCAGCCAATATGCCCTCCAGCCTACTTCAGGTGTTTTTTTATTGAACTTGGTAGCCTTCATGTTGTAATCAGGAGTCTTCACGGAAATTTGAACCGAACCCTTTATTCAATCCATGGGTTAGACTCTCATTCCGTTAACCATGACTGGGTACAAGTCTTAAGCTGTGTTAAGTATTTTATGTTATTATTGCCCTTGGTCAGGATTGAACCTGTAACCTAAAGATGATTGTAACTTAGAACTATATTAACTCAACTCTTATATCTGTTGTGCCATGTGTTCATGTATCAAGCCTCGTCTCAAAAATTCAGAAAAATACTAAGTGGAATATTGTTTGTTAAATATTGACAAGGATGACAAGAGAAGGTGATGTTGATAAGTATATATCATTGCTTATTGAATATATATATATATATAGCATTGATTATTACTGGAGATATATAGTGAGTGATATTTAAAAACAGAAATAAATGTGTTAGGAGTCAGTACCAAATTCCATTAGGGCCCACCTTGGAGTTTTAAAAAAAATAGATAATAGGATGATTATGGTGGGATATATTTATACGCTAGTGTTCAGCTAGGACTTTTAACAATTTGGAAATATGGTAGAATATAATGTAATATAATAAAGTGGAAAAAGTTACATGGAGATAATAGTAGAAAGTAACTCGGATTTTTGATGATGCAGCACAAGACTATTTGTTGATTTTTGATTGGTTGATAGATGCCAAGTGGCGAAGTGTGAAAGAGAGGTAGTAAGAGGAGAGAAAGAGTTTGTCTAAATTAAGCAGTTGAAGGGAACAGATGTAAGATGTGTGTCTGTTCCCCAACACATTTTGACTTGGGGATGAAATAAATGAGCTCATGAGAAAAAACAAAAACGTCTTGTGTTGTTATTAAAAACTATGAATGGCACAAGACAAGATATCCTCAAGAGATTCCCAAATTGTTCCAGACTCAAACAGTGAGAATGCCATCCAGCCCAACAACCAGGTCCCAGCCAAGAGAGCGTTCAGCTAGAAACCGCAAGGTTCCTAGTTCAATATCAGCCCTCGCCAACTCCTTGGTCTAGCGCTAGTGAAAAGGGATAGACTCCCTTGCTGATTGGCTGATACCAACTTTAGGCCACCCCGACAACTTTACTTACATTACTATTAACACATCACTCCTTTCAACTGAGTCCCACTATGCTACAATAAGAGTGGGATAGATAATCAAGGTTTCCAATAATATCTTCATTAGATTGATTACTTCAGACTTAAAGTTCGGTTTCAGGGCTATTACATCAATAACCACTAGTTTGTTTGCCAGAAGAAAAAAAAGTGATATAGAATCTATGTTTCTGTTTGATTATTTGATATAAATATAAGGCTGAAAGACAGGATGGATTTAAGTTGGTAGTAGGAGTTCTATTTTCTTTTTCTTCTGATGGGGGGTGGGGGTGTAGCTAGTAAGGTTCTGTTATTGATGCCACAGGTGTTTGGTATGGAAAGAGATCAAGATTCCTAGTAGCACCAGCAATTGACCACCCCTCCCCTATTCACAACCTCCTAACTCACCAGTATGAGAATGACCACCATTGAAGCAAGAACGCAATCCAACGTCCTGAAGAAGGTCTAACAGACCAAAACGTTATAACAGTGACATCAATACCTACAATAAACATCCATCTTGTACAACATCCCGTGTTTGTCTACCTTTCTTCACATAAGGCTGAAAATAATTGCAAAAAACATGCTTCTTACTGATATTCCTTTAACAGAATAAAAGGGTTGGCTGAAAAGTTCATAGGCTGACCAAGATGCTCTCATGATGAAATATGACCAAATGAGATTTATTTTTCAACATAGCTACCCCTACTATCCCACACTTCTTCCATCAGTGTTTCAGTGCTTGGCTCCTACTGGTCAAAAAATGTCATCAACAGCAGATGTAACATTATCATGTCAACTTTTCAGCCCACTTTTGTATTTAAAGGTGTAAAGGAGGCTGAAATTTTCATAGGCTGACCAAAATACCCTCATGGAATTTGACCAAATGAGGTATACTTTTCAACCTAGTCCACCTTGTGGTCCACGCACTTCTTCCTTCTGTGTTTCAGTGCTTGGATATCACTGGTCAAAATTTTATCAACAGCAGATGTAACATCGTCATATGAACTTTTACATATATATAAAGCAAGCACTCTAGGGAAAGGAAAACTCTGAATTCAAACCTGTTAAACTCTGCTTTGGTAATTGACCTTGTGTCACATCCTGCTTATATGGAAGGGTTGGTAAATATATATATATATATATATATAAAGTAATTAAAGTTGTTAGGGTGGCCTAAAGTCAGTATCAGCCAATCAGCAAAGGAGTCTATCCCCTTTTCACTAGCGCTAGACCAAGGAGATTGTTTTCGCATCTGAGGTGGAGCGCCACACCTACCATCAGCTCCTTACTTTACCGCACAGATCCCTGTGCTACTCATATGCTGAGTTTGCGAGGGCCGGTATTGAACTAGGAACCTTGTGGTTTCTAAAACAATAAATAATGTGTCAAAGCTTCTTAATATAGTTTAACTTATCAGAAATTATCTTTTTAGATATATCAATTTTTTTTAACATTATTATTTATATAGTATTAGTTTATTACTTATATAGTATTTAGTTAATCTATCTAGTGCCTACTAATACATGGATGCTTTTTCTTGTCCAAAAATCCTTTTTTATTTTCTTTTTTTTATTTCTTATTTTTTAAAGTTAGATGAAAAAAAATTTCAGAGTGTAAATAAATGAGCTTCACCTAACCAGTATATCTCTATTAATAATGGAGATTGTCTGCATTTCTGTCTGTATCAAAAACTACCTCATAGCTGTACGTCACAGCTTACGTCACAATATTCTTATGCTATATACACCCAAATTTGAGTAAGCAATTTTAAAAATTGTTTTTTACTCTCGTCCTTTTTTTTTTTTTTTTATAGTAACAAGAAGTTAACTAAAAAGTTTACAAATAAATAAATACCTACGATTTTGTGGAAAATTGATGTGGAAAATATTCAAAATAATTGTTTGATTATTACATGCACGCAACATTTTATTTGAGAGGGACGGAGCTCAGTTTTCATTTCAAATTGTTTTATTTTATTTTTTTACCCCTTTAACAAATATGAGTATTTGTCTTACTTATGATACAAACCCTCTGACATTGAATTTTTAACTCCCATCCTCTCAGGCAATGTCTTTCAAATATTAATTTTTACGACGCACGGAGGGTGATTTCTGTTGCTAGTACTAATAATATATTATTATCATAAAATAAAATATTCAGACATATGCTCTCTTGTACATAACAAGAGATGTAAATGAAGGAAATATTCTTGTCGAATACCCAATAGGTGTGGTGATAGCCCAGTGGGTAGGAACTCTAACTGATGAAAAATCGGTCGGGTTTCAATCCCGGTTTGATGTAGCTGCCTGTTAAGTCTAGACACACTGAAGAATTAATTTTTACAACGCCCGGAGGGTGGTTTCTGTTGCTAGTATTATTAACTCATCAGCTTTGAACATTTTATAATAGTCCTCAGCTTATCAAATTCTGATATAACTGACTTTTTTTTTTCTTACAAATTGATATAAATAATTTGGATATTTGACATTAATCTTGATGTAAAATGACAATTTTTTTTTTTTCATTTTTTCAAACAACTGTTTGATGATAAATTAAGCAAGAAATTAAGCTGACTAGGATAAAATAACTTGTCTCATAAGAAAAAAAAAAAAGAACTACGTCAACATTAATGCTTTTGTGTATGTATTTATGTGTGCGTGTACATCTCATGGTTCAAAATACCTGGACTGATTTCAATTAACTTGATATATGATCCAGACATTGGCCAAACTTTCAAAATATTCACATCACTTAGATCTCTTTGTTCAGAAAAAAAAAATGATTAGGTTTTCATCTTTGAGCTTATCAACATAATTCCATTTATTAAAAACACATACTAGGGTGAGTCAAAAGTTTTTCAATATTTTGGTCTGTGCTAGTTTGCATTGCGTATATCAGGCAAGTGATCTAGTTGCCATATGTGGCCGACACACAGACTGTACTCTCATATGGTGCTTTTACAGTACCCCAGGTTTAAAAAAAAAAATTTACCAAAAATTCTTGGGTGAAAATGGTTGTTTATATTCATTTGGACAATGTGTTGTTAAGAAACAGTCTGTTATGAATGCATTGTATCACACCCCTTCATTTGAGTTGCGAAAGGAAGAGACTAACTCAGTCAATGATAGGGAGTGAATCTTTCCTCTTGCCTTCTCTTGCTTTCAATCAACACATGGCTATAATTGAAAATGACAGTGATACTTGGATGTTTTATTATTTGAACTCCATCAGTAATAGTCTTTTTTCCTTTCTTTTTAACAAGAATGTTTTTTTTTTTAGATATGTATTCATTGGCTTTTAGTTGATAATAAAGAAATCAATGATAGCAGTCATCACTTTGTTCTGTTAATGTAGAAGAATGATCTAAAGACTTAGTTGTTATGTGTGGCCCTCATGACATACATATGTAATCCATGCATCCCTAGGAGGCTACTCAGTTTGACATGCCTGGCGTATATCACATGACCAAAGCAGTGGAAGTACCATTGTGGTAGTTGTTGTGCTGACCCATTGTGCATTGTTTCACTTCGTGTATCATTTAAAAGCTGCACAAATGAGCATGTAATGTTGTTTAATTTGGGAACTTATTGATGTAGATTTTTGTGGTCAGCCTACACTGGTGTGTCCATGTGTAGGTGTCCACAGGAGAACGTCACTTATGAGTTCATCCTTGCTTCTCCAGCAGTGTTCAGCATGTCTTGTTCATCTTAGTTGGATGGTTTGTACGTAGTGGGCAAGTGGCTTTTTTGTGGGGTGCTGCTCCAAGATTTGTTCAAGACAGCATGGAGCATCCTTGTGCTGCTCTCAACTAGCTTTTTTCTAAGGTTTTCGTTAGAGTCCAAGTGTGTATGCCATACAGTAGCATTGACACAACTACAGCTTGAAAGAATTGTCACTATCTTATCAAAGAGATGAAATTTCCATATGATCTTTCTATAGCATTTTGACCATGTTACGGATAACCTTATCCCGGTCATAAGAGCGGGCATATTATTAATTAATAAGAAGAACAGGAGATGAGATCTAGTGAATTTTGCCATCTCGGTGGATCAGAGAGTGAAAAGGAAAGAAAACGAAAAAACTGAAACGTACTTGGACCTTGCAAGAAAACTGAAAAACTGTGGAACATGAGGGTGAATGTGATACCAATCGTAATTGGTGCCCTTGTAACCTAGATATTTGGAAAATAAATTGTAAGTATGGACAAACGGAGGGAGAATAGAGACAATCTAGACAAGAGTATTGGTAACATTGGCTAGAATACTCATTAGAGTCATGGAGACCAATGAAAACTTGCTGTAACTCAGATTCCAATAAAAATCCTTGAGCGTTTTCTGGCGTGGAAAACTTGGTCTGAATTTCTCTGAATATTTGAAATGAGGCTTGATGATTTGTATTATCTGCACAATAAATACCCGAAGAAGGCCGGAGGGTACATCGGTCGAAACATTGTACAGACAATAATGAAGATGAGGACAATAGGCAGAATAATGCAGATAATACTTGCTCTGAATTAAATTATGAAATAGGGATATATGATATTTCTTAAAATGATATTAATGAATTTTATAACACACACACACACACACACACACATGCAGATATATTTCCTCTGAGTATATTGACATTACTTTGATTAAAACAAATATTGATGTTATTTTAAATTAGTTCAAAACAAATAAAATAATGTTGGCAATCTGTCCTCTCGTCAGGACATCTGATTATATTCAAGAGGAAGATTTGGAGCACTCCCTGATGTCTTTAATTAAGATGAGAATTTCAGGCTCAGTAAAAAAAACAAACAACAAAACAACAAAAAAACATTGTTAGATTTTGTAGTGGAGATGTGTGTTGTAATGGTTATTATTATAGGAAATGGACATAAAGGCCTGATTTCAAATCCTGAACAAGGCTGTTTGCATTTCATATAGTGCTTGTACCCTTGGGAAAGGTATGCATCCAACTATTCTCCCTCTAGCTATGGGTAAACAGTAGAGCAGACTTGGCCCTTTAACTTTGGTAAGGCAACCAGTCTAGAAGTTCATTACTCAGCATACCCCATTTCCCAGAATCTTTGAGATGAGGCTTGATAATTAGTATTATTTGTATTATTCGGACTATTGTCCTCATCTTAATTCTTATCTGTACAAAGTTTTGGACAATGTGCCCTCCAGCCTTCTTCAGGTATTTCTTGTCAGACTTGGGAACCTTTTAGGACTCGGGAACCTTCTTTTCGAACTCGGGAACCTTCTTTTCGTAATCAGGAGCCATCACGGGACTTTGAAGGTGGCCGAGTCTGAGATGCCTCTCGAGTCTGAGATGGTTCACAAGCCTGAGAAGGTTCCTGAGTCCAACAAGAAGTACCTTAAAAGGCCAGAGGGCACATCAGCCGAAGCGTTGTACAGATAAGAATGAAGATGAGGGCAATAGTAGAGATTTATGCACACAATTGGTAATTAGAATCATTGTAAAAGACCACTAGAATGGCCATTCCATTTCGATTAATAGAATTGCTTCTTGATACAATTTCCCGGTAAGACCTAATACATTGGGACAAATTTATAGCTCAATGTATTACTGATGAAGTCCTCATGGCAGTGGTGTGAGCATTGTTCCTCATTTACTTGCAATAAATAATACTCAGCATACCCCACTTTATACAAAATGTAACTTATTTGCCAATCCCTCCACATTAGCAGGATGCAACAGAAGGTCAATTTCTAAAGCAGAGTTTAGCAGGTTTCAATTAAAAGAAGGAAAACTCTAAATTTGAAACCTGCAAAACTCTACTTAAGAAACTGACCTTGTGTTGCATCCTGCTAATGCGGAGGGATTGGCAAATATGTATGTTACATTTTGTATAAAGTGGGTCATGCTGAGTAATGAACTTCATCTAGGATTCTACTTTGCAATTTAAACAATTGTTTTTAGCACACCTTTAAACACCTGGTACTTTTAGGCAAAGAATACCCAATAGCAACCGAGAATTTATGTGTTTAGCTTTATAGAATCTTTTTTTTTTTTTTCAATCTTTTCTGAGATAATGGATGAAAATTGTTTATAGATTTCCTTTTTTTTTCTTTTTACTTTTTCTAATCATTTAGATATCTTTTTGAAAATAGTTTGAAGTTAAGAAAATATAAATAGATTTCTCTTGGCACACAAAAAAGAAACCTTAAAATTTTTCCTAATTGAAATTAATGGCTGATATAATCTTTTTGTGAAGAGATTGTGTCTTTGTTTTCAATGTAATAACATTGAAAAAAAAGAAGAAAAAAAGTGATGATTATTAACACTTTTATATTCGTTTTACTTATTTTCTTAATTACTTTATTGTAGGTTTATTTTCTTCTTTTCTGTTTTACCTTTTATCTTCCATCATCTTCTGTATATCATTTCTAACTATTGATTCATCTTTCTATTCTGAATGAATGTTATTTTCCAGCTTCTTTAAACTGTGTTCTCCATTAATCTACTCTTCACCTTGAAGCAGCATCACTTCTGCATATTCTTGTGTATAGCTTGAATTTTGAAGGTCTATTTTTTTAGACAAAATAAATGTTTATTTATACAGTAATACACTTCTGTAAATTCTTGTGTATAGCTTGAATTTTGAAGGTCTATTTTTTTAGACAAAATAAATGTTTATTTATACAGTAATACACTTCTGTAAATTCTTGTGTATAGCTTGAATTTTGAAGGTCTATTTTTTTAGACAAAATAAATGTTTATTTATACAGTAATACACTTCTGTATATTCTTGTGTATAGCTTGAATTTTGAAGGTCTATTTTTTTAGACAAAATAAATGTTTATTTATACAGTAATACACTTCTGTATATTCTTGTGTATAGCTTGAATTTTGAAGGTCTATTTTTTTTTTTAGACAAAATAAATGTTTATTTATACAGTAATACACTTTTGTATATTCTTGTGTATAGCTTGAATTTTGAAGGTCTATTTTTTTTTAGACAAAATAAATGTTTATTTATACAGTAATACACTTCTGTATATTGTTGTGTATAGCTTGAATTTTGAAGGTCTATTTTTTTTAGACAAAATAAATGTTTATTTATACAGTAATATACTTCTGTATATTGTTGTGTATAGTTTGAATTTTGAAGGTCTATTTTTTTTTTTAGACAAAATAAATGTTTATTTATACAGTAATACACTTCTGTATATTCTTGTGTATAGCTTGAATTTTGAAGGTCTATTTTATAAAATTGTTGACTAATACAGTAATAATTTCATAAAGTCGAAATTTAACCATTATGGGAGAAATAAGGAAGAACTCTTCAAAAATCAATTCCATAGATTGATGATTTTGTGATGATAATGTTACAATTCATGGTATCATGAATTGTTGACAAACCCTGTAGCTGAATAAGAGGCCATTGGCTTTCAGATCAGCCAGTGGAAAAATACCAGGACTGTTGGTAACCCTGAACCCAGAGGCTTGAATCTGGTGCATCACATGAGAGACCGTGCTTCTCTCTGCTGAGGTTGAATCTCACCCGTGCAGTGAATGGGTTAAATAAAATCTTGATCAGGAAATAAGTCTTGTAGTTCATTTAATTAATTACAATGACTAGAGTTAGCCCAGAAGAAGCCCTTAGTTAGAGACAGCAACTAGAAGACGACGATGACGGCCAGACAAGAAGTTAGCAGAAGCAATAAAGAAGAAATGAAGCAACAAGTAAGTCTCTAATCTCTGTCTCTGTCTCTCTCTCTTTTTCTCTCTCTCTTTCTCTCTCTCTCTTTCTCTCTCTTCCTCTCTCTCTTTCTCTCTTTCTCTCTTTCTCTATCACCCAAATTTCCTCTCTCGATTATATACCCGATCATGGGTATACAACAATAAATCAAGAGGTAATCTATCCATCATCATCATCATCATCATATCATGCTGATAGCACAGATACGCATGGCTCTCTCTCACCAACCATCCCTATCAGTCATCGCCCATAGCAGGTCCTCTACACAGCATCAAAATCCTCATAGAGCTGATTGATGTATGTTTTTGCTGGTTGGCCGACAGTTGAATATCATTAATGAGTTAGTTCATCCTTGCTTCTCCAGCAGTGTCTTGTTCATCTTATTTGGATAGTGTGATAGAAGCATCCTTGTGTAGTTCCCATCTAGCTTTTTCTCAAAGTATTTTGTTAAAATCCAATTGGTGCCGCCATACATTAGCACTGACACAGCTACAACTTGGAAGAATTCACGCTTTATCTTTCTATAGCAGTCCATGCTTATCCTATGCTTATATTGACATCACTTTCTGTAGATGAAATATTACTATCTAGGTATGTGAATTAGTCTTCTAATTTGAGAGGCTTACCATAAAAACACATGAACTCTGTTTTATCTGAGTTCACATAGAGGCTGGTGCATATTGCCGCAGTTATTCGGCTTGTGCAGATGTATTTGTGAGAAGCGGTAGATGCATCTTTCTCCTATCTTTCTGTCTTTCTTTTTTTTCTTCAGCCTTTTATTTCTTTATTTCTTTCTTTTACTCTCTATCTTTCTTTCTTTAAGCCTCATTCTTTTTTTGTTCTTCCCTTTTTTAGCCTCTTACGCTCTTTTAGCATCTTTCTTTCTTTCATTTTTTCTTTTTTTTTTTCTTTCTTTTAGCCTCTTTATTTGTTTGTTTGTTTTTTTCTTTCTTTAGCCACTTTCTTTGTTTCCCTATTTCTCTGTTTCTTTTAGTGTCTATCTTTCTTTCTTTTAGCCTCCTCCTTTCTTTCTGTTTTTCTTTCTTTTAGCCTCTTTCTCCCTTTAGTAGCTTTCTTTCTTTAGTCTCTTTCTTTGTCTCCCTCTTTCTTTCTTTCTTTCTTTCTTTTGGTCTCTATCTTTCTTTCTTTTAGCCTCCTCCTTTCTTTGTTTTCTTTCTTTTAGCCTCTTTCTCTCTTTTAACCTCTTTCTCTCTTTTAGTAGCTTTCTTTCTTTAGTTTCTTTCTTTGTCTCCCTCTTTCTTTCTTTCTTTCTTTTAGTCTCTATCTTTCTTTCTTTAAGCCTCATTCTTTCTTTTTGTCTCCTTCTCTTTTAACCTCTTTCTCTCTTTTAGTAGTTTTCTTTCTTTAGTCTTTTTTTGTATCCCTCTTTCTTTCTTTCTTTCTTTCTTTCTTTCTTTTAGTCTATATCTTTCTTTCTTTAAGCCTCATTCTTTCTTTCTGTTTTTCTTTCTTTTAACCTCTTTCTCTCTTTTAGTAGCTTTCTTTCTTTAGTCTCTTTCTTTGTCTCCCTCTTTCTTTCTTTCTTTCTTTTAGTCCCTATATTTCTTTCTTTAAGCCTCATTCTTTCTTTTTGTCTCCTTTTCTTTTAACCTCTTTCTCTCTTTTAGTAGCTTTCCTTCTTTAGTCTCTTTCTTTGTCTCCCTCTTTCTTTCTTTCTTTCTTTTAGTCTTTATCTTTCTTTCTTTAAGCCTCCTTCTTTCTTTCTTTCTTTCTTTCTTCTTTCCTTATCTTTCTTTCTTTAAGCCTCCTCCTTTCTGCTTTTCTTTCTTTTAGCCTCTTTCTCTCTTTTAGTTGCTTTCTTTCTTTAGTCTCTTTCTTTGTCTCCCTCTTTCTTTCTTTCTTTTTTTCTTTTAGTCTCTATCTTTCTGTCTTTCTTTTTTTAGTCTCTATCTTTCTTTCTTTCTTTCTTTAGTCTCTATCTTTCTTTCTTTCTTTCTTTCTTTTAGTCTCTATCTTTCTTTCTTTCTTTAAGCTTCATTCTTTCTTTTTGTCTCCTTTCCTTTTAACCTCTTTCTCTCTCTGGTTCCTTGCCTTCTTTTTTTTAGCCTAAAGCCTTTGTCATTCATAGTACATAATCTAAGCATATCATAAATATAAATGTATTTCCTTGTCAGACTCCAGCGACAATGTCAAAGAAATTTATGTTATCATCAGGTGAATGAACCATTGCTTTGATTGACCTATGAACAAATATGTTGATTATATCTCCTGCAGATGGATAGGGCCTCTCAAAAAGGAGTGTCCTGAGTAGTTATTTACTAAGATTAACTTAAATATTTGTACATGATTCAGAATGACAAATTTCAATCTGAACTATTAAGAATAAAAACATCCCAAATGGTTTTAATTCATTATCTTTCAAGGAATACTTAAAACTTAAAACTTAAAATCCCCCAATGGGGCCACCTGTTGGCCGTGGGTGGCGACCCGTGATGCTTAAGAATGGAGCCCAGGTGGATGAGCGATTCATGACATGCAATACTCCACTTTGGCCCTATCTTGGGCTAGACGGGCGGTCAGAGAGGCCCCCTCCGATCAATCGGCTGGTCACATCAAGCCCTAGCACCTATATGATTTTCCCAACCCTATTGCCCTTATGGCAAGCCCCAACCCCTTTTTATCATATGGGTGCTAGAAGGCAGTGGCTGTGGGTCTACATGTCCTGGCAATGACGATAAACTCTATCTGATGGTGAGGTTCCAGTTTTTGGAGGTTTGGGGAATGTGGAGCACCCCTTCATCACCATTGCTCCCTGGTCCACTCTGACCCGGAGTGGTAGTACCTGTGAGTGGTTTAAAGAGGCAAAGAGTTAAAGCTTTTCTTTTTCAGATTATGAGGTGGGGTGAAGTATTTTTAATATTACTTGATTTAGTTTTTTTTTAGTTTTATCTAAAATATAATTTTCAGGAAATTGTTCAGAATTGAGGAGAAAATGTTCTTCACATACTAAACATTGATTCATTTCTTACTAGAAGCAGCTACCCAGCATCAACTGGGTAGAGGGGTGGAGCTGGTGTATTGATTTGTTTACTTTTGAGATTTACAAATGCTGGTCATTTTTAAGTAGAGTTTCAATGCTATTTCTATGTATATTTTAATTTGTAGATATCTTCGAATATAAATCAAATCTTCATAATTTTTGCACAAAAAAGCAAGAACCGGTGATATTTAATGTGTATATATATTTGTTGTTTTTTTTTGGGGGGGGGTTGTAGTTTCATCCTGACAAATATACATGCACATTAACTGCTCTTTATGTATAGATTTCAAAAAATGAATTTACAAAGAAACAAAAACTCACAAGGATTTCTTTCCTTTCACCACCAAGAAATGGATGTGGAGGAAAAATGTTCCTAGATCTTTGGAGGTGGGGGTGTTAAATGCTTCTTTTGAGCTAATGTTTCTCAAATATCAGTCATAACTTTTCGAGTTTCAGATTTTCAGATTTAAATAAAAAAAATATTATTTATTCATGTCATTTCTTAAGAATTTATTTTACATTTTCTTTCCGCAACAAGAATGTTAATCATATGACTGAAATATAATTTGTAACTTGTTTGTTTTATGTAGAAATTTGAAATAATTGTCATCTAATCTTTTTCATTTATTCATGAATTTGTTTTTGGAAATAAGGAAGATAACTCCTTATTTGAAAGAAAGGTTTCCTTCTCAATTCTGAACTATTACAAAAATATATGCAACTACAAAAAATATATCATTTTTACTTTGTTATCATCTAGAGTTGTTAGTAGCATAATAAAAATGCGATTAAAGTGTTTGGGAAATAAATATTTATTTTAATCTATTCAGTCTTGAAATTGTGAACTCCATTTTTTGTTTCATTTAGATTATTCTCTAGGTGTTTCGTTAGGGTTCAAGTGGTGCAGCCATACAGTAGCACTGACACAACTACCAAAAGAATTGTCACTTTATCTTATCAGTGAGATCAGATTTCCATATGGTCTATAGTTATATTGAAATACAAACTTATTTGTCTGTTTTATCCTTTGATTTATTTATTTATTTCAAACCCAATAAGTTTGAAATAGAAAAATATCAAACTGACAGTTGTGATTAACATGTATTTTAATATTTAATAAAAATAATAACCAATAACTCTATCTTGAATATTAAACACTGTTATGGAAAAGATAGCCAGGCAACAGTAAGTTGGCTTTTATATTATTTAGATTTTGTGGCCTGTTGTCCTTATCTTTATTATTATATACACAATGTTTTGGCCAATGTGCCCTCCGACCTTCTTCAGATTTTTTCTTGTTGGACTTGGGGGCCTTCATGGAACTTCGGACAGAACCCTTTATTTAATCGATTAAGATTGATGATGAGAAGGGTGGTTTACTTTGTGGAGCATGATGAGAAGGTGGTTTACTGGGAAGGGTGTTCTGGATTATTTATCTGCTTATACTGTATTAATTTTGTGATTTAATTTATTTCCTCTATTATTTTTAATTTATTGTTTATAGTAGGGGTGGGGGCTATGTTGAAAAATAAACATAATTTGGTCACATTCCATGTGAGTATCTTGGTCAGCCTATGAACTTTTCAGTCAACCCTCATATATATATATATATATATA
>CM042148.1:78670069-78690069 GCA_023376005.1 Doryteuthis pealeii
AGGAGAGTAGCGATTGTCTGCCCCTTTTTGGTCTGGAAAAGTTATCTTCCCTGGTTTTGAGGTTTTCTACCACTGACTATTTAATCAGGGAAGCACCAATGTGTTAGATGTTTACGTTTATACATTTTAGGTGGGTGGCTTCACCACCCAGCCAGCCTAAGTGACTTTCCTTCATGGACTCTCCATAACCTGTTCAGGACAAAAGCTTACATCCTACTACCTTTAAAGTACATTTATGTATCTGTTTTACACCATTGTATACCTTCTATTCCTATATGTGTTAATAATGTATCTCTTTTAGATACATTTATTTGTATACATATTTCTGTATAAATGTTTCTCCACATGCATTAAAATCATATACAGCGTCTTTGTCGGAATATTTCTGGTACTTTTATGTACCCAAGCTGGAAGGCCACCTAGCCTCCCAACCAACTATAATACCATTTTAAACCCAACAGGAGTTTTGATTTAATGTAAAATAAAAACCCTAAAAAAAAAACAACAAAAGACACAAGTTGATAAGCCAACTTTACAAATTAAACACTACAAGAGCAGAGAAAATGTCTATCAAAACAGTGCAGAGTAATACCTGTATCATAATATTGCCCAGAAAGATATAGTTATTTACTAAACCTTGCTAAGATGTGGCACAAGACCGAATGTAAGGGGCACCCAGTGAAGCTCGAACTCACTAGTCATGGTTTGCCAGTCTACATTGCTAACCATTACACTATGAGATGCGCCCTCGCCCAGAGAGATATAAGCAATGCAATGGTGGTAGTTGCCCTGTGATAAGGGCTTAGAATATGCTGACTGCAAAAGAGTAAGACCTCCCCTCGAAAAGTATTGAGATTGAAGCTATATTTACCAAGACAGAAATGAACTATGAATCAAACATTAATTTTCTTCAAAATAGTCACATAAACATTCTACATGCTCATCTCAAGCTGTTTTTTTATTGGTCAAAGAGCTTTTTGAAACTTCTCTTTTGATATCGTGTGAAGCTGTGCTATCATATTTTTTTTAATGTATTCCATATTCTCAAGTTTCTTGGGTATGACGTTAAACTGCATCTAATGGTGAAGTTCCAATTCTATAGCCCAGGGCAGTGTGAAGTACTCCTTCATCAACTTTACTCCCAGGTCCACCCTGACCCAGAATGGTAGTACCTGTTAGGGTTCCATCTATGGTTTAAATAGATAAAAAATGAGTATTAGAATAGCATTACCAGCACTTTAGCTGAAATTGGTGGACACTGACTACCTATTAGGGTCCCATTTTTGGTTTGAATAGAAAAAAATGTGTTAAGAAAAAATGTGTTTAAAAAAAAAAAAGCATTGTTTAAAAAATTTTCAGTAACCATCAACAATAAATAAAACTATGTCTTTAGCATAAAACAACCCAACAAAGGATGATATGCGATAAAATCGAACCAACAAAACATATCCTGCAATCTTATTCCATACACAAACTATTAGTTGAGGAAAGAAGAAACCTAGATGGGTGTTGCACTTGCACAATCTTGTTTTGCCCAAAATATTTTATTAAAAAAGGATCAAGACTGGCTTCATAATTTTTTTTTTCTTCAAATTGGTACTGACACATCTCAAGATCTATACATCATCACTTTATTCTGTAAGTTGTTCAGCTATGCTTTATATTTTAAAATTAAAACAATCTTAACTTTTAAGTCTCAATACTTTTCGATCGCAATTTGTATTCTCGGATGTTTCAGTGTACTTATCTTACCATTCTTCTAAGCTTAACAGTTTCTCTTTTTTTACCATTTTTTTCTCATTTTAAACCTACAAATTTCTTTTCTCTTACCATTCTTTTTCAATCTAAAATTAACAATTTCTCTTTTCTCAGTTTAAACCTAATAATTTCTCTTCTCTCTCTCTCTAAACTTAACAACTTCTCTTATCTTACCATTCTTTCTCACTCTAAACAACAATTTCTCTTATCTTACCATTCTTTCTCAGTCTAAACAACAATTTCTCTTATCTTACCATTCTTTCTCAGTCTAAACAACAATTTCTCTTATCTTACCATTCTTTCTCAGTCTAAACAACAATTTCTCTTATTTTACCATTCTTTCTCAGTCTAAACAACAATTTCTCTTATCTTACCATTCTTTCTCAGTCTAAACAACAATTTCTCTTATCTTACCATTCTTTCTCAGTCTAAACAATAATTTCTTCTATCTTACCATTCTTTCTCAGTCTAAACAACAATTTCTTCTATCTTACTATTCTTTCTCAGTCTAAACAACAATTTCTTCTATCTTACCATTCTTTCTCGGTCTAAACAACAATTTCTTCTATCTTACCATTCTTTCTCAGTCTAAACAATAATTTCTTCTATCTTACCATTCTTTCTTAGTCTAAACAACAATTTCTCTTATCTTACCATTCTTTCTCACTCTAAACAACAATTTCTCTTATCTTACCATTCTTTCTCACTCTAAACTTCATTCTTACCATTCTTTCTCACTAAAAAAAAAAATTTGCTTATCTTACCATTTTTTCTCTTTCTCACTCTAGACATAATAATTTCTCTTATCTTAGCAATCTTTCTTAAGCAATCAAAGTTGCAATTAACTCAATATTGTATTCACTGATAAGTCATCTTCTTTATATATATATATATATATATATATATATATATATATATATATATATATATGAGGGTGCATCAGTAAGTCTGTACCCTTAACACAATTATTAGCTGAATTTTTCACTATACAATGTTTGAACTACCTTATGTTTCAATACATAAGCAATGGGTTAAGTGCAAGTTGTATGAAATAAATGTTGTTTTTTTTTTTCATTATTATTCTGTAGACTTACTGGTGTACTTACATGAATGTATAATGTAATATTGAAGAACAAACTAATGTCTCCTATATAAATGTTCATGTTTATTTTTGATCTTTTTGTAAATCAACAAAAATTGTCTTCTTCCTTATTTGACTACATTTCATACATACAAATAAGTCACAATATTATCATATTTTCTTTTTGTGGCTTGGTTGGCTGCTCGGTCCTTTTTATTAGTAATAAATAACTTTTTCTTTGTGTATGTTGACTTATATAACAATTGCATACAATGGAATATTTTTAACATCATGCTTCAGCATTTTCCAAGTATTTGTATTGCATAGATCTTAAATCAGTGAACATAGCACATTGATTAAAAAGTTCTTAAAAAAAAAAACTAAAAAAAACAATTTAAAAATAGTATATTGATATAGAAATAAATGAATAATTTTTATTAAGTTAACTAGTAAGAATATGTGCCCTCTGGGTATAAGTATTTAAGTTTTAATGTAATGAAATATATTAGATTAGAAAGACTAACAAAATTAAATAAGAATACATATAAAGATATTACACTAATTTTAATTATATTTTACTCGGTTTTTATATAAAATCATTCATGATATTGATTTTAATACAATGGAAATAAAACAATAATATAAGAGATTAATAACAACAAGTGATTATTTATTAAACCTGGTTTTGTTAAAAGCAGTATGCAAATTAACTACACCATATACTATGTAAACTTTTATTTCTTAGTGATATATAAGACACATTGCAGGATTTTAAATGCACTAATAACATGGGCTGTTTTGAGTCAAATATAACTCAGATTTTCATTGAGACATCATTAATAAATAAGATTTATTCTCTGCATTAATGATTTTGACTATGAATAAAATACTCATTGATAAATATACGCAATTCCTGAGGGTATTGTAACGTAATCAGTGACTTAGTTTCATTTACAGATTGACACTGAATCTCCATTATAATAAGATAATAGTATTAATAAAATTTTACATTTTTGTTACATACCATGCTCAAATCATGACATATACTTATCTTTAATCTTGTAGAGTATATCTAATAATAATAATTTAAGTATATGACCACAGGTTATATACTTATCTTCTTTTATGCTTAGCTTCTATTTCTTATGTAATTAAGATGTTATTTCTCATAGAAATTTCTTGAAGAGTATACCTAATAATAATAATGTAATAAGTATATTACTCATGGTCGTATACTCATCTACATTTATACTTAGCTTCTGTTACTTTTATCTTGGACGGTAGCTGGATCTGGGCTGGTAGATGTTAGTCTGGATCTGAATTGGATCTGCTTGTGACTTGGTCTGTTTTTTCTTAGTCACAAACACAAGACTGTTTTTTTTTCTTTTCTTTTTTTTTTTTTTTTAGTACTCTTATAATTTGATAAAACCCAGATCAATAAACACGCATGTGAGAATTTGGCTATTTGGTCAAGAGACACTATCTATCTCTGACTCGTTCAGTCGCCCAGCCAAATTCAATAATTTTTCTCAACTAACTTTCCCATGTTCACACTGGCGAATCAGAGAAGAAGGTCAACACAAGGTTAAAAAGTGTCAATCGAATTCCCTTTGTTTTTCCACAAAACCATTAGTTTGAATTAACTACACTATTGTACATAACTGATAGGCTACCTATCAATTATACAACATCTTTTCTGTTATATTACTTTTATATAACCCAAAAATAAATCACGTTAACCCAGGAGCCCATCCCCCCAAGCAACACCCGCTCGCTTTTCTAAATGGAGCAGCGCTGGGTTTATTGACTGGTGCCTGAGTCGCCCTTACAAATCATATTTTGAAATTTTTTTTCTATAATATTAATTTTATTTGAATGCAAAAGTGTAATATGTCTGCTTTTTCCTCATGGTCACATTGATGAAACATTTGCACAGACCCTAACGCCAAGATTTATATAACAGACTTTAATCCAATTTGGATTTTTATCTATGAGAGCTTTTCTGTTTAACTATCTGCATTGCCTTAAAATTTCAGCATTGAAATTCAATTTGAATATGCAGATCAGGATAATCAAATATTTAAAATGGTTTCTCTTATCTGTATTAATGTCTTCCATTCATTTATTTGAATGTCTGAAATAAGGAATTATTTTATTAATATATGACTCTTTTTTTTTTTTTCAATCCTTGGGGGTAGATTGGTTTTGTTCATTCTTAGTGGATATTATATCAGTTAATTCTTCTTATCGATATCTCAAATAACACTTAATAATATTGGGAAAGAATACAACACAAATGTTTCAAATTTGCAACTTTTGAATTTAAGAGGCAACCCTAAAAAAACTACAGACAAAAGTTGACAATTATCTGCGTTATTCGGACTATTGTCCTCATTTTTATTGTTTCGGCCGATATGCCCTCTGGCCTTCTTCAGGTATTTCTTGTCGAACTCAGGAATCTTCTCGGACTCGGGAATCTTCTTTTTGGACTTGGGAACCTTCTTTTCAAACTCGGGAACTTTCTTGTCATAATCGGGAGCCATCACAGAACCTTGAACCTAACCCTTTATTCAGTCCACGGGGGTATCCTGTTCTCATTCCGCTAACCATAGCTGGGGTAGGAGTTGTGTTAATTATTTTTCTATGTTATGCTGAGTCCAACAAGAAATACCTGAAGAAGGCCGGAGGGCATATCGGCCGAAACATTGTACAGATAACAATGAAGATGAGGACAATAGTCTGTATAATGCAGATAATACTAATCATGAAGCATCATCTCAAACATTCAGAGAAAAAGTTGTCAAGTGAGACTAGGATAGTCCACATAGCGCAGTGGCTAATGTGCTGGACTGCAGCATCATAGTAAGCAAGTTCAATTACAGTAATACTATTACATTCACTTATGGACTATTACTCTTGGGAAAGGTATGAACCTCATCCCCTCAGTTATGGGTTTAATAGTACCACTACTGTTCTTCTCCAAATATGGCTTTGGGGGAGTCCTAATAGCATGCATGCTAACATACTGGATTGCAACATCATAGTAATCAAATTTGATTTCCAGTCGTGCTATTGCGTTCACTTTTGTATTAATGCCTTTCAGAAAAATATAAACACCATCATCCTCCAACTATGGGTTAAGTAGTACTGCTACTGTTTTTCTAGAATGGGGGCTTTGGCTTTGAATAACCTAAGAAGGTTGATATGCCTTTAAACAAAGAAACCAAACCAAACAAAGCCAACCTTCCAAATTAAGCACTACAAGAACAGAAAAAAAGGCTATCAAGACCTTAGAGTGATACAAGTATCCTCATTTTTCCAATCAATATAAGCAATGCAATGGTGGTAGTTGCTCTGATACCATAGCTTAGAATACATTGACTGTATCTGTTGTAGAGTGGTAAGAAGCTGAAGTTGAAATGATATTCCTGGATTTGTTAAATACTCAGGTATATAAATACCCTCATTGGGTATATACATGAGAGTGACTTCAGAGAGTTCTCTAGTGATAGAGAGAGAAAGATTAGACAGAGACAGAGACTTACTTGGTTCTTGCTAACTTCTTTGGCTGTCATCTTGTCATCATGTTCCTGTCTTCTATCTACTTCTTCTTTTTAACTAAGGGCTTCTTTTTTTCTGGGCTAGTTTTAGTCATTGCAATTAAAATAACCAACAAGTCTTTTGTTGCCTGATCAATCTTTTTTATTTAGCCCATGTTTTTCCATGCAGATGAGATATAAACCTACGCAGCAGCACATCTGCTCTGCTTCACAGTCTAGTTGAAACTAAAATATCTTTACTAACTAATCACGTGATGTGTGGGATTTGTGCGACTAGGGATCAGGGTCACCAACAGTCACATATTTTTCCACTGGTCCTCTTGAATTCAATTACAGGGTTTGTCAACAATTTATGACACCATAAATTGTAACAAGAATATGGGTTCAAGGCATTTAGGTATTGTAGGTTAACCTTCATTAAACAATACCAAAACATCTACTCCACCGTCCTTACACATTACACTATCATGTTCACTTTGGTTTTTATAGAATATGCTGACTGTATCCCCTGTAGAGAGGAGTACCCTGACGATGACACTAATCTGCATCTGATTGTGAGGCTCAAGTTCTGAATATCTGGGGGAGTGTAGTGTACTCTTTCAATGCCATTACTCCCAGTTTCACTCTGACCCATAGTGGTAATATGTCAGGGTCCCATGTATGGGTCAAATAGATCTATTTAAAAATTATTCATATTCAATAGTAATACTTGATGCATTATAACTAAATTGGTTTAAGAATAGTTACTTGAAGTGATAATTGTTTATTAAGGATTATTATTAGTTACTTGAAGGGATAATTGGTTACTAAGGATTATTATTGGTTACTAAGGATTATTATTAGTTACTTGAAGGGATAATTGGTTACTAAGGATTATTATTTGTTACTTGAAGGGATAATTGGTTTTAAGGATTATTATTAGTTACTTGAAGGGGATTATTATTGGGTTACTAAGGATTATTATTAGTTACTTGAAGGATAATTGGTTACTAAGGATTATTATTGGTTACTAAGGATTATTATTGGTTACTTGAAGGATAATTGTTTATTAAGGATTATTATTAGTTACTTGAAGGGATAATTGTTTACTAAGGATTATTATTGGTTACTAAGGATTATTATTAGTTACTTGAAGGGATAATTGGTTACTAAGGATTATTACTGGTTACTTGAAGGGATAATTGGTTACTAAGGATTATTATTGGTTACTAAGGATCATTATTAGTTGCTTGAAGAGATAATTGGTTACTAAGGATTATTATTGGTTACTAAGGATCATTATTAGTTGCTTGAAGAGATAATTGGTTACTAAGGATTATTATTGGTTACTAAGGATCATTATTAGTTGCTTGAAGAGATAATTGGTTACTAAGGATTATTATTGGTTACTAAGGATCATTATTAGTTGCTTGAAGAGATAATTGGTTACTAAGGATTATTATTGGTTACTAAGGATCATTATTAGTTGCTTGAAGAGATAATTGGTTACTAAGGATTATTATTAGTTACTTGAAGGGATAATACTAAGGATTGGTTACTAAGGATCATTATTAGTTGCTTGAAGAGATAATTGGTTACTAAGGATGGCTAAGGATTATTATTTGTTACTTGAAGGGATAATTGGTTACTAAGGATTATTATTGGTTACTTGAAGGGATAATTGGTTACTAAGGATTACTAAGGATTATTATTAGTTGCTTGAAGGGATAATTGGTTACTAAGGATTATTATCAGTTGCTTGAAGAGATAATTGTTACTAAGGATTATTATTGGTTACTTGAAAGGGATAATTGGTTACTAAGGATTATTATTAGTTACTTGAAGGGATAATTGGTTACTAAGGATTATTATTAGTTGCTTGAAGGGATAATTGGTTACTAAGGATTATTACTGGTTACTTGAAGGGATAATTGGGGATTATTAGTTGCTTGAAGGGATAATTGGTTACTAAGGATTATTATTAGTTACTTGAAGGATAATTGGTTACTAAGGATTATTACTGGTTACTTGAAGGGATAATTGGTTACTAAGGATTATTATTAGTTGCTTGAAGGGATAATTGGTTACTAAGGATTATTATTAGTTGCTTGAAGGATAATTGGTTACTAAGGATTATTACTGGTTACTTGAAGGGATAATTGGTTACTAAGGATTATTATTAGTTGCTTGAAGGGATAATTGGTTACTAAGGATTATTACTGTTACTTGAAGGGATAATTGGTTACTAAGATTATTATTAGTTGCTTGAAGGGATAATTGGTTACTAAGGATTATTATTAGTTACTTTACTAAGGATTATTATTAGTTACTTGAAGGGATAATTGGTTACTAAGGATTATTATTGTTACTTGAAGGGATAATTGGTTACTAAGGATTATTATTAGTTACTTAAAATCATAGTTATTTACTAAGCTTAGTTTAGATGTGGCACAAAGCCAGAAGTATGGGGCGCCTGTGAGAATCAAACTCGCTAACAATGGTTTGCGAATCTAGCTTGCTTGAAACCATATAACTGTGTGCAAACAAATGACTATTATTAAATACAAATAATTATTTTCAATCAAAAAACAGTGTCCAATAATTTGTACTAGATAGGAATATTATATAACCGTGTGCCAAAAAAAAAAGCCAATAAAAAACAACTACACAAAAATGTACAATGAATGTAATTCTTTAACCTCTAGGCATAAAATAACTGTGAACATGCCATTAAAATCAATCAATCACTTTTGGTATTTTTTTCTTTTTAATACTATTAGAATGTTTTTAAAAACTATCTCTTTTTGTTTTTTGAGGTTTCTTTTTCAGCTGAAAATAAATTTTCTTCAAATTTTTATTACATTTTAACTGGATAGCCAATTATTTGGAGTAGATACTTTTATACACAGACACACACACACACACACATATATATATATGTTGGGTGGGTGGGTGACTTTAAAAGTATCTACTTTGCTATATATGAATATATTCTTCAACTGCAACTCCCACGTTTTCACTGTAGTAGCATTAGTAGTTAATCCAAAAAGTGCACAATGTATTTTTCGTAAAATACAGAGCATTGATATATATATGTGTGTGTGTGTATATATATATATATATATATATATATATATATATATATATATATATATAGAGAGAGAGAGAGAGAGAGAGAGAGAGAGAGAGAGAGAGAGAGAGAATGTTGTTGAATTCTTTGAAACAACTGATTTTTAATGAGCATAGAAAATTTGAATAAAAAAATGTTAATTGGCATGGGAAGGACAAGATAAAAATTTTTAAAAAATGAAACCTAATTCAGATTTTTAGATATTCATCAGAAAAATGAAAACAAAATGTACAAATAATCCTAACATTTTTTACACGTATTATTATTAAATGAAAAGAGGAAAGGGCAGAAGGTGGTGCTGATGATTCAGATGTGAAATTTAGCCAAATTATTATTAAATGAAAATAGGAAAATACTGAAAAGGAACCGTTGTTGTAGTAGTAGTAGTAGTAGTGATGACTGGATGGACCTGTGGATATACCACAGTATGTTAATTTAATTATCACAACATTTAATATGTTTACTTAAGAGCTATTGCAATAATATCTCAATATGTAAAAATATGATAATCCTGATTTAACTTTCTCTCTCTCTTTTCTTTCTTTCCTTCTTTTCCTTATGTTCAATTAGCATAACAGATTAGCGTTATCACTTCCACATGCTCACTTCATCTCTCTATCTTTCCTCTACTCTGTTTCTTTCTTTCTTATTATATTTTTTCTATGTTGCATGTCCTTTTTCTTTCATTTCTTTCTTTATAATAAAAATGGAATGGTTCATTACGTAGCTGAGGTGACAACACTCATAAGAAATAAAATTCAACAGATAAGCAACACCAGATAATCCGGATTTACATCTTTGGATTCCATCTGAGATGATTTGGATGGTCCCATTTTTAACCAGAGGGTGTTGCAAGATGATAATGATCGTACTTTTAAGGAATACAAGTATTGATATACAGATGAAGAGAGGAAAGGACAGAAGGTTGTGGTGATGATGCTTTCAGGGGCTGGGTTAGCTCAGTCGGTAGAGTTCGGCTAGAAACCACAAGGTTCCTAGTTCGACACCGGCCATCACCAACTCAGTGTATGAGTATCACAGGGATCTGTGTGGTAAAGTAAGGAGCTGATGGTAGGTGTGGCGCTCAATCTCAGATGCAAAAAAAACAATCTCCTTGGTCTAGTGAAAAGGGGATAGACTACTTGCTGATCGGCTGACACCGACTTTAGGCCACCCCGACGATTTTTATTTATTAACTGAAAAAAGGAAAAATACAGAAAAGGAACCCTTGTTGTAGTAGTAGTAGTAGTAGTAATGATGACTGGATGGACCTGTGGATATACCACATTATGTTAATTTAATTATTACAACATTTGATATGTTTACTTAAGAGCTATTGAAAATTACTTCAATATGTAAAAATATGATAATCTTGATTTAACTTTCTCTCTCTCTCTTTTCTTTCTTTCCTTCTTTTCCTTATTAATGTTCAATTAGCATAACAGATTAGCGTTATCACTTCCACATGCTCACTTCCTCTCTCTATCTTTCTTTCTTATTATATTTTTTCTATGTTGCATGTCCTTTTTCTTTCATTTCTTTCTTTATGATAAAAACGGCCATCACCAACTCAGTGTATGAGTATCACAGGGATCTGTGTGGTAAAGTAAGGAGCTGATGGTAGGTGTGGCGCTCCGTCTTAGATGCAAAAGAAAAACAATCTCCTTGGTCTACCTTGCTGATCGGCTGACACCGACTTTAGGCCACCCTGACGATTTTTACTTATTAAGTGAAAAAAGGAAAAATATTCAAAGGGAACCGTTGTAGTAGTAGTAGTAATAGTAATGGTAATGGTAATTTTGGAACCACCATTTATGATGATGATGATGATGATATGTTATCAGTCAAGTTTCATAATAATAGACACTTCTTAGATGTTTCTATATTTACTTTCATTGTAGTACTTACGAAAAGTATCCATTATGGCTACACAATACAAGACATTGCTTAAAGATATAACTTCCTGTATAAATTGGTATATTTTTTTGTTTTGTTTTGTTTTTTTTTTCTTCATTTATCAAGTAGAGAGTTTAATGCCCTCCAGTGAAAGAGTCTTGTGTACAGTTGTTTCTAGTTTTGTGTAAATGTCTCTTTGTGTTGGTTGTTCCCCAGATGGCTACACTTATCTAACATTGTAAATAGGGTATTAAGATATACCAGACAATACATCAGCAAAATTTTAGTTACTCTTCTGTTGGTTAGATTATTTTTATTTTCTATTTCTTCCCCATTTTATATTCTTCTTTTCTCTTTTGAGTCAGCATTTGTTTGTTTTTTTTTTGTTTTTTTTTTAATTTATTGTGATTTTCCTCTTCCTCCTCTGGCCACACTATCCCTCTTTCTTGACTGTATCTCCTATCCCTCTCCAGTGACTATTCCCCCACTCTCTCTCTCTTCCTTGACTGTACCACCTTATCTCTCTTCCGTGACTGTTCCCTCAGCCCCTCTGCCTTGATTTTCACATATCTTTCCTTGACTGTACCCCACTATCTCTCTTCCTTGACTGTCCTCCCACTATCTCCCTTCTTTGACTGTCCCCCCAATCTCTCTCCTTGACTGTCCCCCCAATCTCTCTTCCTTGACTGTCCCCCCACTATCTCTCTTCCTTGACTGTCCCACCTCTCTCTTCTTGACTGTCCCCCACTATCTTTCTTCCTTGATGTCCCCCCAATCTCTCTTCTTGACTGTCCCCCACTATCTTTCTTCTTGACTGTCCCCAGTCTCTCTTTCCTTGACTGTCCCCCACTATTTTCTTCTTGACTGTCCCCCAATCTCTCTTCCTTGACTGTCCCCCAATCTCTCTTCCTTGACTGTCCCCCCAATCTCTCTTCCTTGACTGTCCCCCACTATCTTTCTTCCTTGACTGTCCCCCAGTCTCTCTTCTTGACTGTCCCCACTATCTTTCTTCCTTGACTGTCCCCCACTATCTCTCTTCCTTGACTGTCCCCCCACTATCTCTCTTCCTTGACTGTCCCCCACTATCTCTCTTCCTTGACTGTCCCCCCACTATCTCTCTTCCTTGACTGTCCCCCTCCAATCTCTCTTCCTTGACTGTCCTCCCCACTATCTCTCTTCCTTCACTGTCCTCCCCATCTCTCTTCTTCACTGTCCCACTATCTCTCTTCCTTCACTGTCCCCATTATCTTTCTTCCTTGACTGTCCCCACTATCTCTCTTCCTTGACTGTCCCCCACTATTTCTCTTCCATGACTTTCCCCCTCTATCTCTCTTCCTTGTCTGTATCTGCTCACTTCATTGATCATATTTCTATCCCTCTGCCTTTACTAAATCTTCTATCCTTCCATGACTGTACCTCCTCATTTTTCTGCCTTGACCGTATCTCTTCTCTCTCTTCCTTGACTGTATCTCCTCATCTCTCTGCCTTGACCGTATCTCCTCATCTCTCTCGTCCTTGACAGTATCTCCTCATCTCTCTCGTCCTTGACAGTATCTCCTCTCTCTCTCTCGTCCTTGACAGTATCTCCTCTCTCTTCTCTTTCCTTGACTGTATCTCCACTCTCTCTTCCTTGTCTGTATCTCCACTCTCTCTTCCTTGTCTGTATCTCCACTCTCTCTTCCTTGTCTGTATCTCCACTCTCTCTTCCTTGACTGTATTCCTCTCTCTCTTCCCTTGACCGTATCTCCTCTCTCTCGTCCTTGACGTATCTCTCTCTCTCCTCCTTGACGTATCTCCTCTCTCTCTTTCCTTGACCGTATCTCCTCTCTCTCCTCTCTCTCTTCCTTGACCGTATCTCCTCTCTCTCTTCCTTCCTTTCTCCCTTGACTGTCTCTCCTCCTCTGTATCTTCTCCCTCTCCTCCTTGACGTATCTCTCTCTCTCCTCCTTGACCGTATCTTCTCTCTCTCTCCTCCTTGACCGTATCTTCTCTCTCTCTCCTCCTTGACCGTATCTTCTCTCTCTCTCCTCCTTGACCGTATCTCCTCTCTCTCTTCCTTGACTGTATCTCCTCTCTTCTTCCCTTGACCGTATCTCCTTTCTCTCTTCCTTGACCGTATCTTTCTCCTCTCTTCCTTGACTATTTCTCTCTTCCTTGACCGTATCTTCTCCCTCTCCTCCTTGACCGATCTTCTCTCTCTCTCCTCCTTGACCGTATCTTCTCACTCTCCTCCTTGACCGTATCTTCTCTCTCTCTCCTCCTTGACCGTATCTTCTCTCTCTCTCCTCCTTGACCGTATCTTCTCTCTCTCTCTCCTTGACTGTATCTCCTCTCTCTCCTCCTTGACCGTATCTTCTCTCTCTCTCCTCCTTGACCGTATCTCCTCTCTCTCTTCCTTGACCATATCTCCTTTCTCTCTTCCTTGACCGTATCTTCTCTCTCTCTCCTCCTTGACCGTATCTTCTCTCTCTCTCCTCCTTGACCGTATCTTCTCACTCTCCTCCTTGACCATATCTTCTCTCTCTCTCCTCCTTGACCGTATCTTCTCTCTCTCTCTTCCTTGACTGTATCTCCTCTCTCTCTTCCTTGGCTGTATCTCCTTATCTTTCTTCCCTTACTTCCTTCTATCTCCCTGCTTTGATTGTCCCCCCCCATCTCTGTAAACCCTAACTTTCTCTGTATTCCTTGATTTCTCTCCTTTCCTCCTTGATTTCTCTTCGCTGTCCTCCCTCCCTCCCTCCCTCCCTCCCTCCCTCTCTTCCTCCCTCCCTCTTTATTCCTTTATTTCTATCCTTCTCTGCCTGTATTCTTTGGTTTCTCCCTCTTATCTCTATTTTCTCATTATATTCCTTGCTACACCTCTTTATCTCTTTCTATCCCCCCCACACCTGTTCCTTTGTCCTTTTCTTTAAAGAAAGTTCCATTCCTTATCCCTCGTTCATCACATCCTCTTCTTTGTATTTTCCATCACCTTTCTAGCTTTGTCTTATGTCATTTCTTCCTTTTCTCTCTTTGTTTTTCTCTTTCCTCTCTCTAATTTTATTCTGCCCTGTCGGTGGGGCATTAGAATGCACCGACTGCACCTCTGCAGAGGGGTAAGACTCCCCCAATGGGGCCACCTGATAATAACCCTAGATAGCTTGACATGCCATTAAAATTAATCAGTGACATCTCACTGTTGAAAGAAGTGTCTCTTCAAGCATACATTGCATTTGTTGTCAAGTTATATCAAGGCTACACAACTAGTTCTCTGCCTGTCAACTGGGGTGTTAGAATGCACTGACTGCACCTCTGCAGAGGGGTAAGACTCCCCCAATGGAGCCACATGTTGGCCGTGGGTGGCATTCGTGATGCTTAAGGATAGAGCTCAGGGGCATGAGCAGTTCATGACTTGCAATACTCCACTTTGGCCCTATCTTAGGCTAGACGGGCGGTCAGAGAGGCCCCCTCCGATCAATCGGCTGGTCACGTCAAGCCCTAGCACCTATATGATTTTCCCAACCTTATTGCCCTTATGGCAAGCCCCAACCCCTTTTTATCATATGGGTGCTAGAAGGCAGTGACTGAGGGTCTACATGTCCTGGGAATGACGTTAAACTCTATCTGATGGTGAGGTTCGAGTTCTGGAGGTTTGGGGAATGTGGAGCACCCCATCCATCACCATTGCTCCCTGGTCCACTCTGACCCGGAGTGGTAGTACCTGTTAGGTCCCATCTATGGGTTAAATAGAAAAACATGAGTTGATAAACAAAATTGTATTATGCATTAAGAATGAATTTATTTCACAACTTTGTCGGCATTAAATGACCCACTGAGGTTGATATGCCATAAAACAAAACAAAACAAACTAATTTTATTCTTCCATCTCAACACTTATAACATTATTTTTTTTAAATATCCATTTTTCTTTTCTCTCTAAAATCTATTTGTTTTCTAAGGTGTCTTTTTCATTCATTTTAGGTTCCATTCATTCATCACTCCTTTTTTTCTTTCCTTTCATTCATTCCTTTTTTCTCTTTCATTTTTTCTTTCTTTCCCTATTCTCTCTCATTCCTTTCTTCTTTCCTTCCTCTCATTTGTTCCTTCCTCCTCTTTTTCGTTTCCTTCTCTTTCCTCCTTTCTTTCCCTCTCTCATTCGTTCCTTCTCCTCTCTTTCCTTCCTCCTCTCTTTCCTTCCTTCCTTCTCTTTCCTCCTTTCTTTCTTTTCTCTCTTTCTATCATCTTTTCCCTTCCTTCATTTTTTTTTCTTCTTCATACAATTTTATTTTATTTTATTTTTCATAGCTAATTATCTGTCAAACTTTATATTTTTACAGGTCTCTCTCTCTCTCTCTCTCTCTCTCTCTCTCTCCCTCTCTCTCTCTCTCTCTCTCTCTCTCTCTCTCTCTCTCTCACACAAAACCTACTTTATCAGCAACATTCAAGTATTCCACCTGTTCTGTTCCCTAATTAGTCAATAGTTAAAGCACAACACTCACTTGGATTCATGTCTTCTTACTCTCATAATAACACACAAACATACATTCAAATAAATGTGTGTATTCTTGGCTATTTGTACAATTATCATTAAATACATACACACACACACACACTCTCCTATCATTCACATGTGGGGCCAGTTTGAGATATAAAGTGAAAGTAGCTCTAAAAAAAAAAAACTACTCGTCATTTTAAATAATTAACAAACAGAATTTTTTTTTCATGTTTTTGTTTTGTTTATGACTTCTGTATGAAAGAGAAAAATGAAAAGATTTTGTCTGAGATTTTCTGATAAGGTGTTATTAATATTTGATTTCCTTTTTGAATTATCCATTTTTTTTTTCATTCGCATTTTGACCAGTCCATTCTCTGGCCCTTTTTCAAGTAATGATGTCCTACGCAATTTTGTTGTTGCTGATCTTATTTCATTTATACTTTTTATTTCAGATTTTTAAATACATATATATATATATATATATATATATATATATATATATATACATGTTGTATATTTTGGCAGCAAGTTATTTTGTAGGCAGGTGTTATTGAACAACACTGAACATTTCTTTTTCATTATTTGGATTTGGATTTTTTCCAGTCTTCTGGCAATCTTTCAAATGTTAAGATCCAGTTGGAATAGGATTCTTCCCATACCACCTGCACGAGCACTTTTGACTGCTTCTTCAGTCGTCATCAGGGGGGTATATGATTTGGTGTTAGTTCTGTTTTAGTTCTTTTATCTATTTTGTCTTTAAATTAGAAGAGTTTGTTATTTTTAGAGGGTTGCGTGATTAGTGTATTAGTTATTAAAGATAGCTAATATATTATGACCGATGTTGAATGCTTTTTTATTGATGCTAGGTTTTTTAATCAAATCCCTAAACCCTACATATAAATACATTATGTTGATGACATATTTATAACTGCACAGTCCCCTGATGCAATCAAAACATTAAAATACACCCTCAAAAAAAAATCTGTACTAAAATTTACAATAGAACACAACATTAACAAAGAATCCCCTTCCTAGATGTACTTACCGATTCTAGTATCAATAAATTCATCACATCAGTATATAAAAAATCAACCAGCCTAAACTCCCCATTACTTAATTACCACAGTGAATGTCCCCTAAAATATAAAAAAATAGCCCTCATTAAAAACCTAATCCATAGAGCCTTCTACATTTCCTCATCTAAAACAATATTCTACAAAGAACTTTGTAATATTAAACAAACCCTCATTAATAACAACTTCCCCAACAAAACCGTAGATCAACAAATAAAACTATATCTGCACACCATTCACAAAAATCACAATAACAACCCAACAACAATAATAACAGAATCAATCTATACTACAGAAATCAAATGCACAAAAACTACAAATCTGATGAACATGTAATAACCAACATCATACAGAGACACATCAAACCTGTCGACCAACAACAACAAAATAAAACTAATTATCTACTACACCAAATTCAAAACCTCAAACCTTCTCATTAAAAATAACACAAACTCTCCTAAAAACTACCTAAATCAAACTAAGGTAGTCTATAAATTCACTTGATGGTTCTGAGAGTGCCTCTCAGATAACAAATCAAGTATTAATAGCTACATTGTACATACCACTACAACACTCTCCCGTCGCCTTACATACCATCTCTCTGATACTAGTGCCATAAAACAACATCTAATTACAAAACACCTAGATAAATTCACCTCCTCCGACATTAGGAAAATTCTCACAGAAAATACGAAAATCATCTATAAAAATAACAATAAGAAACGCCTACAAATTCTTGAGGCAATATTGCTTTTAATGCTTCAAAAAACTTTTATTTTACTTTTTATAACACAAACAAGTGAAACATACACGAAACCCTTACAATAACAACAAATATTATATATATATATATATATATATATATATATATAAAAGTAAAGTTAGCAGAGTGGCCTATATTTAGTATCAGCCAGACTATGAGGGAATCTATCTCCTATTTGCTAGCACTAGACTAAGGAAATTGTTTTTGTGGAGATGGAGCACCACACCTACTATCAGCTCCCCACCTAACCACACAGAGAAGAGTACATAATCTGTGTTACTCAGTTGGTGAAACTGGTATCAAAACAGGAAACAGGATTCCTAGGTGAGTGCTCTACCAACTGAGCTAAACAAATGATCATAACACACACATCTATCTATCTATCTATCTATCTATCTATCTATCCATATATATATATATATATATATATTATATATATATATGATCGTTTTCTGTAATTTAGTTGCATTATTTGTACATTTATAATCTTATGTAGATTGAAACATATGTATGTAACCAAAAATATTAAAATGTAGCAGTACAAAAATAAGCAAACTCTTCTCTCTCTCTGCAAATATATATATATATATATATATATATATAGACACACATATATATATAGACACATATTCTCGTCATATAAAGGAACACATACACACACATCTTTTTAACAAAATAACTGACTTGACTTTAAATATGTTGACCCAACTGAGTACAGTAGAGATCAACTGCTAGACCACCTGCAATAGGAAATGATCTCATGTTTTTTCCAAACCCAGGCGATTTGAGATTCTTAATAATCAGGATTTATATTGAAATATAGGTTTTTGAATCTAACAGTTGTCATGGGAGTGTGAAACTTGTTATTTTTATGTTTTGAGTGAAAAGATTTTTTTTTCTTTACTTGTTAAAAAGTAAGTGTTTTTTTTAAATTTGGTATTTTAGTCAGGATATATTTACAAATCAAGGCACAGCTGAGAAAAGTAGTACACCACAATTTACAACAATAACAATATTGTACGAGTCCATCTTGCTTAACCTTCCCTCTTTAACAGTTGTAAACATACACGATATACATACTTTCATTTTATATATATATATATATATATATATATATATATATAAGAGAGTTTCATAATTTGCTTGAAGCATTGTGTATGTATTGGTTAGGAGGTTGATTTAGAAGGCTATCACAAACTATTTCCAAACTGCATTGTGATAGCCTTCTAAATCAACCTCCTAACCTATATATATATATATATATATATGTGTGTTGTGTTAAACTGTATTGACAATTCTTGTTGGACAAGTTTTTGTTCAATCCTTTCTAATTTTCTGGTCATCTTTTTTGGTGTCAGGGTGGAACTGGTGTAGCAGTGCACCAAAGGTTTCATTATGAGCGCTTTCGGCAATTCGATTTGCCATCTTCAGGTAGGAAACTGATTGTATATTCAGTGTTTCGTTTTTAAGGGAAACGGGCAGTAGCATAGGAATTGGAAGTGGGAGGTAGTAACAATTGGTAGGTGGAGGTTGTAGGAATTGGTAGTAGTTTGAATGAATGATGCAGTTGAGATTTATATATATATATATATATATATATATATATATATATATATATAATTTAGTTATATTTGTAAATAGTGTGCTCTATCAGTGATAAACCATATATATGTCTGGTTAGCTAAGACATAGTCAATGGTGCTTGGTGACTGTTAGTTCTTGATCACATTGGTGAGAAACTGACAGTCACCAAATCCCATTGGTTCTGTTTCTATGCTATCCTAACTTATATATATATTATTTAGGCAGGTATTATTAAAGACCATAGAATATTTCTTCTTTAAGATCTTCAGTTGTAGACATTCAAGTTTTCTAGTAGTTTTTCATATATTGGGATCTAGATGGTGAAGAAAATATCCCATATTTTTTACCCAAGTACTTTCAACCATTTTGCTAGTCATCCTTAGGAGATTGTTGATTGTAATGTTGTGTGTGTGTATATGGGGTCGAAAATAGAGGAAAAAGTAGATATAACAACACAGCAACTAAATTCAATTGATATTTTGCCTCGGTATTTAGTGAAGATTCCTCAGAATGCTATTTAGACAAATACTATTTACAGTCTGCTTTTATACTGAAAAGATAATTTTAGGTAAGGGTAAAGGATGGAAAGAGGGGAGGGTTTTGGTATGTTGCATAGATAGGGGAAGTGAAAAAGGAAGTGATGGGTTTAATTTGTGTGGAATGGTATTTTTATGAGGTCAATTAATTGTCTTTGAAGAAATT
>CM042148.1:78695069-78732569 GCA_023376005.1 Doryteuthis pealeii
ATATATATATATGAGAGTACGTAAATAAACAGTGCGTTTATTTGATATGGCTTTTAGCCGACAATTTTTGGAGGATATGTGCTTAATTGAAGTCATACCTAATTTTTGAAAATTAATTAGTTAATAATTAATGAATATGGGTATATATAATTAGTTGCATTAGTAGCATGGATATATATAATTAATGAATATATATATATATATATATATATATATATATATGTAGGTTTGCTTTGTTATAGGAAATGGAATTAGTCACCTGAGTTCAAATTTTGGACAAGATTGATAGCATTTCACTTCACACTAAAGCCTATGAGAAAAGCATGAAACCAGCTATTCTTCCTTCATCTATGGGTAAATAGTTGGGCAGATTGGGTCTTTTTGTGATCTTAAACAAATCATGGAAACAACACCTCACAAAGAAGCAGCTGCACAGCCACTTGCCCCCTATCACACAAACCATCAAGTGACAAGATATGCTGGACACTGCTGGAGAAGCAAAGACGAACTCATAAGCGACACCCTCCTGTGGAAGCCAGCACATAGACATGCCAGTGCAGGTTGTCCAGCAAAGACCTACATTGACAAGTTTTGTACAGATACTGAATGCTGCACAGAGGACCTCCCAAGAGCAAGTTTGGCGAGAGATTTTTATGGATATCCATGCTACTAATGCAACATGATGATGCAACTAATACTCAGCTAAAAATTGGTCTGTTCTCTCATCCTGCTCTGTAGTGGAGGGGTTGGGTAAATACATGTTGGTTCATCAATAAGTCTACAGCCTAATGAAGAAAAAAAGTATCTATTTACACAAATCTTTATATTTTTTCAACATAATCTCCTTTGTTGACATTGCACTTGATTCATTGGTGAATATTAATCCAACAAATTTGATGTTATGCAGTAAAAACTTCAGCTGCCCTGTCAGCTGGGGTTGTAGAATATGCTGACTGCACATTTACAGAAGGGTAGGGTCCCCTGTTGGCCGTGGGTGGTGATCCATACTGCCTGAATACAGGATTGTGATGGTTGAGCGATTTGTGACCAGGGTACTAAGTGGTCTTGTGATATGCAACACTTCACTTCAGCCCTTATTTGGGCTAATCAGGTGATCAAAGAGGCTTTATCCAATCAATCGGCTTGACATGTCAAACCCTAGCACCTATATGATTGTCCCAATCATATATTTTTTAAATTGTTCTTATGGCAGATACCCAACCATTTTTACATATGTGCTAGAAGGTAGTGGCTGAGGATCAACCATCAGTATTTATAAATACACAAGAAGTTAATGAAAATAATTTCTATAAATTTATCAATACACATAAAGTTAATAAAAGGTATTTCTATGAACGAATCATCTATATAAAAAAAAGACTAGATTTGGCATTGAATAACCCACAAGGCTTGATATGCCATTAAACCAAATAACCAATTTCAGATCGGAATTCAACTAATAACTGTGTATCAGGCTTCAGACTTATAGATACATACACACACACACACACACACCACACACACTATATATATATATATATATATATATATATAAGCTTTTGTAACTTTTTGTGTCAAATCTATCAACACTTCTACTTTAGGAAGAAACCTTTTTGTCATAATGTGCAATTATACTGTTCCAATGAAAAAAATTATTTTAAGGAAATAACTTTAAGGTAGGAAGGTCATTTCTTTGGCTTCAAAATAATTTGATATTTAAGAATAGTCCTTACTCTTTAGTTCATATTTATATTCTCAGGAAATTTAAACCCATTTTTGATTTAATTTCTCATAGACCACCAGATTTTTTTTTCTTTTTTACTTGGTCTCTAAAAGATTACTTTCATAATTAAAAAAGAAAAAGTTTTTTTATTGCAAAGTTTGATCAAGAAAAATCTCATCTGATAAATTTAGTAATTAAACCAAAAACAATAAATCTAAGTCCACACCTTCAGTATCTTCAGTTTTTGCTATTTGCTATTTACACTGTTTCAGTATCTTCATTTGCTATTTACACTGTTTCAGTATCTTCATTTGCTATTTACACTGTTTCAGTATCTTCATTTGCTATTTACACTGTTTCAATATCTTCTTTTGTTATTTACACTGTTTCAGTATCTTCATTTGCTATTTACACTGTTTACTTCATTTGCTATTTACACTGTTTCAGTATCTCATTTGCTATTTACACTGTTTCAGTATCTTTTGCTATTTACATTGTTTCAGTATCTTCATTTGCTATTTACACTGTTTCAGTATCTTCTTTTGCTATTTGTTTCAGTATCTTCTTTTGCTATTTACACTGTTTCAGTATCTTCATTTGCTATTTACACTGTTTCAGTATCTTCATTTGCTATTTACACTGTTTCAGTATCTTCATTTGCTATTTACACTGTTTCAGTATCTTCTTTGCTATTTACACTGTTTCAGTATCTTCATTGTTTCAGTTCTTCATTTGCTATTTACACTGTTTCAGTATCTTCATTTGCTATTTACATTGTTCAGTATTTTCACTTATTTGCTATTTACACTGTTTCAGTATCTTCATTTGCTATTTAAACTGTTTTCAGTATCTTCATTTGCTATTTACACTGTTTCAGTATTTCATTTGCTATTTACACTGTTTCAGTATCTTCATTTGCTATTTACACTGTTTCAGTATCTTCTTTTGCTATTTACACTGTTTCAGTATCTTCATTTGCTATTTACACTGTTTCAGTATCTTCATTTGCTATTTACACTGTTTCAGTATCTTCATTTGCTATTTACACTTCATTTGCTATTTACACTGTTTCAGTATCTTCATTTGATATTTACACTGTTTCAGTATCTTCATTTGCTATTTACACTGTTTCAGTATCTTCATTTGCTATTTACATTGTTTCAGTATCTTCATTTATTTACACTGTTTCAGTATCTTCATTTGCTATTTACACTGTTTCAGTATCTTCATTTGCTATTTACACTGTTTCAGTATCTTCATTTGATATTTACACTGTTTCGGGTATCTTCATTGGCTATTTACACTGTTTCAGTATCTTCATTTACACTGTTTCAGTATCTTCATTTGCAGTATGCTTCATTTGCTATTTACACTGTTTCAGTATCTTCATTTGCTATTTACACTGTTTCAGTATCTTTATTTGTTATTTACACTGTTTCAGTATCTTCATTTGCTATTTACACTGTTTCAATATCTTTCATTTGCTATTTACACTGTTTCAGTATCTTCATTTGCTATTTACACTGTTTCAATATCTTCATTTGCTATTTACACTGTTATTATTTGTGCATAAGATGCACTATTTTTTCCAGATTTTTTCATTCAAAAGTTAGGGTTGCAGGAATGAGTTAAACTTAACAGAGGGTCAGGCAAGAAATTATTTTTTGCTTAATATTGATGATAAACCATATGTAGATCTAAATTAGAATAGTTTAGACACAGTAAGTGGCATTTGTTGACTGTTAGTTTCCCGTCTATCTGTTCATTAGACTTAATCTAACTTATACCTATATCTATCATATATATATATTATTTTCACCTGCCATAGAGACAAAATTTAAGCAAGTTATACTCACAGAACATTGTTGTAAATTCTGATGTTCTATTTTCCTCATATATACCCTAATCTTTAGGTATATCTTTACTAAAGTAATAAAAAAAACTAAAATAAACGTACTTACTCATCTGAATGCAAACAACAGATAAGGAAGAAGAGAAAGAGATTAAAAGAATCATTTCATATATATATGTGTGTGTGTGTGTGAGCATACATAATAAACTTTGATTCTCAATAGGCTGAAGTATAAAATTTTGATCCTAAGTAAAGGTAATCAAGTGATACATTGAGGGGAAGAAAGTGATAGGCAGAATGTAAGAGATTGGTCAGTTTTTTTACTCAATTGCAAATTACAACTAATTAGAACCAAGTTAAATGGAATTTTTTCAAACATAACTCAATCCTAAAAGTAAGGAATAATTTAGTATAATTTTCATGTCATTAAGCTAAACAGTAAAAAAGCTATTAGGAGACAAATGTTGATTCGCTCAACTTTGGTATAATAATAATAATAATAATAATAATAATAATAATAATGATTATTTGTATATATATATATATATATATATATATATATATATATATATATATATATATATATATATACTCACTCCTAAGTAGAGTGCTACAGATATGTTGATCCTAAATAGAAGTGCCAATATGTAATCCAAACATTTGTTATATTAATACTCGTGTTCCTTACTTGTATGACTGTTATCATCTTGCAACACCCTCTGGTTAAAAATGAGACCATCCAAATTGACCAAGATGAAATGCAAAAATGTAAATCCTGATTATCTGGTGTTGCTTATCTGCCGAATTCTTATTTCATATGAGTCATCACCTCAACTAAATAATGGACAATACCATTTTTTATTATAAAGAAAAAAAGGGAAGAAAAATGACATGCCACACAGAAAAACAAGAAAGAAAGTAGAGGGGGAAGATAGAGAGAAGGGGTGAGTATGTGGAAGCATTAATGCTGATCTGTTTCTATCAAACATTATGAAAAGAAGGAAAGAAAAAATAAAAGAGTGAGAGTTAAATCAAGATTATTATATTTTTTACATATTGAACTATTTTGCAATAGTTTTGAACTAAACATACCAAACATTGTAATAATTAGATTATTATGCTGTCGTATAACCACAGGTCTTGCTAGTATGTATTTTACTAATAAAATTGATGAATGATCCTCTGGTTCCATTGTAATTTTTTTTTCTTTAAATTTTCTTCTTTTTTTTTTTTAATTATTTAAGTGCCAAATAATATTCTGAAATAGTGGAAAACTGGTGGTTATGGGGGGAGGATGCAAGAAGCAAAACGTTCATAAAAATGTGTTGCAGGACTTTTACACATTTAAAGGTGTTGAAATATTTTAGCTCTTGAAAATATAATATAAATTTAGGTTTCTCCTTCAAAACATTAAAATATTGAATTTGAATAGTATATTCAGCCCATCTTTACTTCAAGATCTTATATAAAATTTGTTTTTCGGGGGAGGGTGGGAGTCATAACTAAATTTAGTGCTGTAGAAAGAAAATGACTTTCTAAATTTATATAACTTTGAAAGAGCAGGAATTAAGGTCTTTAGAAAACTATTTGTGGGATTTTTTGTTTGTTGTATTTTTGCTTTAATTCATAGAACTATATTAAAAAAAAAAATAAATAAATAAACAAAATGAACATCCAGGTTTCTTTTCAAATGAAATGTATTTTTATATTTATAGAATTTATCTCACAAGAAGCTGAATGAAAAGCCAAACATTTTTAGTTGAAAACACTTGTCCCGTGGAATATTGATAAAGTGTGAGAAAATATATTGCCTTCAAAATGTCCTCTGAACCAAAGAGCGGTGAATCCTGCCAATGTGGAGCCAGGTTTGTGCAATCTTTATTTGTTCAATTTATAGTACTTTAAGCCAAGCTGCACTTATTCAAAATGCTTATTTATTTATTTATTTTTTAAATGTGCCTTGTATTTCAGAATATTTTTTATACTATGTATTTGAAATTTTTTCTGCATATTTCAATGTATATATATATATTATAACTTGCTTGAAGCATTGTGTTTATATTGGTTTGGTGGTTGGTTTTGAAGGCTATCACAATGCAAGTGTAACGAAAAATAATGTAACTATGGTGTTGTTTGTTAACCTTTAATTTATTCTTAATATTTCAAGATAAAATCTCTTAACTTTATCTTGAAATATTAAGAATAAATTAAAGGTTAACAAACAACACCATAGTTACTTTATTTTTCTTTATACTTGCATTGTGAAAGCCTTCAAAACAAACCACCAAACATATATATATATATATATATATATATATATATATATGAGGAGTGGAGGATTTGAATAAATCTGACAAAATGTAGTTGAGAATAGAGAAAAGTGTAGATAAAACAGCACAAAACAGATGAAGCTTCATTCAATATGAGGCGAAATATCCACTAAATTCACATTGTTTTATCCACGCTTTCGTCTATTCTCAACTACATATATATATATATATATATATAATATATATGAATATGAGGGTGGGTTGAAAAGTTCATGTGATGACGTATATATTTTTGATGTCTTTTTTTTATCAATGGGGTCCAAGTATTGCAACACCAAGAAAAGAAGTGAGTGTGGTTGAACTGCAAGGGGGGCTGTTGGAAAAAAAAAACTCATTTTGGACATATTCCATGAGACTATCTTGGGCTGGTTTCGCTCAGTTGGTAGAGCATTTGCCTAGGAATTGCAAGGTTCTGGGTTCAATACCAGTTCTGACCAACTCAGCGCATGAATAGCCAAACTTGAGTAACCTGATCTCTGTGGTAAAGCATCTGGGAGCTGATGGTAGATATGGCTCACCACCTCAGCAAAAGTAATCTCCCTTGCCTAGTGCAAGCAATAAGGGGATAGACTCCCTTGCTGTTCAGCTGATATTGACAATAGGCCACTCCACTGGCTTTAGTACTGATTGCTTAGCCTATGAACTTTTTATCTGACCCTCATATTTTATTACAAGCAGTACCTGTTAAAATTCCACTCTTAAACAAATGGTTTTCGTTAACAATCTAATTGACAGGGAATAGTATACATAAAAAAATAAAATTATTATTAGATTATTCAGACCATATTAACTTTAGGCACCCCTTTTTGATCTTGATTAAGTTGGACATGTTTTTCATTTACACTGTCAATATCCGGTTGTTTGTTAGGGGTTAGGGTTAGGGGTTAGCTTTATAATAAAAAGAAATCTAAAAATCATCTGTTAAAACAACCAGATATTGACGGTGTAAATGAAAAACATGTCCTTTCTTAATCGAGATCAAAACGGGGTGCCTAAAGGTAATATGGTCCGATTATTCATTACTCAATTTAATATTAATAAAAGCATTCTTTGTTTCTTTCTTTTACACATTTCTCTCTATCTGTTTATTGATTTATCTTTCGTTTGTTCCTCTATCTTCATTTCCTTCCATTCCAATGAAGCAGACAATAAGCATCTGATGTATAGTCTTATCATTTACTCTTCCCTTTCTTTCTTTCTTAATATATTTTCTTTCTTTCTTTCCTCAGAATCAAAATGGAATAGCTCATTATTTATCTTAGGTGATGACAGAGCGTAACATTCAAACACCTGGGTTCATGTCTTATTCTATTAATATTATAGATTGTTTGAGAATGACTTGTGTCATCAATCAAACCAAACCAGCCAGTATATTCTGAGCAGCCCACCTACGCAGAGACTCTCTGCTCAAATCTGGATGGTTGCTTTGATTGGATCGTAAATCCTGGTAGATTTTGACAATTATAAGGAAGGCAACAGAAAATTTAGAATGGATTCCATAACAATTTTATCTATTAATTTTTGTTGCCATGACTTTAATGATGTTTTGTCATAAATAAAATGTTTATATTTTATATTTTATATTTATAGTTTTACTATAAAAGTTGAAGAACAAAAAAAAAAATTGCTTTATCATGCCACCATTGCTATTGGCGACATTGATTTAAAAAAAATAAAACCCATGTCAAACATTTACTTTAGTATGTAACCCGGTTCAATTGTTATAAAAAGAATTTAGTGGTAAATAATGAGGCACATTTTTTTCGTTTCTAGAGACAAATGATTAGGTACAAGCTGAGTCTGAACCCAACAGTGGGTGAGGGTTTCTCATTTTTAGTGGTAATGACATCATAGTAATGTATGACAAATTATATTTGATGATATAAAAACTTGAAATTTTATATTTATTGACTCAATATTAGGGCTGCAATTAGATTGTAGAGCTGGTAACTGTGAAGTTTAAAGTTTAAAGTTTATATACATATATATAGTGAAGATGGAAATAATTTTTGTTGGTTTATGTTTAATTAATATAAAAATCCTGTGATAATAGAGGTCTCAATATTCAAGTTATATGCTTACAAAATTTTCCCTATGGGCAGGGAGGAGGGAATTTAACCTCTCATAGGATTATCTTAATATTATTGAAGTTTGCTCAAATTTTATGAATAAACATCATATCTATGTATAATATCAAAGAGAGGTAATTTTTTTTTGTTTATTTATATTTAATTAAATGAAAAACCCAGTAATAATAAAGGTTCAAATAATTGAGTAATCGGCTTCCAAAATTTTCACTTGAGTTTTTAACCCCTATTAGGATGTCCTAATGTAATTGAAATTTGCTGATAATTTGTGAATAAGCATCATTTCTTGTCATTTACCAATGGTTTAAATTTTATTCAAAACGAAGGGAAAAAATTCAGTAGGAGTCATGTACCCCTGGAGATTCCCTTTAATCAAAATGAAATATATTTATCCAAGTATCCCAGGGTAATGTAGTTTCAGAATATATATGGTTATGGGGGGTCTATCCTCAAAAACCCTAAAAAAAGTTCATAAACAATCAAACAGACAGGAACTTACTACTTTATATAGATGTGAAATTATTTGAAAATGGTATTTATTTATTAAAGATGTTTCTTTATATCTAATCTTAATTTTTCTTTAATTTTGAATAATATGGGGTATCCAGCAAGGATCAAACTCAGTATTCAGTAATAATGGATCTGCAAAACAAGCTTGCTAACCATTACACCATAATGGGATGACCTATTACCAACTGTGTTCACCACAGGTCGGATGTGACACATGGTTGCAAATATATGGTATCTAAGTAATGTTTATAGAGCATTCAGTTATAGTGTAATATTGCAGATCCATTACTACTGAATAGTATAAATAAATGAACACTAGTGGCAGTAGTCCTAGGTTTGAATGGAGTTAACCGTGAATGTGGCAGACAGGTTGAGAGTTAAAGAAGTAAAACGAACGACAAGAATGTGAATAAATGACTGTATTACATATAAAGAACAATTGCAAACTTTAGTTTCATTTGCGGTCAAGTATATAATATGTATATAATTGTCACTTAGCTGGTGTATCCTGGGATAGGGTATTATCGGAGCCCTTTGCTATGGCCTTCTGTTAAGTTCGGATATGATGGACTTCTGCTGGCGTCCGACTCCGATTCTGGTTGTCTGTTGAAGAATAGTAGGAGCGACCTTTTGAATCAGAAGAGGATGAGTTTTACACTTTGGGTTTGCTGCCAAAGTATGCTGGCTCATGATTGGTTGGTTTGAAACAGAGGCTCGCAGACAAAGGACGATAACCTCATACCCCAGAATTCTTAATAATAGTGAGTTTGATTCTCACTGAATGCCCTGTACTGGAGACCTTGTGTCACATCCTACCTGTGATGAGCATGATGGATAAATATCTACACACATCCCAGTTATGGATAAAATAGTAGGGTAGATTGGGTTCTTTAGCCTTGGTACAGCAGGAGAAGGAAAACTCTGAAATAAAAACAAGCTATAGCCCCACTTAAATGCCCTGTACTGAAGACCTTGTGTCACATCCTACCTGTGATGAGCATGATGGATAAATACTTACACACATCCCAGTTATGGATAAAATAGTAGGGTATATTGGGTTCTTTAGCCTTGGTACAGCAATCAGTCTTGGAGAAGGAAAACTCTGAAATAAAAACAAGCTATAGCCCCACTTAAATGCCCTGTACTTGAGACCTTGTGTCACATCCTACCTGTCACGAGCAGGTTGGGTAAATACCTACTTGGGTGTCCCATCAGGGTGTAAGGATTAGCAAGTTAATTTTGCAGATCAATTACTAATTAATACTTGTTATATACTGTATCAATTGACAGCGCTGGTGTGTAGTACACTGGATTAAAAACCAACGCAGGTATACAAAAGAAAGCTGGACTTTATTTTCCTTCCTCGGTTAGCGTGGATGAAAGGAGGTGTGTCGTGATAACGCCGGTATAAGAGGTTCACCGAGTATTAACTCGGGTTCTTATAAAACATTGGGTTACCTAAAGGATAAATACCCAATGTTGAACACTTCGGTTATGAAAAACGACAAACACGTTAGTTAGGTTTATAAAGCTTTAATATAACATGTATAGAGGAACGAAGTTCCCCAGACTATAAAATGTCACAAGAGTCCCAACATACACAGTAATGTTCATTTAGTAAATAGGTGGAAACCACTTACTGTGAGCAGTGTCGTGTCTGTGGCGTCTGGCATGCACCATAGGTGTCTGCTGGGGAGAAGTGACAAGCACGTCCAGGCTTGTTCAGTGGCATCAGAAAAAGAAGGTTCCCTCCTTGGGTTCCTGTGTCACGTGACCACACTAGGGTCTCCAGACACAGGAGATTTACCAAAACCCTCAGAAAAGGGAGACTGCCCTTACACCGGCTTGAATGAGTGATGAAATGAACCGTAGTTATAACAGGTCTCTTCTTCGGAGAGTCGACGGGAGTGACTGAACTTAGCGGCTACCAAATCTCAACTGCTGAACTCCCCGGTCTAACCGTCACTTTATCAATTTTTACCCAGCATGCTCTGGTCTATTCAAATTACACCGGAACTGTACTGCGTGACCTGCAATCCTAGATTTGTCATCAGTCAATAGGAAGTCCTTTGTCATCCTGCTATTGTTGTTCTTCCGGACAGTTCGTTTGACCCGGTCAGCAGTAAGCCTCCGATCTTACTCACTCTTCCTCTTTATTCGATCCAGACTTCTGTCTGGAACATCCTTTGTTTCCCAACTCCCTTGTCTTTTTTTAACTTCTTTTCGTGCCAAAATAATTGAAACAATAGTTAATCTGCAACATACTGAGTTCAATCATTGCTGGATATCCCATATCCTACCCATTACAAATGTGTTGGGTAAATACCTTATCTTGATGGCGTATATGACAAACAATTTTGCAGATCAATTACTAATGAATACTGAGTTCAATCCTTGCTGGATACTCCATATCCTACCCATTACAAATGTGTTGGGTAAATACCTAATCTTGATGGCGTATATGACAAACAATTTTGCAGATCAATTACTAATGAATACTGAGTTCAATCCTTGCTGGATACCCCATATCCTACCCATTACAAATGTGTTGGGTAAATACCTAATCTTGATGGCGTATATGACAAACAATTTTGCAGATCAATTACTAATGAATACTGAGTTCAATCCTTGCTGGATACCCCATATCCTACCCATTACAAATGTGTTGGGTAAATGTTGTACCGGCCGTTCCTACAGTGGAGAACATGCACCGGTTCTCACTATAAATAGTGAGACACCGAGTGTAAAGGTAGTACTGTTCCCGTTAACGACAAGCTAGTTGTACATGTACCATGATTGTAAATACACTTGTCTTATTTTACCCTATCTCGACTTGACTTCTTTTTACTGTTGGGACTAACATCACAACAGTAAATACCTTATCTTGATGGCGTATATGACAAACAAGTTCAACCAATCAAGTATCTCTTTGGATGAGTTGTTTGATTATCGTCTAGACAGCTCGGCTAACCTCTTTTAACCTATTGTCATTAACTTTGTATTTGACCATCTGATGTGTATATAATGTGAGAAGAGGGTCTTTCACATTGATATTAAGTTTCATTAGCTCTTCTTGCCTTGGGGGATATGACACTATCTAATTGAAAATGATAGTGTTTTATTTGATGACATTTTTTCGTGGTTATGAAATATAGAAATTTACCAATTTACTAATTTTAAATCAATCAGCATCAATAATGATAGAAACTAGAAGAGACCTATGGATATACCAAAGTACGATTATTTAACTATTACAACATTTGATATATGTATACTTAACAGCTATTCCAAAATAGATCAATATGTAAAAAGTAAAAAATACCTTGATTTAACTCTCTCTCTCTCTCTCTCTCTCTCTCTCTCTCTCTCTCTCTCTCTCTCCTTTTCCTTCTTTTCCTCTTTGCATTCCATTCTCCTTTCTTTTTCTTTCTTATATTTTTTTCTGATGTGTAGCCTGTCCATTTTGTTCCCTTTCTTCTGTGCTCTTGCTCCCCCTCTCTCCATCTTTTCTCCACTCTCTTTTCTCTTTCTTTCTTATATTTTTTCTGATGAGTAGCCTGTCCTTTTTTTCCCTTTCTTCTGTGCTCTCGCCCCCCCCCCTATATATAGATATATAAACTGTACCAGTAAAGTTTGAATAACATTCTGAGATAAATCATTGTCAATTTGTATTTTAAAATTTTGTGAATTAATAGCAACATGTATAAGTAAAATTCAAAAATGAATGATATATATATATATATATATATATATACCTTACAAAAGTTATTTTAAAAAGATTCAAATTTTGTAAAGTAGGTAAATTTATTTGATTTTTAAGAAAAATTTAGCTGTTTAGGTGAATGGTTTGATTTGGACTATTCAGGTCAAGTTACATTAACATTATCACAGCCAAGAAAAATTATAAAACCAATCAACAAAACATTTGCTTTTTAAATAAAATAAAAAATTATTAAGATTGATGATTAATAATAAAACATAGTTATTCAATTTTTAATCTCATTTTTTCTGATAACTTGTTTCCTTTTTTCTATATTTATATAGCTGGGTAGTCAGAAGTTTATTTGAGGCAGGAAGAATTGATTGTTTTAGCAACACAATTTTAGAAATAGTATATGTATGTGTGTGTGTATAATATATATATATATACTAGATGAAACGGGACCTATTGGGTCACCCATTGAGCTCTTAGTAGACAATTGGGAAAGTCGGTTTGCAAAGCATTAAATTTTTGAAAAAATGAAAACAGCCTGAGAATTTTAAAAAACACATTAAAATCATTTTGTAAGATTAATAAAAAAGGGAACATTTTACCTAATTTAAATTTATCAAGAGCCAAGATGTTGGCTGCTTATGAAACTTAACATACAAATCCATTTCAAACTCACCAATCTCTCTCTCTAGTCTCACTGAGAAACTAACATATATAATGAGGAGGTAATCAAGATATACATAGAGAGGGAAAAAGTGATAGGCAGAATGTAAGTTAGAGACAGGTCAGTTTTTGACTTAATTGTAAATTATAACTAATTAACCAATTAAAATGGAATTTTTTTCCCAACGTAACTAAAAGTAAGGAATAATTTAGTATAACTTTTGTGTCATTAAACTAAACAGTAAAAAAGCCTTTACATTGATTCGTTCCCCCACCACCAACAACAACAACCTCATACACACCGCATGCTGACATCCGCTCATACCAAAAAATACACACACCCACACACACATATGCACGTGAATACAAACGCTTACACATCCACATTGATCAAACGTTACACATTCATAGAACAATATAATGTGTGTGAGGACAGTTATCCAGTATACATAACCTTTACACTGTCCATAAACACTCGTATACATTCAAAACATCATCACATACATATGCATAACATTTCATCCAATCATACACATCCTATGTATTGAATTTTCTGTCATTTTTTGCAATGTTTCGATTTTTCCTTGCATTTGAAACAAGTTCACCTGATGATTGTTAATGCATGAAACCAAAATGGTTGTGACTGTTCCTTTGTCACCAAATAAATAGATATGTAAAACCTTTATATATTCATTTATTATATTGGATTTTGTGTAAAGTATTCAACTCTGTTACAAGATGAATGCAAGACTAAAACTAGAGTTTGGTAGGTGGCTTATATGGAGGTTTGGATTGTTCCATTATCAACTCAGGCAAGTTCATTTCTTGAGTTCTGATTGGCTGTTGGATTTCAGGGTTAGTAAGAACAGGGATAAGTACCCACTCTTCAGCCACCACTTTGCATTATGCCAGCAGCATGCAAGGACTGTATTAAGTTACAGCTTACCTGTTGTTCTCGTCTACTAACTCGACGGTAGTTAGAACCCCACTGTGATGGTGAGTATCATATTGTTTCTATATCTGGAGGATAACTTCTACAATATAACAGCTCTATTTTATATTGAGCACTCTACCAATAATACTGTGTTTGGCACACCGCTCCAGTAAAAGCTGAAACGGTGACAATCCCACACTATAACTTATAACATATATATATATATATACACATACACAGTAAAAATACAGTGGTTATATTGTTTTCTGAGTGCTACATGATCTTAATATCAGGTGACAAAATGCAATATTTCTGATTTTAACCTCACCGTTATTTTTATCTGGAAAGGTCAAATTTATATTTTGATTTTGACAGTTGTATAGTTGACTGATGTATTTGGTAAGCATACATATAAACAGAATGTATTGTGAGGTCTGGTAAAAATAAAAAATCATCTTTGCTATAAAAGTAGACAGGTTTAGAACTTGTGTGTCAGAAGCAAAAGCAAGATTAAGGGATTTGCTTCTGCCCACAGGATGAACTCAGCATAAGCATTTGGTGAGCTGGCTGGAAAGAATTAGAAAAAAAAAAAAAAAAAAAATACAAGATTACTTTACCTAAAAGTAATAAATTATTGTTTTCTTTTAACTCTATCCATTTTACTAGTTTAAAGTAACTAAAATTTGAATTGAATTAAAAACAATTTGATTTTAGTCCTTTTTGGTCCTACCATTCTTGATCCCACCAACATAAAGAAATGATATATATATATATATATAGTATATATATATTAATATTTATATTTTGCTTGAAGGCAACTACAATGCAAATATCGCATAAATTCGATAATTATAGAAGATAATAATAATGACAAGTGAATTTCGCAAAGAATCACTCGGTGTGTAGAATATCGTACAGACTGTTTCAACTTTATTAAGTCTCATTAGCGATATATACTAACGACTCCCCTCCAACAGGAATCAAAACCAGGACCTCAGCAGGATAGTTAAACACTATAAAATGGACTCTCTCGTTGATTTTCGACGCTTGAGTATTCATCCAATGAACAACCAACACAGTGATTTGTTTATAGGGGTGAAGGCTTGTGTTGGACCATTCCGCACTTTTTGGCACAGTCGATAGGGAAGAATTGGTGCACAAGGAATGCCACAAATCCAATCAATGACTTACCTCAGGATTTTTGAATTCAGAGTTTTCCTCCTAGATGGGTTATCTATGCAAGGTTAAAGAGCCCAGTCTACCCTACTATTTTACTCATAGCTTGAGGGAGAATATATGGATTCATACCTACCCCAAGGGTATTAGCACTATGTGAAATGCAAACAGCCTAGGATTTGAACTCTGGTTGACAAGTCCATTTCCCACGACTCTAACCATTATGCCATATATATGTATATATATATATATATATACGAATATAAAAACAATAATCTAATTGTATTTATGGATTTTAATTTGAATCAAAAACAATCAACAAGAATGAATAAAATAAGAACATCTTCAGCATAAAATAACCAATGGATTGACATGCCGAAAATCCCTCTTCAGTCAATTGTTTGGTCATGTGTTTGACCAGCCAGATTTTGGCCTGTCTAAAAATGTTTATAGGAAATTGTTGTTCTTTATTTTTCAATCACCCGTTCTGTTGCTACATTCTTCAGCCTTCTCCAGGTGAAATTATGTTGTGTGTTGAATTTGTTTCTACTTAGATTCTGCACAAAAACAACAACAAAAAAATAGATAACTCACAAAAAAAATATTTGGCAACAAACCAGCTAATATTTCTTAGGGAATATTAAAAAATATAATTGACTGTTAAGAATTTTAAAATATGCTTATAGTTTTTGGGGGCAACACAATTTTTCCCTGGATATTATTTAAACACTTTCCACTTGTGACTAGCACCATCTTGCTTGGAACTCAGACTGCAATTCTTGTCCCAGGTGACACTGTGTTTATATTGCTGTGACTCATTTCTGATTGGTTGGGCAACTAATCATATAAATGGACTTGTCTCCTCTTGCAAACCTCTTTTTAGCCATCTTGGCAACACCTCACCTAAATCATGGATCTACACACTCCACAAGGTAAGTCTATTCTCATACTACAATATTATTGACTATTAACAAAAAAAAATTCATTGATAATTAACAAAAGAAAGAAGTTAACATTAGCCAATTAAAAAAATCTCAAATCCCATTTCATTCTACTGATTTCTTGAAATTCTGTTAAAAACATTGATTCCTTCTTTGACCCATTTGTTTTCATCTTAAATTTTCAATGAATTAATTGCTTTCAATTTCTATTTTTTATGCTTTGATATCTTTTGTGTTTTCCTTCTTATGACCATCCAATTTCTTTTATATTTACTACAAATTTTTGACACAGATGGGGAAATATCTTCTTTTATCAAGAAAAAGATAAGAGCAACATTCATATATATATATGTCAAGATATGAAAAAAAAGTGAAAGTAAATCCGACAGTATGTAATATCATAAAAATTGAAAAAGCACAAGTTTCATTAACGAAAGATCACAAAATACCTTATATTTGATCCATAATTTTTTTTTTACTCAATTAAATAAGGTATTTTTTCCATTAATTAAAATTTAGATAAAACAAACACGCACATACACACACACACACACATCACATAGTATAAATAAGAAGCCGACGTAAAATTAATTTTGCATTTATTTACATTAATTTCCAAGAATTTTCAGGAAAAATTACGTCACATAGTTTTAAATTAAAATGCCAACGTTAGTCAGTGTTTTAAAGTATGTATTTTCTTTCCTTTATTTAAATATCAACAAAAGCAGCCATATACCAAAAGCAGAGGCTCGCAGACTTTTGTTTTCATTAATAATTTATTTTTCTTTAAACCAACGAAAGCAAGAGTTTCAGTTATAAAAATCATTCTTAGTGACATATAAGGCACATTGCAGGATTTTAAACGCGCTAATAACATAATCATATGTGGCCTCCCTTTTTGATTCTGTTATAGTATGTGGCCTACCCAGTTTGAATGTGTCCTACCTCAGTAAGAGTATACTTATAGATATAAGTAGTAGACAATTTATTGAAACTAATTATTTTTCACATATATTCAATTTCAAGAAATGCAATTCAGTCATAACCTGTATATAGTAATTAAGAATAATTAAAAAAGAATTTATCCATAGTTTACATGAATCAGAGATCTATTTAATTTTAAAATATTCTAAAATTCTGAAATAGTGTTAGGGTTAGCAGCTATTATTATAACCTTATAATATACTTTTTTATGGTAGGCCACATACTATAAGAGGGACAGGATTTCGTAAGCCACATTCAAAAGATAGGCCACATACTATAATGGTACTATCTATTCATATCTATCTCTCTTTTGCCACACTCTGCAGTGGTTTGCTTTCTTTAATGAGTTTTACAATCCTTTTCATTGTTTGAATCAACTGTTTGTTTTTTGCTTTTTCATGTATCCCTTAAATTAGGTATACACAGTTACTTTTAACTGTAGACCAATTTTCTGATGATTTCTGCTGGTATTTGTTTTGGGATTTCAAATTACAAGATAATTCCATAATAATTTCCTCTAAATTGTGTTATTCCATAATAATGTCCTCTGCATAGCTTGAAAAGAAATTATACCATAAACATAATTAATAATTTGATAATCTTGTTCTAAATATCTGAGCACAAATTTTAAAATGATTGATCTAAAAGTTGTCTTACATGGTTTGATTTTCAGTTTATACAAGAGGTGTTGTAAAAAGTAAAAGTAAAGTCGATGGGGCGACCTAAAGTCGGTATCAGCCAGCCAGCGAGGGAGTCTATCCCCTTTTCAATAACGCTAGACTAAGGAGACTGTTTTAGCATCTGAGGTGGAGCGCCTCACCTACCATCAGGTCCTTACTTTATCAAACAGATCCCTGTGCTACTCATACGCTGAGTTGGCGGGGACCAGTATCGAAGTAGAAACCTTGTGGTTTCTAGCCGAACGCTCTACCGACTGAGCTAACCCTGTGTTGTAAAAAAAATTATTTTTTAAAAAAGTATTGAGAATTAAATTTTCTTTTTCATTCTGAAATTTAAATGAAGATGTGCAAAACTGGAGAACTTAATAAAGTGTTGATATCTAGATGATTTAGTGATGTTTCTTGGTACATTTTTTATCAGCGTTTTTTGGCAAAACAAGTGCTCAATTAGCTCAATGTGACTTTTTCTTCTTTTCTAAACTAAAAGTTTGTCTCAAGAGTAAGATCTGATAACATTGAGGATATTAAAAGAAATACTGTTACATAGTATCTCATTGTATCAAAAGAGGAATTTGTTGGAATATTTTGTGGTATAAGCTGTATGCAAAATTCCCACTCATATTTATGGATTTTCCCTAAATCAGCAGCGTGCATTTCCAGTAAAAATTAGTCAATCAGAAATGATATAGAATGTATTTAAGGTTATTTGTATTTGTCCTGAAATCAATTGCAAATTGAACTTCCTGAAATCAAGACCTACAGAGGAGGATTTCAAGGAATAAAACAGACTTTCTGATACAAGGAGTATCTACTGAAATTACACTCTTTTCAACTATTGCATTTACCAACAGGGGAACTAAATGTTTAAAATGGTGACCAGAATCATTAAAAAATTTTAGAAGTGCTTTGACTGATGTTTCTGAGTTCAACAAGAAACACCCTAAGAAGGCTGGAGAGCACATGGGCCAGATCATTGTGAATATAACAATAAAAATGAGGACAAATTGCCAAGAAGACTATTTTCAAAGAATTAATGTTTCATTCATTATTAATTTCTGTCTTGGTAAATACAGCTTCAGTCTTAATACTTTCTGAACACACCTTGTGTGTATTCACAACTTTTTAGTCAATGTTCATGAGCCCAGAAATTAAATGTTAATGATGTGACATTTGAATTAACTGACCAAAGGATAAGGTCAAGAATCTAAATAGTGAAGGTGAACTTTAGCTGGAAAGTCAAGATATTGTTCTACATAATTCAATCAGAACTGTCTTGTGTTCTTCATTTTTTTTTTAAACTGGTAGCTCATGCTGATAAACCGAGGAACCCTGTGTGAAGTGGAATTTTTCCGACATTGTTTTCCTTCATTCAATTTACAGGGCATCAAAAAATTCACTTTAGAATTTAGTAATTAAATGTCTATGAAAACAAAAATCAAGAATATCTAAAGCAGCAGCATTTTTCAAAATTAAAACAAGTTGATCTCCATTTTGAATTTAAAAAAAAATTAAAATAATAATAATCAAAAGATAGAAATGTTGTTTAATTTCTAAGTCTCAAAGTGACTTTTTGAGACTCCCTATGTAATCTCAGTTTGATATTGTATAAGTAGAATAGGGTGATCTGCCCCTGTGTCTAGGCTGAACAGAGTGATCTGCCCTTGATCAAATAGACTATAAATATACAGAGAGAAGTAGCCATTTGTAATTCTACTCATGACATCTGAACAACACCGACCACATCTTTCATACTTTATAGAGATTTATATCATATTCAAGCTTTGCAGCATCCCATTGTGGGGTAATAGTTAGCTAGTCTCACAGATCTGTTATTACTGAAAAGCGATTTTTGATTCTCACTGGATATTTGTGACCTTGTCATATCCTACCTACGGTGAACTGATTGGGTAAATACCTACTATATATAAGCTTTGATGAAAAAAAAAGCAATTCCTTGTGTCATATCTTACCTGTGGTGAACAAGTTGTGTAAAAAGGGCACCTCATCAATGGTTAATCATGGTTAGTGGTAAACAGATTGGGTAAATACCTACTATATGCAAGCTTTGATCAAAAAGTATTGAGACTATCTTTAAGTTTTAAATTGTAAGATTTAAATGAGGACATATACATAGTTGAGTAATGTCTGTATTTTCCCACTACTCTGCCAATGGCAGGATATGACACAAGTTCAGTTTTTAAGCAGAGTAAAGCTGGTTTTCTTTCTCCTAGACTGGTTGGCTAAATAATCTACTATTTTCCCATTGCTGTGAGAAAAACAGAAAAAGTGAAAATGCCGACTGACTCATCCAGGATTTGAATTCAGCTCACCGATTCCATTTGTTACTTTAACTAAGTGTGTGTCTATTGTGCAATGTATATAATAAAGTGATATCTAGATGAGTCAGTGTCATTTCTTGATAGTTTTTGAACAACAGTCTCAATGCTTTTTTATTATATGTCCAATTGGACACATAACCTTGTGGATAAAAGAGTTAGGTTAAGACAGTTCTTGTTACATAATCTATATACTGATGCATAAGGTTATTGTCCATCCCCTGTAATTCTGAGGGGATGACCCTTTTCATATCATGGCCGGGTCCTTCCATGGAAAATTACAGAAGCTCGCCAAATATGTGAAGTCACATGGGACCTTTTTCAGAGTCCCCAGTTTGCAGTTGGACGTCGGGCATAGCGGTCGGCCATTTTATGCTCTGTCTAAACTGGAACTCACGTGCGCTATGTTAGTTAGCAGATGTCTGGGCTGGGGATTGAAAATAAAGTAACATCAAAATAAATCGAAGTCTTGTGTTTATTATCTAAAAACTAACAACGACACAGGGCTTCTGATAGAGAGAAATCCCTAACAGAAAACCAGACTGAAGTCCCCAAGTCAACTCCAGATGCTAGGCCTTAGAAGATATCCAAGATCTTAGAAGATGCCAGACCAAGTCAAGATGATAGAAGAAATACCAAAGATGATCAGAATACTAAAGATGGCCAAGAAATAGAATTAAAGAAAGAGGTATGCAACATTATAATTATTTAGTGCCAGTGAAGAAGGCGTTATGCAACATTCTAAGTGACAGTTATCTCTAGACTGCAGGTTCAATCCTGGTCAGGGGTAGCAGTAACATAGAATAATAATTAACACAGCTTAACACCTGTACCCGAGCTATGGTTAACGGGCACCCCAGCAGTACCTCATGACACCACCACCTTTGTGTAAAAGTGCAGAAGTACCAGACCCATGCATATTCAACATATCACTAATCTTGGAGCTTCTCAAAATGTTGACTATTTTTTTCTGCTGTTGATAAGTTGAGTTTAGTCAGATATGCAAATGTCAAATTGGTAAAAAAAAAAACTTGGCATCTGATTTCATTGGGAAACATATTAAGCAAATGAAATACCACAAATATGGATCAAGACTATATAAAAAACTACCTGAAGTTGTTTTTTTTTTTTCTTAGTTATCGTTTGAATACTTTTAACCATAATTCATAGATATTATATTAGTATATTTAGGGGACGGACTAGCTCATTCGGTAGAGCGTTCAACTAGAAACCACAAGGTTCCTAGTTCGATACTGGTCCTCGCCAACTCAGCGTATGAGTAGCACAGGGATCTGTGCGGTAAAGTAAGGAGCTGATGGTAGGTGTGGCGCTCCACCTCAGACGCAAAAAACAATCTCCTTGGTCTAGCGCTAGTGAAAAGGGGATAGACTCCCTCGCTGATTGGCTGATACCGATATTAGGCCACCCCGACGACTTTACTTTTTACTTTACTTATATTAGTATATTTAGGGGACGGGCTAGCTCAGTTGGTAGAGCGTTCAACTAGAAACCACAAGGTTCCTATTTCGATACCGGTCCTTGCCAACTCAGCGTATGAGTAACACAGGGATCTGTGGGGTAAAGTAAGGAAATGATGGTAGGTGAGGCGCTCCCCCTCAGATGCTAAAAAACAATCTCCTCGGTCTAGCGCTATTGAAAAGGGGATAGACTCCCTCACTGACTGGCTGATACCGACTTTAGGCTGCCCCGTCGACTTTATATTAGTAGTGTATATATTCTGTGCAAAGATTTTTTTTCTATTTTTTTTTCTTTTTTGATAAAAGGTTGATATGAGAAGATTGGAAAAAAATAGAGATGCCCAAGGAGACTTAACAAACCACTAAATTATAAACAGATTATTTGTCTGTATTTTTTAGATGTGAATAATTTTGATTATTTGGACTGTAATTCTCATCTTTATTGTGATATGTAAAAACACATTTCAACTGCTTTATCTTCCAGCTATACACAGGTGTTCCCTGTATATCTGACCATATTAATACTCCCACCTGGGAAATCATTACTATGCTTAGATACACAGAAAACACCTGAGAAAGGCCGGAGGATACAGCGGCAAAAATGTTATGTTTATACATATCACAATGAGGATAACAGTCTGAAAAATTAAAAGGACTTACGGGTTTAAGGGGGGGGAGCCTCTTAAATCTCCCAGTTGTAGGCAAATTATTCGGATGAAAGAAGACAAACACACAATGGAAATTTAATACGTATTGACAAAGAATACAAGAACTTGTTGCAAATTTTATTGGCATTTGCTACAAGACTTATCTGTGAGGTGAAATAATTTTCGTTGGAGAAGTGGCACTAACAAGGGTATTCTGGTCGCTGGTTGTAGAGTTCTGTAGAGACGCATCTGTTTTGTCGATTCTCGTCCAATATGTAAAAGTAGGGGATGCTATTTTAGAAACTTCTCACCTGGGTAACTGTTCCTTTAAATGATGGTGGATGGGGCCCTTTTCAAGTTGACTATTTAGGTCCTCAGCCTTCTGATAAGTATGCTGTTGAAACGGCCTTCAGAAACTATGCTGTTAAAAAACACCTCCGTCCAGGTCCACGGCCTACAGACAAGTTCAGCCCTTTTTTGGGGCAAGGTGGTGAGAGCGCTTATTTTTGCGTGTCTCCTCAATAACTGCTCCCTGATAAGTAAAGGTTTTGATTCTGGCGCCAACATCGTATGTTGGCAATTCGCCCCCTAGCGGCAGGGGAAGATAATTCTCTATCGAATTTCTGATAAAATAAAAAATAAATAAATTGTTAGTCATAATGAAGAATCTAAGTTGTCATCATCATCAAGTCATGCTGACACCATGGATCTCCATGAGTCTTCCTTGCCACCGATCCCTATCTGCCATTCCTCCTGAAAGGTCCTTTGCATAACATCTTGTATTCATGCAGAACCAATCAAACAACAAATAGCAGTCTTTTATGGAAAAGGATGAGTCCACTTCTCATTAGCAGGTGGGACAGGTAGATTCAATAACACTTGCTTGCAAAGGGTGGCAGGTTCAATCCTTGGGAGGATCAGCATAAACACTCTCTACATCAGTTATATAAAAGGTAGAAGAGCATAGTTAACATCTTTAATAATAAATGCAAATGACAGTGTATCACATTTTTTTTTACTCCTAGATGTAGTAGCCCTACATATCATACCTCTGTAAGCAAATTAGAAATATTCCAGGCTGAATCCAGACCTGTAAACCTGAAATTTTGGATTCCCATGTTTTAATTACTTATTTTGCCAATTTTTTTCTTCTTTTTTTTTTTTTTTTTTTTTTTTTAATGATTTTTTGCAACAGATTTTTGAACGATAAAATTTAATTGTATGAAGTTTTGATATCATTGAACAAAGAAAGATAACTCTATGACGGAGAATGAGAAAGGAAAAAGAGCAAGACATTGTGTTGCCTGATGGGATCGAACCCGCGTCCTCCCGCATGCAAAAATAAATGCGATTTAGGCACTGGACGGATGCGAGGTTCGACTGATGTGCCTGGATGTTTGGGTAATATGCCCATAAAATAACCAAAGCGAGTGGAGAGTGGCGTGACAAGCAGAGAAGGATTTGGCCTACGTGAGACGGCAGTCAGTAAAGATTATTTCGACGACGACGACGGATTTAACCTGCTGGTTGAAGATGAAGACTGTGTTAACCAAAAAGAAAGTTTGGCTTGCGAGAAGACAGCGAACTTGCTTCTTTTTGGCCCCCCCTCTATTTTTCCCCCTTCTATAAACTCTCCTCTTTTAAGAAACCCTTTTCATGTGCCCATGCGTCTCCATGCATTTCCATGCCTTTTTCATGTGCCCATGGGTCTTCACATAGACTTTTACGTTGGTAAGTGTTGAAATGAACATCCTGAATACATTTGTTGGCGTTTGTGTTAGCATTGGTTGTTAAGTGTCTCCTTAGTTTAAAGCATATTTAACATGAAGTGTCATTGTTGAGCCAGAGGTTCCCTCTACAGGGGCTAGCTTAATTGTTACTCAATAGGGTGACTTTTAAGCCAGTAGTAACAATAGAGAGTAAATGAACTGGTCCAAGACTAGTGTACTGCTGTTTAGGGCAGGAGGGTACCATTATAAGAACTCTCTAGTAAGACTTCAATTCTTAGTAATCTGTGGTGAAGTACTTCATTGTTAACATAAACCCTTAGTTGAATGTACTTGTATTCTTAAACAGTGTGTTCCAGTATACAACAGTAACATAAATTTTAAATTTTTGAATGAATGTTTTCATCATGGGATAATGACATCCTGTATAAATAGTATAAAACTGTAATGCTAAGTTTAATGTTTGAAACATTTGGTAACATTCTAAGTCTTTGGTGTTGCAGTGAATATCTTAAGGTCCAATTTTCAAAACATTAAACTTAATTTTAAGTATTTAATATACATTATAATATAATGTACTCTACCTTCTTTTAATTTTATTATCAACATTAATTTTTAGAAACATCCTAGCAAGGTTTCTTCATTATTTTACATCAGAGAACGATTTCCTTTGCCACTCAGTCATGGGAATGCATTTCAAATGTTTGTACCAAAAGAAATTATCCATTTTTCTCTAATTATATATAATCAATTAGTTACAATTAATTAACTATCAGACAGTTAATCTTTCAATCAATATTCTTGTTTCTTTGCTAATTTCTTTCTTCCTTTCTCATTTGATATGTTAATTAAAAGTTGATTGAATTTTAAATTTGAGATAATTGGGAAATCTGAATTTCAGTGGAAATCAATTTTATTATTTCAGAATCTTTTCAGACCGACATCCTTATCTTCAGTGAGGTTTTTTTTTTTGTTTTTTTGTAGAGCAATTCTTTTCTGTTTATCTGATTAAAGTAAACTACTTTTTTTCTAAGTTCCTTTTTTTTATTTTTTATTTTTTTCAAAGTTTTTCTTTTTCTTTTTTTCTTTTTTTATTCAAAGTTTTTATTTTTATTTTATCATTTTTATTTTTTTGAGTTCCTTTTTTTTATGCACAGCAATTCTTTTCTGTTTATCTGATTAAAATTGTTTTTTTTTGTTGTTTTTTCTAATTTCCTTTTTTATTTTTTCTAACCTTTGTATCTTAGTAATTTACATGTTCATCCCTTTTTATCAATGTCAAACATTTCCTCATAGAGTGTGTAGTTTTCGCTCCAATCAGAAAAAAACCCATTTAATCCTTCATCATAAAATATATCGAAAATTAGGAATCAGATATAAAATACACCCACAAAATAGATATACAAAAATACACCTATAAAGGAAATTTGAGTACCTACTTGTATCTCATGCTCTAATATCAAATATTTCACAGGGTTATTATACCATTAAAAAAAAAAAAAAAAATGATAAAGTTAATGAAAATTATTTATACCAATTTGAAGATATTAAGAATTTGAAACAGAAGCTTTTATCAAAATGATTTGTTTCAGCATTAAATGGTCCAAGAAGTTTTGATATGCCATAAAACAAAACAAAAAAACCTTTTTATTGGATACCTTTCATCATTTTGTTTCCATTATTTTTCTTATCCTCCTCAAATACTTCTTTGTTTTTTTTTTGTTTTTTTTTATTTCATCTTATTTTATTGTTCTATTCAAGTATTCCTATGTGTTTGAATAAGTCTTTTATTGTTTAATCTGATAGTTGATATAATATATTCATCCAACTGCTCCTGCAAAAACAACAGCAGTATCACAAACAGAGCCTTTATCAGATGATAGCCCTCGGATCAGATATGGTTTCGGGGTTGAAATATCATTACCACTAACCTAGCACACAATATGTTTTCTATATGTATATTGTCCTTTGTATGTTGTCTTTCTGTTTCTCCATGTTTTCTTTTTATATATTGTCCCCATGTATACATCTTCATTACTAATATGATTAATAATGGATAAATTACACCCCACCTCCATCATAATACTGTCTAATATTGTCCATTCAGTGAAAGATTTTGTATTAAAAACCTCATCTACATATTAATACTCATGTTCCTTAAAAGTGTGAGCATTATCATCTTGCTATACAATCTGGTTAAAAATGAGACTGTCCTAATCATCCAAGATCAAATGCAAAAATGTAAATCTGATAATCTGGTGCTGCTTATCCACCAAATTTTTATTTCTTATGAGTGTCATCACCTCAGCTAAATAATGGACCATTCTGTTTTTATCATAAAGAAAGAAAAGAAGAAAAAGGAGATGCTACATAGAAAGAGTAGGGGAAAGATAGAGAGAGGGGGTAAGTGTGCAGAAGCAATAATGCTAATCTGTTTCAATCTAACATACTGAAAAGACAAAAAGAAAGAAAAAAAGTGAGAGAATTGAATCAAGATTCTTATACTTTTTAACATATTTAATTATTTACAATAGTTCTTAAGTAAATATATCTAATATTGTAAGGATTAAATTATCATACTGTGGTATATCCACATGTCATGCTAATATACATTTAAAGTTGATGTGAGTTAGCGTACTGTTGGTTTGAGCAACAAGCTAAGCACAACTGAACCAGTGCCAAGACAATTGGTACTTATGGGAATCCAGAATAGTCCACTCATGCATTTGGGTGATTCCATTCCTGGAGTCCTGATTGGCTGCTTGGTTTTTATGAAGCTTCATAAATAACCTGGCATTTTGCAGTAGTATTTGCAGCAAGACAGATTCGTATTAAGTTATTACTACTTGCTGCCTTGTATTACCAATTCAACGGTAATTGGAACTAGTATGATTATAGCTCAGTCGGTAGAGCATTCGGCTAGAAACCACAAGGTTCTTAGTTCGATACCCGCCCTTGCCAACTCAGCGTATGAGTAGCACAGGGATCTGTGTGGTAAAGTAAGGAGCTGATGGTAGGTGTGGCGCCCCACCTCAAATGCTAAAAACAATCTCCTTGGTCTAGCGCTAGTGAAAAGGGGATAGACTCCCTTGCTACATGGCTGATACCGACATTAGGCCACCCCGACGACTTACTTTACTTATGATTATTCTACAATAGATATAAGGTTTCTGAAATTGTCTGTAATCTAGAATTTCACCATTGCTTTTTCTATTTGCACATACTTTACTGACATCGAGACATTCAAAGGTGTAGCAAAATTAAAGAGGGTGGGGGGGGGTCTGTTGAATAGTGGTTAATGTTCTGGACTGCAACATCATAGTAACAGAGTTTGAACTCCACTTTTACTATAATGTTCACTTTCAATTTAATACCCTTGGGAAAGGTATGAACCTCCTCATCCTCTCAGCTATTGGTTAAATAGTACCACTACTGTTCTTCTACAAGGATGACTTTGGTATTAAATATCCCACGAAGGTTGATATGCCATAAAACAAAATGCTCCCTCTATGAAACAGATAGTACTGGATTACATAGTACCCGTAGCACTTTGGGCGACCTGACTACATTTAAAGTACATAGATATAAGGTTTCTGAAATAGTCTTGAATCCAGAACTTCTCCATTGCCTTTTCTATTTGCACATACATCACTGACCTCAAGACATTCAAAGGTGTAACAAGGGGGTCTGTAGAATAGTGTTAGAACTTTTCTTTTCATATACTGGTTACCTAAGCAAGACTAAAGAACACAGCCTACCCTACTATTTATCCATTGCTGGAGTGGGGGGAAGAATAAATGAATTGATGCCTTTCGTAAGGGTATTAACATGAAGTGAAACACAAACAGCCTCATTCAGGATTTGAACTTGGGTCGCTGACTCTATTTCCTACAACAATAACCATTACACCTAATAAATATCACATGTAGATATTTACCCAACATGTTTGCCACATGTAGGATGTGACAGAAGGTCATAAGTATGGAGCATCCAACTAGGATTGAACTTGCTATTCAGTATTAATGGACTGCGACATTATAGTAACAGAGTTTGAACTCCAGTTTTGCTATAATGTCCACTTTCAATTTAAATACCTTGGGAAAGGTATGAATGTTGAGCTTAAAGGTCTATGTCAACTTGCAGTGGTGTAGGTTAGTTGACTCATAGTGTTAGTAGAATGAGAACACAAGATGTACTTTAACAGAGGTACAATATACACGTGCTTACACGTTGCTTTACTAAACAGAACAGAATGATACAAGGAACCAAAGACAAAGGAAAAACGAAATACGTGCCAATTCTCATGGCGCCAGTGGTCGTCATGTACTAATGTTACCATGTAGTTCTGGTAACGCGACATAGGCAGTAGCCTTATAGGCTGAAGGAACTATTTTAGTTGGTAAAATATAACAATGAACTTCCTCATCCTCTCAGCTATTGGTTAAATAGTACCACTACTGTTCTTATACAAGGATGATTTTGGCATTAACTCTTAACATCCTATTGTGAATTTTCTAAGTCCAGAGCATTCCTCTAAGGATATTAAAAAAAAATGGTTAAAAATGACCTTCGCATCTAAAGTTACTTGTTATTTCCCTTAAATCAAAGACTTCTAAATATGTTTAATATTGTATTTAAATAAAGGCTATCGTATGGGGTAGATTAGGAAAACAAATGAGACTTCCGACCAGGTGGAATGAGGTGGTATAGGACTTTAAGAGTTAAATATCCCACGAAGGTTGATATGCCATAAAACAAAATAAACCAAAACCATATTAAATAGGAAATGCAGCTGGTTTGAGCTTAACTGGATGTTTTTAATGCTCTTCCTGGAAAACTGGGAATTCCCTGTTTCTGTACAGATGTATCCACATGATTATTGCTCAAAATAAGATTAGGCATTCTTTTAGCCAGAACACGGGGAAAAAAAAAACCCTTTCCTTTTACATTGAAACTGGCTGAAATTGCCCTCAGGCTTTGGAGTCCTCTTTTCAGATTTTGGATTCTGTCTACTAAGCCCCAATCTTCTGTGATGAATTTCTTAGAGTATGCTTTTCATAAAAAGCTTCCAGAGGAGACGTAGAATTGTGGAACATCTTTAATAAAGCTCGTAAGAAAGGACGTTTATACCTGGTGTATTTTTTGTCTCTTGCTATCTGGGCAAAATCTTTCACTTCATATAATTTCAGCAGTGAAAATTGTGTATAGGTGTGCATGTGTGTGTGCTTGCATGTGTATTGTTCTGCACACACACACACACACACACACACACACACACACACACACATGTGTGCGTGTGTGTGTGTGTGTGTATATATATATATATATATATATATGTGTGTGTGTGTATCTGCACACATATATTTATGTATATGTATGTGTGTGTGTATATATATATATATTTATGTGTGTATGTATGTGTGTGTATATATATATATATATATATATATATATATAATGTGGTGTGTATCTGCACACATATATGTGTGTGTGTATGTGTATCTGCACACATGTATGTGTGTCTACACACATATATGTGTGTATGTGTATTGCACACATATATGCATTTGTGTATGTGTATCTGCACATATATATATATATACGTGTGTGTATGTTTATCTGCAGATACATAAACACACGTATGTATATATATATATATATATATATATATGTATATGTATATATATATATATACATATACGTGTGTGTTTATGTATCTGCACATGTATGTATGTGTGTATGTGTATCTGCACGCATATATATATGTGTGTGTGTTTGTATCTGCATATAAGTGTGTGCATAATATTAGTTTCTGATGTCTTTTGTTTAGCTTTCTTTTTTGTTTTGCTACCCATATTTTCTTTCCTTTTATGAAAAAAAAAATGTGTAAGGCTGCATTCTCTAAAAAATGCAATAATGAGAATCTTTGTTAAAATTTTTTAAATCTTTTATGCTGAAATCTATAGAATGCCAGAAGATGCCCAAATCGCAGACTCCAAGAAAGGAGTCCTTTCATTCAAGATTCTTCTAGTTCATAAGAAAAGTAGCTGTTAATATATTATTGTGAGTTGTTTCCCCCTTATTAATAGCCAGTTTTTGTCAAAAAAAGGTGGCACTGGAAATTAATTCTAATTTGCATAACTGCTTTGTTAATAATGATTGACTAATTTGCATAAATTATGGCTCACTAGTTTGCATAATTGTTGTTCATAATGGCTGGCTAATTTTCTCATCTGTTGTATTAATAATGGCTATCTAATTTGCATAATTGTTGTGTTAATAATTGTTGGCTAATTTGCATAACTGCTGTGTTAATCATGGCTGGCTTATTTGCATAATCAAGGCTAGCTAATTTGCATAACTGTTGTGTTAATTATTGTTGGCTGATTTGCATAACTGTTATTAAAATAGTTAAGAAGCAATTAAAGGTCATGTAATGAAACGGAAATCTTGATTTTCTTTCATTCAATTTTAATCTGAAGATATACTTTCATTTTATTTAATAGTTTGGTTTCTTTGTTTAATGGCATATCAACCTTTATGGGTTATTTAACACTTTACATACCAATTCTCCCTAATGGCTGTACCAAATTATCTTTTACCTGTATGATGAGATATTTTAAAGTTCACTACCTATTCACTTCATAACTCATTCTATTCAAATAAAGTCCTATTATTATTGTAATCTGAGTCCTTCTGCTCAATTTTAATGAACTAACCATCAGTTTTTGTACAGTAGTTTTTGATAGGATGACAATAATAGGAGAGCCACTGTGAGTGCTTTAAAGAAGGCAAAGAGTTAATGCCAAAGCCACCTTGTAGAAGAACAGTAGTGGTAGTATCTAACCCATTCTTTTTGATCGGAAATGATAAATATATGCTCATTATGTTGTATAGCTCTACTTCTTATCATATTGTACTTGTGTCCTGGGTTTGATGTTAAACTGCATTTAATGGTGAAGTTCCAATTTTGGAGCTCTGGGGAGAGTGGAGTATCTCTTAATTGCCATTATTCCCAGGTCCACTCTGATCCAAAGTGGTAGTACTTGTTAGGGTCCCATCTATGGATTAAATAGAAAAAATGTTTGGTGGTTGGTTTTGAAGGCCATCACAATGCAAGTGTAAAGAAAAATAAGGTAACTATGGTGTTGTTTGTTAACCTTTGATTTATTCTTAATATTTCGAAATAAAAATCTCTTTGACTGAAGATTTCTGAAACTGAAGCTGTTGTTTAGTAATAGTTCATTCTGCTTTGTGTCTGATATATTCCAAATTCTGTGTGTGTGTGTGTGTGTGTGTTATATGTTCAGCAATGTCTGATCATTCCAGGTTTGACCTACACTTTTTGTTTTATTATTAAGCAGTAGCTTGTTTGTTTATTTGTGTAAGTGTACTTTCTAGGCCCATCTGATTATTTTTAAAAAAATCTTTTTTTATCTCAAAATATTAAGAATAAATCAAAGGTTAACAAACAACACTATAGTTAGCTTATTTTTCTTTACACTTGCATTGTGATAGCCTTCTAAACCAACCACCAAACCAATATAAACACAAAGCTTCAAGCAAATTATAAAATGCTTTTAGAAAAAATGAGTCTAATTTTTGTTTTTGTTTTGAATACCCATCAAACATGAATAGAACAAAAACATTTTGGGCATAAAATAACTCAACAAGGGTTGACATGCTTTAAATCCAACAAATCAAACCATATTTATCTATATATTATATAATATATATATATATATATATATATATATATATATATAGAAAGGTAAAATGGATATGAATCCGACAATATGTGTAGAAAGTTTTGTAGAAAAAACAACAAGATGTTTAAAGTTTAGCTGACAGAAATCTGTTTCAACCATATGCGGTCTTTGTAAACGGAAAAACGAAATAAATATATCATTAATCATGAGGCACAGAACGCTCTCAATCAGTACCGGAATTTTCAAATAATTTTTAAAAATGCGTATTTTATGTTAAAAATAAAATGAATTTTATTTTAAAAAATCATAAGCATTTTTATCATAAAAAAAGCTCAAAAGAGTTTGCAGTAAAGGTGTATATAAATATAAAAAGTTCAGGAAAATGTTCCTGTTACAAAAGAAGTTTAAAAAATATAATACATTCAACTGTATATATATATTATATATATATATATATATATTATATATAGCTTTTATTACTTGTTTTCTATTTCTCAAATCTAGTAAGTGCACAGACAAACCTATATGACTTTACATTGCCCTAGTATTACAGCTGAGTAAGAGATATTTACCTCTGTACAACTGATAACTTTTCCTGATTATTTTTTGTTATTATAAACCATATATTCATTTTCTTGGCACCTATTTAGAATTTTGATTAGTTATATCATATTAACCCATATTCTGAGGTCAGTAGATACACCTGTCATAGAGTTTGTCTGAAATAAAAATGCAATATGTTTGTTTTTTTTACTGATTACAGAGGCAATGGTTTTCAAAGGTTTAAAAATATGATGGAACATTAATGAGAAATAAAAGTTGTTGGTAATGATGTTCATAAAATATTTTGAGGAGTGAATATCTCATTAGCAAGGTAAATTATCAAAGTATAATCTAGATGTTTGAGGAAAACATATGGATATTGAGGTCATTAGTGTAGGTATTTGTGTAGACTGATAAGTATCTATGGGTTAAATAGAAACAAATGAGTTTTAAAAATGTTGTTTTTTTTAATTGAATTTTGAAAAAGAATTTGAATACTATCAAGAATGACTAAAATAAAGATCTCATTATAACCAAATAATGTTACTACTACCACAAGATAGCAAGAAAAAATATGGTGTAGAAAAACTTATAAGAAAAGACAAAACTGAAGGGGAAGGAAGAGAGAAGTGAAGACAGAACTGAAGAGGATAAAACAGAAGAGAAAAGGAAGGGAAGATAGAAGACAAAGAGAAGTGAAAACAGAACTGAAAATTGAAGGGAAGAGAGAAGACAAAAGAGAAGTGAAGACAAAACTGAAGGGAAGGGAAGAGAGAAGACAGAAGAGAAAACTGAAGTGAAGACTGAAGACAAAAGAGAAGTGAAGACTGAAGACAAAAGAGAAGTGAAAACAGAAGGGAAGGGAAGAGAGAAGACAAAAGAGAAGTGAAGACAGAACTGAAAACTGAAGGGAAGAGAAAATTCAATAGAGAAGTGAAGACAGAAGAGAAAACTGAAAGGAAGAGAGAAGACAAAAGAGAAGTGAAGACAGAACTGAACACTGAAGGGAAGGGAAGAGAGAAGACAAAAGAGAAGTGAAGACAGAACTGAACACTGAAGGGAAGGGAAGAGAGAAGACAAAAGAGAAGGAACTGAACTGAAGTGAAACAGAACTGACACTGAAGGGAAGGGAAGAGAGAAGACAAAAGAGAAGTGAACACAGAACTGAAGAGGAGAAGACAGAAGAGAAGAGGAGAAGATAGGACGAAAATACAGAAATAAAGGGGAGAGGAGAAAAGACACAAGAACAGATAGGAGGGAAGAGAAGGCAGAAGAGAAGTAAGAAATGATTAAAGAAAAAACAGAAGTAGGAAATAAAAGAGAAAGGAGAGAATAAAAGAACAGGCAGAAAGAAAGAGAAAACAGAATTATAAAAGTCCTAATCATGAAGCTTCTGTGACCACATTGGTTAAAGTGTCCACCATATAAGAAAATCTCTGGAAAACAAAATGTGAGTGCAAGTCTTATCAGAAGAAATGTATTTAATCTGATTTTAGACTGTTTACTTGGTCAATGAAATAGGCCAGTGTATTTCAGCCTAGAGAGTCACAGTTGTGGCCTTGTTAATGTCTGGCCACCCCCACAGATGTATGACCAAAACATTTACAAATCTATATATAATGGAGATTTGGTGTCTGTCTGTAACTGAAATTACATTACTGCTTATGTCACAATACCCTCAGGAATTGCATAAATCTATTGTTATAGGTGATACACCCTATAAGACTAATGGAATGCGCCGACAGGTTACTATAAGTAACAGGGATAATTGTGGCTTAGCAGTAAGCCAATGCGAGTATGCCAATAACTCTGTTCGTCGGACGTAATTTCCACATCTCTCTATTGTATTTGTCTACTTTCTGTTAATACATTTTTCTACATTTGTTACCCATCGTTTTGTTCTTATTTGACCCCTTAAAACCTCACAACATTTATCAATGAGAATTTAATTTATAGACAAAATTATTAATACATAGAATAAAGAACAACCCAGTATAATATATACTTAGAAATTAAGTATGTTTTTTTTTTGTTTTATTTTTGTTTTTTGTTTTGTTTTTTGCTCGTAAAGAAATGAAGACATTGCGGGAGGAGCCAGAAGAACAAAGGGTAATTTTATTTTATGAAAACAAAAACAAGTCAGACCCGTGGGAAAGGTATTCACCTGTTCTCCCTCCAGCTATGGGTTAAATAGTATTATTAGCATTCTTCTATAAGGATGCCTTTGGAATTGAATAACCCACAATGGTTGATATGCCATTAAACAAAGAACTAAACCAAACAAAACAAAACCAAACTAATTGGGATATGAAAATATGTAAAATACATTCTGTTAAACGTTGTAAGAAAAATTAAAGACATTAGGAGAAATTCTCTATAAGTTTTATTTTTTTAGTATGAATCACTTTAACCTCCCAGCTATGGGTTAAATAGTACTACTACTGTTCTTCTTTAAGGATGACTTTAGCATTAGATAACATACAAAGGTTGATATGTAATCAAATAAGATATGAAAATTTGTAAAATACATCCAGTCAAATCCTGTAAGAAAAATCAAAGACATTTGGAAAAAGTCTCTGTAACTTTAATTTTTTAGAACAGTTCAGCTCTTTGCAGCTGCTGGAAACTCTCTGGTGTTAAACAGGGCCCTACTATTTTTTTTATTTTTTATTTTTTTTGTTAGTGGTCATGTGACTAACTAAATGCAGTACATGTTAGGAAGAAGCAAAGTTGTTTGAACAAGAATAAAAAGTGACAAAAGAAAAATTAATCAAATTAATAATGATATGTATAAATTTGAATTTTTTATAGCAATATATTTGTCAAAAAAAAACAAGTCCAAAATAAACAAGATTAATGTTTGGTCTTTTGAGAAACAATGTTACTTGTTGCTAGACAACTGCTACCAGTGTCAAGAAATACTGCTTATAGATAATGTATAACTGGTATTAATGAAATTAACACTCTATATAACAAGATTATTTTGATGTATTTTCACCCGTCAATATAAGATCATAACAGAATAAATAATAATCATTCAATTTGATGAATGTTTATGACCTAAGAATGAATAAAGTCTTATGAAAGATTAAAAGGCTTAGCAAATGTCTGACACGAGGTATATCAATAGACCAGAAGCCTAATGATTAAAAAAGAAAAATGAAAAGGATTTATTTTGCTCAACAAATATTTGTTTGAAGTTTTTTAGATGATAATTAATAAAATGAAGTTTATAAGTTCCAAAAATTCAGACTAAGAATAGGACACTCATACATTAATCATTCATACCTCCTCAAAAAAGAAGCAGCCCCATATTGCATACCATGCCAAAAAACCTACACAATCAAACACATTTAAACAGAATGTAGCAACCTAAAACAAATACAAAAAAAAATACTACCAAGCAACATAATCTAAAACAGATATTCTCCCAAATAAACCCAGAAAAACTACTCGGATACATAAAAGAGGCACACATTTACAACAAAATCTAAAAATCTTCCAAAAAGAATGAAAACACAAAAATATATGTTAAAAAGAATCATCTAAAAGTTCCATTCACAAAAAATATGTAAAAAAAAAAAATCTTTAGAAAATTAAACATTATCACCAATTCATTTCAAAAACGTAGTCTGCATTAAATGACCCATTGAGGTTGATATGCCATAAAACAAGAACAAAATCAAAAACCAAAAATTTACTCTGAATTTTCCAGTGGGACACATGATGCAACAGATATAAGGGTTGAGTTAATACAGTTCTAAGTGATAGTGTTACATAAACAATAATAGATATCTCCCGATTCACTAATTACCAATTCAGTTCACGCACACACAGCAATAAAAAAGATACACACACTCGACAACACACAAGACATAAGTTGTGACACCAACCGGAAATTTATTCCATGGTAGTCTATAAAGAAATGACCAATATAACACGTCTTTGCACATAGGCTCTGATTGAAGTACCCGTTGAACTTTTTGGTTGACTTTTTATTCAAGACACAACTATCACCAAAATTATCCTTTAATTTTCATTTTTATCTTTTCCTCGCTTTTCATGTTCCTTTTTCAATACAATTTTGAAACTCAAAATCCGGGTCTGTTACTTTTCCTCGTCACCATACGCTTGCATTTTAACCCTGTTTATTACAATAGTCATCTGTAGGTTGCAGGTTCAATCCTGGCCAAGATTGATAATAAAATAGAATACTTAACATAGCTTAACACTTGTAATGGTTAATGGAATGAGAACCATCTACCCCCATGGATTGAATAAAGGGGTCGTCATTGATACTGCTTTTGTATTACGCTTTTATGAAAATAACCCAACAATGGTTAACATGCCATAAAACCAACCAGCTTAGTACAAAAAAAACGTTACATTATGTTATATATCATCATCATCAAGTTGTACTAGCAGCACAGATATCCATGACAATCTCTCCCTATTGATCATGGCCCCTGTGAGTTCCTCTGTGCAGCATCCAGAAGCCATACAGAGCTGGTCGATGTAGGTCCTTGCTGGATGGCCCTCACAGGTGTGCCCATGTGCAGTCTTCCAAAAGAGAACATCACTTTTGAGCTTGTGCTTGCTACTCCAGTAGTGTCCAGCAAGTCTTGTTCATTTTTGATGGTTTGTGTGATGGAGGACAAATGACCATACAGCTGCTTTCTTATGGGGTGTTGTTTTCATGACTTGTGCAACTCCCATCTAGTTTATTCTCTGGGCACTTTGTTAGGGTCCAAGTGGTGCAACGTACAGTAGCACAGATTCAACTACTACTTGGAAGAATTGTCACTTTAACTTATCACTGAGATCAGATTTGCATGTGATAATCTGTCTATAGCAGTCAATGCCTTAATATCAATTTTTATGGATGAGATATTATTGTAAGTTATTTTTGTGGCTGATCTATCAGTTGCTCCATAAAAACATTTTTCCATAGATTGGGCCCTAACAGGCAATGAAGATGTACTCCACACTCCCTAGAGCTCCAGGTCTGGAACTTCAACTGTGGTATATCCACAGTTCCTGCTAGTATATATATATATATATATATATATATATATATATAATCTTCTAACCTGCATGAGCAGGAAATGACACATTAATTCCTTAAGTGGAGTTTGAATCCTGAGTTTTCCTTTTCCTAGACTAGTTTCCATACCAAGGCTAAAATGCCCTGTCTACCCTACTATTTTACCCATGGCTGGAGGGAGAAAGTTGGATGCATACCTTTCTAAATAGTATTAACAGTATGTGAAATGAAAACAGTCTTGTCAAGGATTTGAACTTGATTTGTCATATCCATTTCCTATGAAGATAACCATTACACCAAGTGCCTCCACTATGATAGTATAGCATTAAATTCTTGTCAGCCTATCTCTCTTCTCTTGATAGGAATATGTAAGGGTATACATATCCGTAAATATATTCTATACACAGACAAATACAAATATTTT
>CM042148.1:78737569-78767569 GCA_023376005.1 Doryteuthis pealeii
TTCTGCTTTTATAGTGAAAAGATAAATGGGTGGGGGGAGATAGAGAAAAGGGGAGGGGTTATTGGTGTGTCATCATCATCATCATCATGTCGTGCATGCAGCATGGATATCCATGACAATCTCTTGCCAACCTTCCCTATCATTCATTGCACCTGGGAGGTCCTCTGCGGAGCAACCAGCATCTTCACATAGCTGGTCAATGTAGGTCCTAGCTGGGCGCCCCACACTTGCATGTCCATGTGTTGGCTTCCACAGGAAAATGTTGCTTATGAGCTCATCCTTGCTTCTCCACTCCAGCAGTATCCTGCATGCCTTGTCTGTCTCACTCAGATAGTTTGTGAGATGGGGGCAAGTAACCATATAGCTGCTTTCTTGTGGGGTGCTGTTTCCACAACGTTTCAAGACTGCACGCAGCATTCTTGTGCAGCTCCCATCTACCTTATTCTCAAGACGTTTTTCTTCGTTAGGGTTGGAAGTGGTGCAGCATACAGCAGCACTGATACAACCACAGCCTGGAAGAAGTGTCGCTTCAGCTTGTCAGGGAGATCGGACCTCCATTGTGTAGTCTAGGGAATGAGAAGAAAGTCAGGAGGGCTTAGTATGTGTGGAAATGGTTGTTTTCATTTTTATGGGGGTCAGTCAGTTGACCTTTGAAGAGAAACATAAAAAGATGACTATAAAGAAATGAACTCTGATTGCAGAGCTTGAAAATGGCATGACTGAAAAAAAAAAAAAAAAAGAACACAATTTGTCTGAATTTTTGGAAGATTGAGGCCANGTAAAAAAGAAAAAAAAAATCTGGTGGTCTATGAGAAATTAAATCAAAAATGGGTTTTAAATTTCCTGAGAATATAAATATGAACTAAAAGTAAGGACTATTTTTAAATATCAAATTATTTTGAAGCCAAAGAAATGACCTTCCTACCTTAAAGTTATTTCCTTAAATAATTTTTTTCATTGGAACAGTATAATTGCACATTATGACAAAAAGGTTTCTTCCTAAAGTAGAAGTGTTGATAGATTTGACACAAAAAGTTACAAAAGCTTATATATAAATATATAATATATATATATAGTGTGTGTGTGTGTGTGTGTGTGTGTGTGTATGTATCTATAAGTCTGAAGCCTGATACACAGTTATTAGTTGAATTCCGATCTGAAATTGGTTATTTGGTTTAATGGCATATCAAGCCTTGTGGGTTATTCAATGCCAAATCTAGTCTTTTTTTATATAGATGATTCGTTCATAGAAATACCTTTTATTAACTTATGTGTATTGATAAATTTATAGAAATTATTTTCATTAACTTCTTGTGTATTTATAAATACTGATGGTTGATCCTCAGCCACTACCTTCTAGCATATATGTAAAAATGGTTGGGTATCTGCCATAAGAACAATTTAAAAATATATGATTGGGACAATCATATAGGTGCTAGGGTTTGACATGTCAAGCCGATTGATTGGATAAAGCCTCTTTTGATCACCTGATTAGCCCAAATAAGGGCTGAAGTGAAGTGTTGCATATCACAAGACCACTTAGTACCCTGGTCACAAATCGCTCAACCATCACAATCCTGTATTCAGGCAGTATGGATCACCACCCACGGCCAACAGGGACCCTACCCTTCTGTAAATGTGCAGTCAGCATATTCTACAACCCCAGCTGACAGGGCAGCTGAAGTTTTTACTGCATAACATCAAATTTGTTGGATTAATATTCACCAATGAATCAATGCAATGTCAACAAAGGAGATTTATGTTGAAAAAATATAAAGATTTGTGTAAATAGATACTTTTTTTCTTCATTAGGCTGTAGACTTATTGATGAACCAACATGTATTTTACCCAACCCCTCCACTACAGAGCAGGATGAGAGAACAGACCAATTTTTAGCTGAGTATTAGTTGCATCATCATGTTGCATTAGTAGCATGGATATCCATAAAAATCTCTCGCCAAACTTGCTCTTGGAGGTCCTCTGTGCAGCATTCAGTATCTGTACAAAACTTGTCAATGTAGGTCTTTGCTGGACAACCTGCACTGGCATGTCTATGTGCTGGCTTCCACAGGAGGGTGTCGCTTATGAGTTCGTCTTTGCTTCTCCAGCAGTGTCCAGCATATCTTGTTTGTCTCACTTGGATGGTTTGTGTGATAGGGGCAAGTGGCTGTGCAGCTGCTTCTTTGTGAGGTGTTGTTTCCATGATTGTTAAGATCACAAAAGAACCCAATCTGCCCAAACTATTTACCCATAGATGAAGGAAGAATAGCTGGTTTTGCTTTTCTCATAGGCTTTAGTGTGAAGTGAAATGCTATCAATCTTGTCCAAAATTTGAACTCAGGTGACTAATTCCATTTCCTATAACAAAGCAAACCTACATATATATATATATATATATATATATATATATATTCATTAATTATATATATCCATGCTACTAATGCAACTAATTATATATACCCATATTCATTAATTATTAACTAATTAATTTCAAAAAATTAGGTATGACTTCAATTAAGCACATATCCTCCAAAAATTGTCGGCTAAAAGCCATATCAAATAAACGCACTGTTTATTTACGTACCTCATATATATATTATATATATATATATATTATATTATATATACCAACACCTCCACATGAGCAGAATGTGACACAAAGTTTAACAGGTTGAATTTACAGTTTTCTTCTCCTAGACCAGTTGCCATACTAAGGTTAAAAAGCCCAGTTTGCCCTACTATTTATCAATAGATGGAAGGGAGAATAGTTGGATGCATATCTTCCCAAAAGATATTAGTGCTATGTGAAATAAAAATAGCCTTGTCCAGTATTTAAACTTGGTTCACTGTGTTCATTTCATATAACAATGAACTATTACACTACAAGGCTATATTATATATATATATATACATATATATATATATACATAGTCATCAACAGACACTATGTTTAGATGTATCATGTCTCCACAGTGTGGCTAGACTTCGTAGGCTTCATACAACTTGGATCAAAACCTGACAGATTTATCAGAGTTCTTAACCCCTAAGCCATCATCAGCAACTACAAGTGAATGAGAATTTAACTGATAAATACATACATAGGTATATCTGTCAAGGTCTCCAGAGAGCTCATATCCATTAATAGGAGATCCTTGCTATTTTTAAGTGTATGTGGTGACCATCGGCTAAATTCCCTTTCAGAGAGCTCTACCAGTTGGGAGCATATATATATATATATATATATATATATATATATATATATATAATATACCAAGCGTGTGTAGATCCTTGCGGAGAGAAATATACTACCAAACATCAACCAGGAAGAAAAAAATTTTGAAAAAAAGAAAAGACCAAGATATTCGTACCAACAAAAAATAATCTATTGGTATAGTATTTGGCCAAAAGAAAAAACAATTTATATGTATATATATGTATATAAGATATATATATATTCATATAACCGCTAGGAGAAGCTAATTTGTAAAAAGTGCTCGATACCTAAGTAGAGCCAAGTAATAAGGATAATCTACTGAGTCAGACGAACCTACTATTAGTTTTGCATAAAGCTCTTCAGGGCTAAAATCTGACTTTAGATTTTAGCCCTGAAGAGCTTTATGCGAAACTAATAGTAGGTTCGTCTGACTCAGTAGATTATCCTTATTACATATATATATATATATATATACACACACACACACACACACTGAAAAATTATGCATCCAAGAACATGCCAAAAACAAACTGTTGCAGAAAAGCGAATTTTTTTTTTATGAGAAATTTATAATGTCTACACAACATTAATAAATTTCTCATGTGTCATTTACCACCTGACTAATTCCATTTTTATTCTCCTCTATTTGGACATATTTCCCACAGGCACTAATGCGAAGTAAAATGCAACCAACCCTGTCCAGGATTTGAACTCATGCACCATGTCCATTCTAACAATGATAGCCATTACACTATGGAGCCTACATATGTGAGGAATGTTTGAATCTATTAATAATGAAGATTCGCTTCCAGTTTTTGTCTGTAACAAAAATTACGTCACTGCTTACGTCACATTACCCAAAATTCATCATTATTAATAGATTCAAACATTCTCTCACATATGTAGGCTCCCATAGTTGTAAATGGCTATCATTGTTAGAAATGGACATGGTGACATGAGTTCAAATCCTGGACAGGGTGGTTGCATTTTACTTCGCATTAGTGCCTGTGGGAAATATGTCCAAATAGAGGAGAATAAAAATGGAATTAGTCAGGTGGGTAAATGACACATGAGAAATTTATTAATGTTGTGTAGACATTAATAAATTTCTCATAAAAAAAAATTCGCTTTTCTGCAACAGTTTTGGCATGTTCTTGGATGCATAATTTTTCAGTGTTGTGTGTGGTGTGTGTTATATATATATATATATATATGTAATAAGGATAATCTACTGAGTCAGACGAACCTACTATTAGTTCGCATAAAGCTCTTCAGGGCTAAAATCTAAAAGTCAGATTTTAGCCCTGAAGAGCTTTATGCAAAACTAATAGTAGGTTCGTCTGACTCAGTAGATTATCCTTATTACTTGGCTCTACTTAGGTATCGAGCACTTTTTACAAATTAGCTTCTCCTAGCGGTTATATGAATATATATATTCTTATATACATATATATACATTATAAATTGTTTTTTCTTTTGGCCAAATACATACCAATAGATTATTTTTGTTGGTACGAATATCTTGGTCTTTTCTTTTTTTCAAAAATTTTTTCTTCCTGGTTGATGTTTGGTAGTATATTTCTCTCCGCAAGGATCTACCAACACGCTTGGTATATTATATATATATATATATATATATATATATATATATATATATATATGCTCCCAACTGGTAGAGCTCTCTGAAAGGGAAATTTAGCCGATGGTCACCACATACACTTAAAAATAGCAAGGATCTCCTATTAAATGGATATGAGCTCTCTGGAGACCTTGACAGATATACCTATGTATGTATTTATCAGTTAAATTCTCATTCACTTGTAGTTGCTGATGATGGCTTAGGGGTTAAGAACTCTGATAAATCTGTCAGGTTTTGATCTCAGTTGCATGTAGCCTACAAAGTCTAGCCACACTGTGGAGACATGATACATCTAAACATAGTGTCTGTGGATGACTATATATATATATATATATATATATATATAATTATAATATAGCCTTGTAGTGTAATAGTTCATTGTTATATGAAATGGACACAGTGAACCAAGTTTAAATACTGGACAAGGCTATTTTTATTTCACATAACACTAATATCTTTGGGAGAGATATGCATCCAACTACTGGGCTTTTTAACCTTAGTATGGCAACTGGTCTAGGAGAAGAAAACTTTGAATTCAAACTCTACTTTAGAAATTGACTTTGTGTCCCATTCTGCTTATGTGGAGGGTGGTATATATATATATATATATATATATATATATATATGAGAGTACGTAAATAATAAACAGTGCGTTTATTTGATATGGCTTTTAGCCGACAATTTTTGGAGGATATGTGCTTAATTGAAGTCATACCTAATTTTTTGAAAATTAATTAGTTAATAATTAATGAATATGGGTATATATAATTAGTTGCATTAGTAGCATGGATATATATAATTAATGAATATATATATATATATATATATATTATAAATATATATGTGGTTTTTTGTTATAGAAATGGAATTAGTCACCTGAGTTCAAATTTTGGACAAGATTGATAGCATTTCACTTCACACTAAAGCCTATGAGAAAAGCATGAAACCAGCTATTCTTCCTTCATCTATGGGTAAATAGTTGGGCAGATTGGGTTCTTTTGTGATCTTAAACAAATCATGGAAACAATACCTCACAAAGAAGCAGCTGTACAGCCACTTGCCCCCTATCACACAAACCATCCAAGTGAGACAAACAAGATATGCTGGACACTGCTGGAGAAGCAAAGACGAACTCATAAGCGACACCCTCCTGTGGAAGCCAGCACATAGACATGCCAGTGCAGGTTGACCAGCAAAGACCTACATTGACAAGTTTTGTACAGATACTGAATGCTGCACAGAGGACCTCCCAAGAGCAAGTTTGGCGAGAGATTTTTATGGATATCAATGCTACTAATGCAACATGATGATGCAACTAATACTCAGCTAAAAATTGGTCTGTTCTCTCATCCTGCTCTGTAGTGGAGGGGTTGGGTAAATACATGTTGGTTCATCAATAAGTCTACAGCCTAATGAAGAAAAAAAGTATCTATTTACAGAAATCTTTATATTTTTTCAACATAATCTCCTTTGTTGACATTGCACTTGATTCATTGGTAAATATTAATCCAACAAATTTGATGTTATGCAGTAAAAACTTCAGCTGCCCTTTCAGCTGGGGCTGTAGAATATGCTGACTGCACATTTACAGAAGGGTAGAGTCCCCTGTTGGCCGTGGGTGGCGATCCCTACTGCCTGAATACAGGATTGTGATGGTTGAGCGATTTGTGACCAGGGTACTAAGTGGTCCCATGACATGCAACACTTCAATTCAGCCCTTATTTGGGCTAATCAGGTGATCAAAGAGGCTTTATCCAATCAATCGGCTTGACATGTCAAACCCTAGCACCTATATGATTGTCCCAATCATATATTCTTTAAATTGTTCTTATGGCAGATACCCAGCCATTTTTACATATGTGCTAGAAGGTAGTGGCTGAGGATCAACCATCAGTATTTATAAATACACAAGAAGTTAATGAAAATAATTTCTATAAATTTATCAATACACATAAAGTTAATAAAAGGTATTTCTATGAACGAATCATCTATATAAAAAAAAGACTAGATTTGGCATTGAATAACCCACAAGGCTTGATATGCCATTAAACCAAATAACCAATTTCAGATCGGAATTCAACTAATAACTGTGTATCAGGCTTCAGACTTATAGATACACACACACACACACACACACACATATATAATATATATATATATATATATATATTATATATATATATAAGCTTTTGTAACTTTTTTGTGTCAAATCTATCAACACTTCTACTTTAGGAAGAAACCTTTTTGTTATAATGTGCAATTATACTGTTCCAATGAAAAAAATTATTTTAAGGAAATAACTTTAAGGTAGGAAGGTCATTTCTTTGGCTTCAAAATAATTTGATATTTAAGAATAGTCCTTACTCTTTAGTTCATATTTATATTCTCAGGAAATTTAAACCCATTTTTGATTTAATTTCTCATAGACCACCAGATTTTTTTTTCTTTTTTACTTGGTCTCTAAAAGATTACTTTCATAATTAAAAAAGAAAAAGTTTTTTTTATTTTTTATTGCAAAGTTTGATCAAGTAAAATCTCATCTGATAAATTTAGTAATTAAACAAAAAACAATAAATCTAAGTCCACTCCTTCAGTATCTTCAGTTTTTGCTATTTGCTATTTACACTGTTTCAGTATCTTCAGTTTTTGCTATTTGCTATTTATACTGTTTCAGTATCTTCATTTGCTATTTACACTGTTTCAGTATCTTCATTTGCTATTTACACTGTTTCAGTATCTTCATTTATTTACCACTGGTTCAGTATCTTTATTTGCTATTTACACTGTTTCAGTATCTTCATTTGCTATTTACACTGTTCAGTATCTTCATTGCTATTTATACTGTTTCAGTATCTTCATTTGATATTTACACTGTTTCAGTATCTTCATTTGCTATTTACACTGTTTCAGTATCTTCATTTGATATTTACACTGTTTCAGTATCTTCATTTGATATTTACACTGTTTTCAGTATCTTCATTCAGTATCTCATTTGCTATTTACACTGTTTCAGTATCTTCATTATTTACACTGCAGTATCTTTTGCTATTTACATTGTTTCAGTATCTTCATTTGCTATTTACATGTTTCAGCATCTTCATTTATTTACACTGTTCCAGTATCTTCATTTGCTATTTACACTGTTTCAGTATCTTCATTTGCTATTTACACTGTTTCAGTATCTTCATTGCTATTTACACTGTTTCAGTATCTTCATTTGCTATTTACACTGTGTTTCAGTATCTTCATTTGCTATTTACACTGTTTCAGTATATCTTCATTTGTATTTACACTGTTATTATTTGTGCATAAGATGCACTATTTTTTCCAGATTTTTCATTCAAAAGTTAGGGTTGCAGGAATGAGTTAAACCTAACAGAGGGTCAGGCAAGAAATTATTTTTTGCTTAATATTGATGATAGACCATATGTAGATCTAAGTTAGAATAGTTTAAACACAGTCAGTGGCGTTTGTTGACTGTTAGTTTCTCGTCTATCTGTTCATTAGACTTATTCTTAGATCTATATCTATCATATATATATATTATATTCACCTGCCATAGAGACAAAATTTAAGCTCACAGAACATTGTTGTAAATTATGATGTTCTATTTTCCTCATATATACCCTAATTAAAATATATCTTTACTAAAGTAATAAAATAAAAAAATTAATCACCTGAATGCAAACAACAGGTAAGGAAGAAGAGAAAGAGATTAAAAGAATCATTTCATATATATATATATATATATATATATATATATATTATTTATTTTACAATGTTTTCATAGATCAATGTTCATTATCAACGACCGCGGGTTTCATGCTAAAAGCAATCATCAGGTTGAGGAGCAAGATCCAATGGTGTTTGTTGGAGTTCTTTACTCAATGTCACATTTAGGATTGTAAATAACGTCGGTTAGTTTTTACGGACGCTGTTATTTTTTTTTAAATTTGAATTTTTTTTAAGTAATGCCAACGAAGTTGCCTCCCTTTATTTGTTAAAAAAATAGGGTGTTTTTTAAAAACGTTTTATTTTTTATTTTTTATTTTTTATTTATAAATTAATTCCGTTTGGCAAAGGATGTATATGACTTCAAAAAACCATTTTAATATATATGGTAGAGTCTTTTAAGTTTTTATCCCACATAATATAAAGGTGGATGGTGTTGTTACTCTGTCGAAAAATCATTTTTTCACAGTTGAAATATTGGATATCATTGCAAATAATTGCTGAATTTATTCTCAGGTGTGGATGTTGAGTATCTCCTCTCCATGCATTTAGGAAGAATTTTCTTTTATGGACATTATTTGAAGATTTCTGATTTTTTATTTAAACTTCTATTATTATTATTGTTATTATTATTAAAGGAAATCAAGTTTTTTAATATTCTAAATTTTCGGTAACACATAAGTTGCAGTATCTGGAGCCATTTGTGTAAACATTTGGGATGATCTAAGATTTTCCTCTCTATTTTGTGAGGTATATCTTTTTCTTTCAGTTCCCATATCCTTGTTGCAAGGGAAGTTGTTTCTCTTTTATCTTTCTTTCTGAAAGATTCCATATGGACGTAAAATCTTTGCTTGAAGTCACCCTGGGTCATCCCAACATATATATATATGTGTGTGTGTGTGTGTGTGAGCATACATAATAAACTTTGATTCTCAATAGGCTGAAGTATAAAATTTTGATCCTAAGTAAAGGTAATCAAGTGATACATTGAAGGGAAGAAAGTGATAGGCAGAATGTAAGAGATTGGTCAGTTTTTTTACTCAATTGCAAATTACAACTAATTAGAACCAAGTTAAATGGAATTTTTTCAAACATAACTCAATCCTAAAAGTAAGGAATAATTTAGTATAATGTTCATGTCATTAAGCTAAACAGTAAAAAAGCTATTAGGAGACAAATGTTGATTCGCTCAACTTTGGTATAATAATAATAATAATAATAATAATAATAATGATTATTTATATATATATATTATATATATATATATATATATATATATATATATATATTATATATACTCACTCCTAAGTAGAGTGCTACAGATATTTTTGATTCTAAATAGAAAGTGCCAATCTGTAATCCAAACATTTGTTATATTAATACTCGTATTCCTTAATTGTATGACTGTTATCATCTTGCAACACCCTCTGGTTAAAAATGAGACCATACAAATTGACCAAGATGAAATGCAAAAAATGTAAATCCTGATTATCTGTTGTTGCTTATCTGCCGAATTCTTATTTCTTATGAAAGTCATCACCTCAGCTAAATAATAGACCATTCCATTTTTTATTATAAAGAAAAAAAAGGAAGAAAAATGACATGCCACACAGAAAAATAAGAAAGAAAGAAAGTAGGGGAAAGATAGAGAGAAGGGGTGAGTACGTGGAAGCAATAATGCTGATCTGTTTCTATCAAACATAATGAAAAGAAGGAAAGAAAGAAAAAAAGAGTGAGAGCTAAATCAAGATTATTATATTTTTTACATATTGAACTATTTTGCAATAGTTTTGAACTAAACATACCAAACATTGTAATAATTAGATTATTATGCTGTGGTATATCCACCGGTCCTGCTAGTAAGTACTATACTAGTAAAATTGATAAATGATCCTCTGGTTCCATTGAAATTTTTTTTTCTTTAAATTTTCTTTTTTTTTTTTTTTTTTTTAAATTATTTAAGTGCCAAATAATATTCTGAAATAGTGGAAAACTGGTGGTTATGGGGGGAGGATGCAAGAAGCAAAACGTTCATAAAAATGTGTTGCAGGACTTTTACACATTTAAAGGTGTTGAAATATTTTAGCTCTTGAAAATATAATATAAATTTAGGTTTCTCCTTCAAAACATTAAAATATTGAATTTGAATAGTATATTCAGCCCATCTTTACTTCAAGATCTTATATAAAATTTGTTTTTCGAGGGAGGGTGGGAGTCATAACTAAATTTAGTGCTGTAGAAAGAAAATGACTTTCTAAATTTATATAACTTTGAAAGAGCAGGAATTAAGGTCTTTAGAAAACTATTTGTGGGATTTTTTTGTTTGTTTTATTTTTGCTTTAATTCATAGAACTATATTAAAAAAATAAATAAACAAAATGAACATCCAGGTTTCTTTTCAAATGAAATGTATTTTTATATTTATAGAATTTATCTCACAAGAAGCTGAATGAAAAGCCAAACATTTTTAGTTGAAAACACTTGTCCCGTGGAATATTGATAAAGTGTGAGAAAATATATTGCCTTCAAAATGTCCTCTGAACCAAAGAGCGGTGAATCCTGCCAATGTGGAGCCAGGTTTGTGCAATCTTTATTTGTTCAATTTATAGTACTTTAAGCCAAGCTGCACTTATTCAAAATGTTTATTTATTTATTTATTTTTTATTTTTTAAATGTGCCTTGTATTTCAGAATATTTTTTATACTATGTATTTGAAATTTTTTCTGCATATTTCAATGTATATATATATATATTATAATTTGCTTGAAGCATTGTGTTTATATTGGTTTGGTGGTTGGTTTTGAAGGCTATTACAATGCAAGTGTAAAGAAAAATAAGGTAACTATGGTGTTGTTTGTTAACCTTTAATTTATTCTTAATATTTCAAGATAAAATCTCTTAACTTTATCTTGAAATATTAAGAATAAATTAAAGGTTAACAAACAACACCATAGTTACCTTATTTTTCTTTACACTTGCATTGTGAAAGCCTTCAAAACAAACCACCAAACATATATATATGAGGATTGGAGGATTTGAATAAATCTGAAAAAATGTTGTTGAGAATAGAGAAAAGTGTGGATAAAACAGCACAAAACAGATGAAGCTTCATTCAATATGAGGCGAAATATCCACTAAATTCCCACTGTTTTATCCACACTTTCCTCTATTCTCAACTACATATATATATATAATGTATTTGAATATGAGGCTGGGTTGAAAAGTTCATGTGATGACGTATATATTTTTGATGTCTTTTTTTATCAATGGGGTCCAAGTATTGCAACACCAAGAAAAGAAGTGAGTGTGGTTGAACTGCAATGGGGACTGTTGGAAAAAAAAGCTAATTTTGGACACATTCCATGAGACTATCTTGGGCTGGTTTCGCTCAGTTGGTAGAGCATTTGCCTAGGAATTGCAAGGTTCTGGGTTCAATACCAGTTCTGACCAACTCAGCGCATGAATAGCCAAACTTGAGTAACCTGATCTCTGTGGTAAAGCATCTTGGAGCTGATGGTAGATGTGGCTCACCACCTCAGCAAAAGTAATCTCCCTTGCCTAGTGCAAGCAATAAGGGGATAGACTCCCTTGCTGTTCAGCTGATAATGACAATAGGCCACTCCACTGGCTTTAGTACTGATTGCTTAGCCTATGAACTTTTTATCTGGCCCTCGTATTTTATTACAAGCAGTACCTGTTAAAATTCCACTCTTAAACAAATGGTTTTCGTTAACAATCTAATTGACAGGGAATAGTATACATAAAAAAATAAAATTATTATTAGATTATTCAGACCATATTAACTTTAGGCACCCCTTTTTGATCTCGATTAAGAAAGGACATGTTTTTCATTTACACTGTCAATATCCGGTTGTTTGTTAGGGGTTAGGGTTATATTTTTTTTAAATATAAAAACCGTCTGTTAAAACAACCGGATATTGACAGTGTAAATGAAAAACATGTCCTTTCTTAATCGAGATCAAAAAGGGGTGCCTAAAGGTAATATGGTCCGATTATTCATTACTCAATTTAATACTAATAAAAGCATTCTTTGTTTCTTTCTTTTACACATTTCTCTCTATCTGTTTATTGATTTATCTTTCGTTTGTTCCTCTATCTTCATTTCCTTCCATTCCAATGAAGCAGACAATAAGCATCTGATGTATAGTCTTATCATTTACTCTTCCCTTTCTTTCTTTCTTAATATTTTCTTTCTTTCTTTCCTCACAATCAAAATGGAATAGCTCATTATTATCTTAGGTGATGACAGAGCGTAACATCAAACACCTGGGTTTCATGTCTTATTCTATTAATATTATAGATTTTGAGAATGACTTGTGTCATCAATCAAAACCAAACCAGCCAGTATATTCTGAGCAGCCCACCTACGCAGAGACTCTCTGCTCAAATCTGGATGGTTGCTTTGATTGGATCGTAAATCCTGGTAGATTTTGACAATTATAAGGAAGGCAACAGAAAATTTAGAATGGATTCCATAACAATTTTATCTATTAATTTTTGTTGCCATGACTTTAATGATGTTTTGCCATAAATAAAATGTTTATATTTTATATTTTATATTTATTTTTATATTTATAGTTTTACTATAAAAGTTGAAGAACAAAAAAAAAATTGCTTTATCATGCCACCATTGCTATTGGCGACATTGATTTAAAAAAAATAAAACCCATGTCAAACATTTACTTTAGTATGTAACCCTGTTCAATTGTTATAAAAAGAATTTAGTGGTAAATAATGAGGCACATTTTTTTCGTTTCTAGAGACAAATGATTAGGTACAAGCTGAGTCTGAACCCAACAGTGGGTGAGGGTTTCTCATTTTTTGGTGGTAATGACATCATAGTAATGTATGACAAATTATATTTGATGATATAAAAACTTGAAATTTTATATTATATTGACTCAATATTAGGGCTGCAATTAGATTGTAGAGCTGGTAACTGTGAAGTTTAAAGTTTATATACATATATATAGTGAAGATGAAAATAATTTTTGTTGGTTTATGTTTAATTAATAAAAAAATTCTGTGATAATAGAGGTTCCGATACTCAAGTTATAGGCTTACAAAATTTTCACTATGGGATTTAACCCCATTAGGGTTATTTTAATATTGAAGTTTGCTGAAATTTTATGAATAAACATCATATCTATGTATAATATCAAAGAGAGGTCATTTTTTTTCTTTTTTGTTGATTTATATTTAATTAAAAGAAAAACCCTGTGATAATAAAGTTTCAAATAATCGAGTAATCGCCTTCCAAAATTTTCACTTGAGTTTTTAACCCCTATTAGGATGTCCTATTGTCATTGACATTTTTATGATTTTTTTTTTTTTGACGGGCCGGGTTAACTCAGTCGGTAGAGCGTTCAGCTAGAAACCACAAGGTTCCTAGTTCGATACCGGTCCTCGCCAACTCAGTGTATAAGTAGCACAGGGATCTGTGCAGTAAAGTAAGGAGCTGATGGTAGGTGTGGCGAGCCACCTCAGATGCTAAAAACAATCTCCTTGGTCTAGCACTATTGAAAAGGGGATAGACTCCCTCGCTGACTGGCTGATACTGACTATAGGCGTCGACTTTACTTTTTTTTTTACAATGTCATTGAAATTTGCTGATAATTTGTGAATAGGCATCATTTCTGGTCATTTACCAATGGTTTAAATTTTATTCAAAACGAAGGGGAAAAAATTCAGTAGGAGTCATGTACCCCTGGAGATTTCCTTTAATCAAAATGAAATATATTTATCCAAGTATCCCAGGGTAATGTAGTTTCAGAATATATATGGTTATGGGGGTCTATCCTCAAAAACCCTAAGAAAAGTTCATAAACAATCAAACAGACAGGAACTTACTACTTTATATAGATGTGAAATTATTTGAAAATAGTATTTATTTATTAAAGATGTTTCTTTATATCTAATCTTGATTTTTCTTTCATTTTGAATAATATGGGATATCAAACTCAGTATTCAGTAATAATGGATCTGCGAAACAAGCTTGCTAACCATTAAACCATAATGGGATGACCTATTACCAACTGTGTTCACCACAGGTCGGATGTGACACAGGGTTGCAAATATATGGCATCTAAGCAAGGTTTATAGAGCATTCAGTTATAGTGTAATATTGCCGATCCATTACTACTGAATAGTATAAATAAATGAACACTAGTGGCAGTAGTCCTAGGTTTGAATGGAGTTAACCGTGAATGTGGCAGACAGGTTGAGAGTTAAAGAAGTAAAACGAACGACAAGAATGTGAATAAAAGACTGTATTACATATAAAGAACAATTGCAAACTTTAGTTTCATTTGCGGTCAAGTATATAATATGTATATAATATGTATATAATTGTCACTTAGCTGGTGTATCCTGGGATAGGGTATTATCGGAGCCCTTTGCTATGGCCTTCTGTTAAGTTCGGATATGATGGACTTCTGCTGGCGTCCGACTCCGATTCTGGTTGTCTGTTGAAGAATAGTAGGAGCGACCTTTTGAATCAGAAGAGGATGAGTTTCACACTTTGGGTTTGCTGCCAAAGTATGCTGGCTCATGATTGGTTGGTTTGAAACAGAGGCTCGCAGACAAAGGACGATAACCTCATACCCCAGAATTCTTAATAATAGTGAGTTTGATTCTCACTGAATGCCCTGTACTGGAGACCTTGTGTCACATCCTACCTGTGATGAACAGGTTGGATAAATACCTACACACATCCCAGTTATGGATAAAATAGTAGGGTATATTGGGTTCTTTAGCCTTGGTACAGCAATCAGTCTTGGAGAAGGAAAACTCTGAAATAAAAACAAGCTATAGCCCCACTTAAATGCCCTGTACTTGAGACCTTGTGTCACATCCTACCTGTCATGAGCAGGTTGGGTAAATACCTACTTGGGTGTCCCATCAGGGTGTAAGGATTAGCAAGTTAATTTTGCAGATCAATTACTAATTAATACTTGTTATATACTGTATCAATTGACAGCGCTAGTGTGTAGTACACTGGATTAAAAACCAACGCAGGTATACAAAAGAAAGCTGGACTTTATTTTCCTTCCTCGGTTAGCGTGGATGAAAGGAGGTGTGTCGTGATAACGCGGTATATAAGAGGTTCACCGAGTATTAACTCGGGTTCTTATAAAACATTGGGTTACCTAAAGGATAAATACCCAATGTTGAACACTTCGGTTATGAAAAACGACAAACACGTTAGTTAGGTTTATAAAGCTTTAATATAACATGTATTAGAGGAACGAAGTTCCCCAGACTATAAAATGTCACAAGAGTCCCAACATACACAGTAATGTTCATTTAGTAAATAGGTGGAAACCACTTACTGTGAGCAGTGTCGTGTCTGTGGCGTCTGGCATGCACCATAGGTGTCTGCTGGGGAGAAGTGACAAGCATGTCCAGGCTTGTTCAGTGGCATCAGAAAAAGAAGGTTCCCTCCTTGGGTTCCTGTGTCACGTGACCACACTAGGGTCTCCAGACACAGGAGATTTACCAAAACCCTCAGAAAAGGGAGACTGCCCTTACACCGGCTTGAATGAGTGATGAAATGAACCGTAGTTATAACAGGTCTCTTCTTCTGTGAGTCGACGGGAGTGACTGAAGTTAGTGGCTGCCAAATCTCAACTGCTGAACTCCCCGGTCTAACCGTCACTTTTTCAATTTTTACCCAGCATGCTCTGGTCTATTCAAATTACACTGGAACTGTACTGCGTGACCTGCAATCCTAGATTTGTCACCAGTCAATAGGAAGTCCTTTGTCATCCTGCTATTGTTGTTTTTCCGGACAGTTCGTTTGACCCGGTCAGCAGTAAGCCTCCGATCTTACTCACTCTTCCTCTTTATTCGATCCAGACTTCTGTCTGGAACATCCTTTGTTTCCCAACTCCCTTGTCTTTTTTTAACTTCTTTTCGTGCCAAAAGAATTGAAACAATGGTTAATCTGCAACATACTGAGTTCAATCCTTGCTGGATACCCCATATCCTACCCATTACAAATGTGTTGGGTAAATGTTGTACCGGCCGTTCCTACAGTGGAGAACATGCACCGGTTCTCACTATAAATAGTGAGACACCGAGTGTAAAGGTAGTACTGTTCCCGTTAACGACAAGCTAGTCGTACATGTACCATGATTGTAAATACACTTGTCTTATTTTACCCTATCTCGACTTGACTTCTTTTTACTGTTGGGACTAACATCACAACAGTAAATACCTTATCTTGATGGCGTATATGACAAACAAGTTCAACCAATCAAGTATCTCTTTGGATGAGTTGTTTGATTATCGTCTAGACAGCTCGGCTAACCTCTTTTAACCTATTGTCATTAACTTTGTATTTGACCATCTGATGTGTATATAATTGAGAAGAGGGTCTTTCATATTGATATTAAGTTTCATTAGCTCTTCTTGCCTTGGGGGATATGACACTATCTAATTGAAAATGATAGTGTTTTATTTGATGACATTTTTTCGTGGTTATGAAATATAGAAATTTACCAATTTACTAATTTTTTAAATCAATCAGCATCAATTAATGATAGAACTAGAAGAGACCTATGGATATACCAAAGTATGATTATTTAACTATTACGACATTTTATATATGTATACTTAACAGCTATTCCAAAAATAGATCAATATGTAAAAAAGTAAAAAAACTTTAACTCTCTCTCTCTCTCTCTCTCTCTCTCTCTCTCTCTCTCTCTCTCTCTCCTTTTCCTTCTTTTCCTCTTGCATTCCATCTCTTTTCTTTTTCTTTCTTTATATTTTTTTCTGATGTGTAGCCTGTCCTTTTTGTTCCCTTTCTCTGTGCTCTTGCTCCCCCTCTCTCCATCTTTCTCCACTCTCTTTCTCTTTCTTTCTATATTTTTTTCTGATGAGTAGCCTGTCCTTTTTTCCCTTTCTTCTGTGCTCTCGCCCCCTATATATATATTATATATTATAATATATATATATATAAACTGTACCAGTAAAGTTTGAATAACATTCTGAGAAAATCATTGTCAATTTGTATTTTAAAATTTTGTGAATTAATAGCAACATGTATAAGTAAAATTCAAAAATGAATGATATATATATATATATATATATATATATATATATATAACCTTACAAAAGTTATTTTAAAAAGATTCAAATTTTGTAAAGTAGGTAAATTTATTTGATTTTTAAGAAAAATTTAGCTGTTTAGGTGAATGGTTTGATTTGGACTATTCAGGTCAAGTTACATTAACATTATCATAGCCAAGAAAAATTATAAAACCAATCAACGAAACATTTGCTTTTTAAATAAAATAGAAAATTATTAAGATTGATGATTAATAATGAAACATAGTTATTCAATTTTTAATCTCATTTTTTCTGATAACTTGTTTCCTTTTTTCTATATTTATATAGCTGGGTTGTCAGAAGTTTATTTGAGGCAGGAAGAATTGATTGTTTTAGCAACACAATTTTAGAAATAGTATATGTATGTGTGTGTGTATAATATATATATATATACTAGATGAAACGGGACCTATTGGGTCACCCATTGAGCTCTTAGTAGACAATTGGGAAAGTGGGTTTGCAAAGCATTAAATTTTTGAAAAAATGAAAACAGTCTGAGAATTTTAAAAAACACATTAAAATCATTTTGTAAGATTTCTAAAAAAGTGAACGTTTTATCTAATTTAAATTCATTAAGAGCCAAGATGTTAGCTGGGTTGGCTGCTTATGAAACTTAACATACAAATCCGTTTCAAACTCACCAATCTCTCTCTCTAGTCTCACTGAGAAACTAACATATATAATGAGGTGGTAATCAAGATATACATAGAGAGGGGAAAAGTGATAGGCAGAATGTAAGTTAGAGACAGGTCAGTTTTTGACTTAATTGCAAATTATGACTAATTAACCAATTAAAATGGAATTTTTTTCCCAACGTAACTAAAAGTATGGAATAATTTAGTATAACTTTTGTGTCATTAAACTAAACAGTAAAAAAGCCTTTACATTGATTCGTTCCCCCCCCCCACCAACAACAACAACCTCACACACACCGCATGCTGACATCCGCTCATACCAAAAAATACACACACCAACGCACACATATGTACGTGAATACAAACGCTTACACATCCACATTGATCAAACGTTACACATTCATAGAACAATATAATGTGTGTGAGGACAGATATCCAGTATACATAACCTTTACACTGTCCATAAACACTCATATACTTTCAAAACATCATCACATACATACGCATAACATTTCATCCAATCATACACATCCTATGTATTGAATTTTCTGTCATTTTTTGCAATTTTTCGATTTTTCCTTGTATTTGAAACAAGTTCACCTGATGATTGTTGACGCATGAAACCAAAATGGTTGTGACTGTTCCTTTGTCACCAAATAAATAGATATGTGAAACCTTTATATATTCATTTATTATATTGGATTTTGTGTAAAGTATTCAACTCTGTTACAAGATGAATGCAAGACTAAAACTAAAGTTTGGTAGGTGGCTTATATGGAACTTTGGATTGTTCCATTATGAACTCAGGCAAGTTCATTTCCTGAGTTCTGATTGGCTGTTGGATTTCAGGGTTAGTAAGAACAGGGATAAGTACCCACTCTTCAGCCACCACTTGGCATTATGCCAGCAGCATGCAAGGACTGTATTAAGTTACAGCTTGCCTGTTGTTCTCGTCTACTAACTCGACGGTAGTTAGAACCCCACTGTGATGGTGAGTATCATATTGTTTCTATATCTGGAGGATAACTTCTACAATATAACAGCTCTATTTTATATTGAGCACTCTACCAATAATACTGTGTTTGGCACACTGCTCCAGTAAAAGCTGAAACGGTGACAATCCCACACTATAACTTATAACATATATATATATATACACATACACAGTAAAAATACAGTGGTTATATTGTTTTCTGAGTGCTACATGATCTTAATATCAGGTGACAAAATGCAATATTTCTGATTTTAACCTCACCGTTATTTTTATCTGGAAAGGTCAAATTTATATTTTGATTTTGACAGTTGTATAGTTGACTGATGTATTTGGTAAGCATACATATAAACAGAATGTATTGTGAGGTCTGGTAAAAATAAAAAATCATCTTTGCTATAAAAGTAGACAGGTTTAGAACTTGTGTGTCAGAAGCAAAAGCAAGATTAAGGGATTTGCTTCTGCCCACAGGATGAACTCAGCATAAGCATTTGGTGAGCTGGCTGGAAAGAATTAGAAAAAAAAACCTACAAAATAAGATTACTTTACCTAAAAAGTAATAAATTATTGTTTTCTTTTAACTCTATCCATTTTACTAGTTTAAAGTAACTAAAATTTGAATTCAATTTAAAAACAATTTGATTTTAGTCCTTTTTGGTCCTACCATTCTTGATCCCACCAACATAAAGAAATTATATATATATATATATATATATATATATATATATAGCATATATATATTAATATTTATATTTTGCTTGAAGGCAACTACAATGCGAATATCGCATAAATTCGATAATTATAGAAGATAATAATAACAAGTGAATTTCGCAAAGAATCACTCGGTGTGTAGAATATCGTACAGACTGTTTCAACTTTATTAAGTCTCATTAGCGATATATACTAACGACTCCCCTCCGACAGGAATCAAAACCAGGACCTCAGCAGGATAGTTAAACACTATAAAATGGACTCTCTCGTTGATTTTCGATGCTTGAGTATTCATCCAATGAACAACCAACACAGTGATTTGTTTATAGGGGTGAAGGCTTGTGTTGGACCATTCCGCACTTTTTGGCACAGTCGATAGGGAAGAATTGGTGCACAAGGAATGCCACAAACCCAATCAATGACTTACCTCAGGATTTTTGAATTCAGAGTTTTCCTCCTAGATGGGTTATCTATGCAAGGTTAAAGAGCCCAGTCTACCCTACTATTTTACTCATAGCTGGAGGGAGAATATATGGATTCATACCTGCCCCAAGGGTATTAGCACTATGTGAAATGCAAACAGCCTAGGATTTGAACTCGGGTTGACAAGTCCATTTCCCACGACTCTAACCATTATGCCATATATATGTATATATATATATATATACGAATATAAAAATAATAATCTAATTGTATTTATGGATTTTAATTTGAATCAAAAACAATCAACAAGAATGAATAAAATAAAAACCTCTTCAGCATAAAATAACCAATGAATTGACATGCCGAAAATCCCTCTTCAGTCAATTGGTTGGTCATGTGGTTTGACCAGCCAGATTTTGGTCTGTCTAAAAATGTTTATAGGAAATTGTTGTTCTTTATTTTTCAATCACCCATTCTGTTGCTACATTCTTCAGCCTTCTCCAGGTGAAATGATGTTGTGTGTTGAATTTGTTTCTAGTTAGATTCTGCACAAAAACAACAACAAAAAAATAGATAACTCACAAAAAAAATATTTGGCAACAAACCAGCTAATATTTCTTAGGGAATATTAAAAAATATAATTGACTGTTAAGAATTTTAAAAATATGCTTATAGTTTTGGGGGGCAACACAATTTTTCCTGGATATTATTTAAACACTTTCCACTTGTGACTAGCACCATCTTGCTTGGAACTCAGACTGCAATTCTTTGTCCAGGTGACACTGTGTTTATATTGCTGTGACTCATTTCTGATTGGTTGGGCAACTAATCATATAAATGGACTTGTCTCCTCTTGCAAACCTCTTTTTAGCCATCTTGGCAACACCTCACCTAAATCATGGATCTACACACTCCACAAGGTAAGTCTATTCTCATACTACAATATTATTGACTATTAACAAAAAAAAATTCATTGATAATTAACAAAAGAAAGAAGTTAACATTAGCCAATTAAAAAAATCTCAAATCCCATTTCATTCTACTGATTTCTTGAAATTCTGTTAAAAACATTGATTCCTTCTTTGACCCATTTGTTTTTCATCTTAAATTTTCAATGAATTAATTGCTTTCAATTTTCTATTTTTATGCTTTGATATCTTTTGTGTTTTCCTTTTTATGACCATCCAATTTCTTTTATATTTACTACAAATTTTTGACACAGATGGGGAAATATCTTCTTTTATCAAGAAAAAGATAAGAGCAACATTCATATATATATATGTCAAGATATGAAAAAAAAGTGAAAGTAAATCCGACAGTATGTAATATCATAAAAATTGAAAAAGCACAAGTTTCATTAACGAAAGATCACAAAATACCTTATATTTGATCCATAATTTTTTTTTTACTCAATTAAATAAGGTATTTTTTCCATTAATTAAAATTTAGATAAAACAAACACGCACATACACACACACACACATCACATAGTATAAATAGGAAGCCGACGTAAAATTAATTTTGCATTCATTTACATTAATTTCCAAGAATTTTCAGGAAAAATTACGTCACATAGTTTTAAATTAAAATGCCGACGTTAGTCAGTGTTTTAAAGTATGTCTTTTCTTTCCTTTATTTAAATATCAACAAAAGCAGCCATATACCAAAAGCAGAGGCTCGCAGACTTTTGTTTTCATTAATAATTTATTTTCTTTAAACCAACGAAAGCAAGAGTTTCAGTTATAAAAATCATTCTTAGTGACATATAAGGCACATTGCAGGATTTTAAACGCGCTAATAACATAATCATATGTGGCCTCCCTTTTTGATTCTGTTATAGTATGTGGCCTACCCAGTTTGAATGTGTCCTACCTCAGTAAGAGTATACTTATAGATATAAGTAGTAGACAATTTATTGAAAATAATTATTTTTCACATATATTCAATTTCAAGAAATGCAATTCAGTCATAAGCTGTATATAGTAATTAAGAATAATTACAAAAGAATTTATCCATAATTTACATGAATCAGAGATCTATTTAATTATAAAATATTATAAAATTCGGAAATAGTTAGGGTTAGCAGTTATTATTATAACCTTATAATATGCTTATTATGGTAGGCCACATACTATAAGAGAGACATGATTTCGTAAACCACATTTAAAAGGTAGGCCACATACTATAATGGTAACGTCTATTCATATCTATCTCTCTTTTGCCACACTCTGCAGTGGTTTGCTTTCTTTAATGAGTTTTACAATCCTTTTCATTGTTTGAATCAACTGTTTGTTTTTTTGTGGGAGTCATGTATCCCTTAAATTAGGTATACCCAATCACTTTTAACTGTAGACCAATTTTCTGATGATTTCTGCTGGTATTTGTTTTGGGATTTCAAATTACAAGATAATTCCATAATAATTTCCTCTAAATTGTGTTATTCCATAATAATTTCCTCTGCATAGCTTGAAAAGAAATTATACCATAAACATAATTAATAATTTGATAATCTTGTTCTAAATATCTGAGCACAAATTTTAAAATGATTGATCTAAAAGTTGTCTTACATGGTTTGATTTTCAGTTTATACAAGAGGTGTTGTAAAAAGTAAAAGTAAAGTCGATGGGGCGACCTAAAGTCGGTATCAGCCAGCCAGCGAGGGAGTCTATCCCCTTTTCAATAACGCTAGACTAAGGAGACTGTTTTAGCATCTGAGGTGGAGCGCCACACCTACCATCAGGTCTTTACTTTATCAAACAGATCCCTGTGCTACTCATACGCTGAGTTGGCGGGGACCAGTATTGAAGTAGAAACCTTGTGGTTTCTAGCCGAACGCTCTACCGACTGAACTAACCCTGTGTTGTAAAAAAAATTATTTTTTTAAAAAGTATTGAGAATTAAATTTTCTTTTTCATTCTGAAATTTAAATGAAGATGTGCACAACTGGAGAACTTAATAAAGTGTTGATATCTAGATGATTTAGTGATGTTTCTTGGTACATTTTTTATCAGCGTTTTTTGGCAAAACAAGTGCTCAATTAGCTCAATGTGACTTTTTCTTCTTTTCTAAACTAAAAGTTTGTCTCAAGAGTAAGATCTGATAACATTGAGGATATTAAAAGAAATACTGTCACATAGTATCTCATTGTATCAAAAGAGGAATTTGTTGGAATATTTTGTGGTACAAGCTGTATGCAAAATTCCCACTCATATTTATGGACTTTCCCAACATCAGCAGCGTGCATTTCCAGTAAAAATTAGTCAATCAGAAACGATATAGAATGTATTTAAGGATGTTGGTATTTGTCCTGTAATCAATTGCAAATTGGACTTTCTGAAATCAAGACCTACAGAGGAGGATAAGAAGGAATAAAACAGATTTTCTGCTACAAGGAGTATCTACTGAAACTACACTCTTTCTTTACCTAGAATTTCAAAGAATACAACAGACTTTCTGTTACAAGGAGTATCTACCAAAACTACACTCTTTTCTACCATTGCATTTACCAATAGGGGAACTAAATGTCTAAAATGGTGACCAGAATAATAAAAAAAATTTCAGAGGTGCTTTGACTGATATTTCCGAGTTCGACAAGAGACACCCTTAGAAGGTTGGAGAGCACATGGGCCAAAACATTGTGAATATAACAATAAAAATGAGGACAACAGTCTGAAAAATCTAAATAATACAAATTGCCAAGAAGACTATTTTCAAAGAATTAATGTTTCATTCATTATTAATTTCTGTCTTGGTAAATACAGATTCAGTCTTAATACTTTCTGAACACACCTTGTGTGTATTCACAACTTTTTAGTCAATGTTCATGAGCCCAGAAATTAAATGTTAATGATGTGACATTTGAATTAACTGACCAAAGGATAAGGTCAAGAATCTAAATAGTGAAGGTGAACTTTAGCTGGAAAGTCAAGATATTGTTCTACATAATTCAATCAGAACTGTTTTGTGTTCTTCATTTTTTTTTTAAACTGGTAGCTCATGCTGATAAACCGAGGAACCCTGTGTGAAGTGGAATTTTTCCGACATTGTTTTCCTTCATTCAATTTACAAGGCATCAAAAAATTCACTTTAGAATTTAGTAATTAAATGTCTATGAAAACAAAAATCAAGAAACTGCTCCCTGATAAGTAAAGGTTTTGATTCTGGCACCAACATCGTATGTTGGCAATTCTCCCCCCAGGCAGGGGAAGATAATTCTCTATCGAATTTCTGATAAAATAAAAAATAAATAAATTGTTAGTCATAATGAAGAATCTAAGTTGTCCTCATCAAGTCATGCTGACACCATGGATCTCCATGAGTCTTCCTTGCCACCAATCCCTATCTGCCATTCCTCCTGAAAGGTCCTTTGCATAACATCTTGTATTCATGCAGAAACAATCAAACAACAAATAGCAACCTTTTATGGAAAAGGTTGAGTCCACTTCTCATTAGCAGGTGGGACAGGTAGATTCAATAACACTTGCTTGCAAAGGGTGGCAGGTTCAATCCTTGGGAGGATCAGCATAAACACTCTCTACATCAGTTATATAAAAGGTAGAAGAGCATAGTTAACATATTTAATATTAAATACAAATGTCAGTGTATCACATTTTTTTTTTTTACTCCTAGATGTAGTAGCCCAACATATCATACCTCTGTAAGCAAATTAGAAATATTCCAGGCTGAATCCAGACCTGTAAACCTGAAATTTTGGATTCCCATGTTTTAATTACTTATTTTGCCAATTTTTTCTTTTTTTTTTTCTTTTTTTTTTTTTTTTTAATGATTTTTTGCAACAAATTTTTTGAACGATAAATTTAATTGTATGAAGTTTTGATATCATTGAACAAAGAAAGATAACTCTATGACGGAGAACGAGAAAGGAAAAAGAGCAAGACATTGTCTTGCCTGATGGGATCGAACCCGCGTCCTCCCGCATGCAAAAATAAATGCGATTTAGGCACTGGACGGATGCAAGGTTCAACTGATGTGCCCGGATGTTTGGGTAATATGCCCATAAAATAACCAAAGCGAGTGGAGCGTGGCATGACAAGCAGAGAAGGATTCAGCCTACATGAGACGGCAGTCAGTAAAGATTATTTCGACGATGACGACGGATTTAACCTGCTGGTCGAAGACGAAGATTGTGTTAACCAAAAAGAAAGTTTGGCTTGCGAGAAGACAGCGAACTTGTTTCTTTTTTGGCCCCCCTCTATTTTCCCCCTCTATAAACTCTCCTCTTTAAGAAACCCTTTTCATGTGCCCATGTGTTCCATGCATTTCCATGCCTTTTTCATGTGCCCATGGGTCTTCACATAGACTTTTACGTTGGTAAGTGTTGAAATGAACATCCTGAATACATTTGTTGGCGTTTGTGTTAGCATTGGTTGTTAAGTGTCTCCTTAGTTTAAAGCATATTTAACATGAATTGTCATTGTTGAGCCAGAGGTTCAAGGATCCCTCTACAGGGGCTAGCTTAATTGCTACTCAATAGGGCCAGTAGTAACAATAGAGAGTCAATAGGGCCAGTAGTAACAATAGAGAGTTAATGAACTGGTCCAAGACTAGTGTACTGCTTTTTAGGGAAGGAGGGTATCATTATAAGAACTCTCTAGTAAGACTTCAATTCTTAGTAATCTGTGGTGAAGTACTTCATTGTTAACATAAACCCTTAGTTGAATGTACTTGTATTCTTAAACAGTGTGTTCCAGTATACAACAGTAACATAAATTTTAAATTTTCAAATGAATGTTTTCATCATGGGATAATGACATCCTGTATAAATAATATAAAACTGTAATGCTAAGTTTAATGTTTGAAACATTTGGTAACATTCTTTGGTGTTGCAGTGAATATCTTAAGGTCCAATTTTCAAACATTAAACTTAGTTTTAAGTATTTAATATACATTATAATATAATGTACTCTACTTTTTAAAATTTTATTATCAACATTAATTTTTAGAAACATCCTTGCAAGGTTTCTTCATTATTTTACATCAGAGAACGATTTCCTTTGCCACTCAGTCATGGGAATGCATTTCAAATGTTTGTACCAAAAGAAATTATCCATTTTTCTCTAATTATATATAATCAATTAGTTACAATTAATTAACTATCAGACAGTTAATCTTTCAATCAATATTCTTGTTTCTTTGCTAATTTCTTCTTCCTTTCTCATTTGATATGTTAATTAAAAGTTGATTGAATTTTAAATTTGAGATAATTGGGAAATCTGAATTTCAGTGGAAATCAATTTTATTATTTCAGAATCTTTCAGACCGACATCTTATCTTCAGTGAGGTTTTTTTTTTTTTATTTTTGTAGAGCAATTCTTTTCTGTTATCTGATTAAAGTAAACTACTTTTTTTTCTAAGTTCCTTTTTTCATTTTTTTTTTTTTCAAAGTTTTTCTTTTTCTTTTTTTTTTTTTATTCAAAGTTTTATTTTTATTTTTATCATTTTATTTTTTGAGTTCCTTTTTTTTATGCACAGCAATCTTTTGTTTATTCTGATTAAAATTGTTTTTTTTTTGTTTTTTTCTAATTTCCTTTTTTATTTTTTCTAACCTTTGTATCTTAGTAATTTACATGTTCATCCCTTTTTATCAATGTCAAACATTTCCTCATAGAGTGTGTAGTTTTTGCTCGAATCAGAAAAAAACCCATTTAATCCTTCATTATAAAATATATCTCAAATTAGGAATCAGATATAAAGTACACCCACAAAATAGATTTACAAAAATACACCTATAAAGGAAACTTGAGTACCTACTTTTATCTCACACTCTAATATTTTTGGGTATCAAATAATTCACAGGTTTATTATACCATTAAAGAAAACAAAAGAAAACTGATAAAGTTAATGAAAATTATTTATACCAATTTGAAGATATTAAGAACTTGAAACATAGGAACTTTTATCAAAATGACTTGTTTCAGCATTAAATGGCCCAAAAAGTTTTGATATGCCATAAAACAAAACAAACAAACCTTTTTATTGGATATCTTTCATCATTTTGTTTCCATTCTTTTTCTTATCCTCCTCTTTTTTTTTTTTTACTTTTTTATTCATCTTATTTTATTGTCCTCTTCAGGTATTCCTATGTGTTTGAATAAGTCTTTTATTGTTTAATCCGATAGTTGATATAATATATTCATCCAACTGCTCCTGCAAAAACAACATCAGTATCACAAACAGAGTCTTTATCAGATGATAGCCCTAGTATCAGATATGGTTTCGAGGTGAAACATCATTACCACTAACCTAGCACACAATATGTTTTCTTTCTGTATATTGTCCTTTGTATATTGTCTTTCAGTTTCTCCATGTTTTCTTTCTATATATTGTCACCATGTATACATAGTATACATCTTCATTACTAATATGATTAGTAATGGATAAATTACACCTCACCTCCATCATAATACTAATATCTAATATTGTCCATTCAGTGAAAGATTTTGTATTAAAAACCTCATCTACATATTAATACTCATGTTCCTTAAAAGTGTGAGCATTATCATCTTGCAATACAATCTGGTTAAAAATGAGATTGTCCTAATCATCCAAGATCAAATTCAAAAATGTAAATCCTGATAATCTGGTGCTGCTTATCCACCAAATTCTTATTTCTTATGAGTGTCATCACAAATAATGGACCATTCTGTTTTTATCATAAAGAAGAAAAAGGAGATGCTACACAGAAAGAGTAAGAGAAAGATAGAGAGAGGGGGTGAGTGTGCAGAAGCGATAATGCTAATCTGTTTCAATATAACATACTGAAATGACAAAGAGAAAGAAAGAAAAAAGTGAGAGAGTTGAATCAAGATTCTTATACTTTTTAACATATTGAATTATTTACAATAGTTCTTAAGTAAATATATCTAATGATGTAATGATTAAATTATCATACTGTGGTATATCCACAGGTCCTGCTAATATACATTTAAAGTACATAGATATCAAAGTCAGAGAAACAGTGTGACGAACAAATTCGACAAGACTGCAAGACAAGGATACCTCAAGTGGTCTTGCTACACGCCTGGATACCAACCCAGGTATTTCTACGTCCCTGCATAATGTAATGTGCTAGATGACCATTCAGCAAGAAGCTTCTTCTACCATTTGGCAGGTCTTGATTTTCGTCCTGCTGGGAGTCTAGCCACCTTCCTCACCAGGCAAGCTTGGTGGGGTTATGAAACAGGTAGTACTGGATTACATAGTACCCGTAGCACTTTGGGCGACCTGACTACATTTAAAGTACATAGATATAAGGTTTCTGAAATAGTCTTGAATCCAGAACTTCTCCATTGCCTTTTCTATTTGCACATACTTCACTGACCTCAAGACATTTAAAAGTGTAACAAGAATAGTGAGCTTAGTAAATAACTAGGAGCACTTCATGTGGTGTAATGGTTAGCAAGCTAGATTAGTAGACCATTGTTAGTGATTTTGATTCTCATTGGGCACTCCATACTTTTAGCCTTGTGCCACATCTAAGCTAAGCTTAGTAAATAACTATGGGCACTTCATGTGGTGTAATGGTTAGCAAGCTAGATTAGTAGACCATTGTTAGTGATTTTGATTCTCATTGGGCACTCCATACTTTTAGCCTTGTGCCACATCTAAGCTAAGCTTAGTAAATAACTATGGGCACTTCATATGGTGTAATGGTTAGCAAACTAGATTAGCAGATTATTGTTAGTGAGTTCGATTTTCATTGGGCACCCCATATTTCTGGCCTTGTGCCACATATAAGTTAAGCTTAGTAAATAACTATATTCTAGCTCATGGATCCTGGTCATAGTAATTTTTCCTGCAAAAAAATAAAACTTTGAGATTGTACATGTCAAAAAAATTCATAAATTAGAATAGTGGCTAATGTGTTGGATTGCAACATCATAGTAAGTTTGAACTCCAGTTTTGCTATTATGTTCACTTTCAATTTAATACCCTTGGGAAAGGTATGCATGTTGAGCTTAAAGGTCTATGACAACTTGCAGTTGTGTGGGTTAGTTGACTGATAGTGTTAGTAGAATGAGAATACAAGACGTACTTTAACGGAGATACAATATACACATGCTTACACGTTGCTTTACTAAACAGAACAGAATGATACAAGGAAACAAAGACAAAGGGAAAACGAAATATGCGCCAATTCTCATGGCGCCAGTGGTCGTTGTGCACTAATGTTATCATGTAGTTCTGGTAACGCGACATAGGCAGTAGCCTTATATGCTGAAGGAACGTGGTAATTGCATTTCACTTAGCGCTAATACCCTTGGGAAAGGTATGAATCCTACTCTCCCTCCAGCTATGGGTAAATAGCAGGGCAGATTGGGTTCTTTAACCATGGCTAGGTAACCAGTCTAGGAGAAGGAAAACTCTGAATTCAAACCTGTTAAACTCCGCTTAAGAAATTGACCTTGTGTCGTATCCTGCTCGTGCAGAGGAGTTGGTAAATATATATATGCTGAAGGAACTATTTTAGTTGGTAAAATATAACAATGAACCTCCTCAT
>CM042148.1:78770069-78792569 GCA_023376005.1 Doryteuthis pealeii
TGGTAGTACCTGTTGGATTAAATAGAAAAAATGTTTGGTGGTTGGTTTTGAAGGCTATCACAATACAAGTGTAAAGAAAAATAAGGTAACTATGGCAGTGTTTGTTAACCTTTGATTTATTCTTAATATTTCGAAATAAAAATCTCTTTGACTGAAGATTTCTGTAACTGAAGCTGTTGGTAGTAATAGTTCATTCTGCTTTGTGTCTGATATATTCCAAATTCTGTGTGTGTGTGTGTTTATCTGTTCAACAATGTCTGATCATTCCAGGTTTGACCTACCCTTTTTTGTTTTATTATTAAGCAGTTGCTTGTTTGTTTATTTGTGTATGTGTACTTTCTAGGCCCATCTGATCCTTTTTTTAATTTTTTATTTAAAAATATTAAGAATAAATCAAAGGTTAACAAACAACTCTATAGTTAGCTTATTTTTCTTTACACTTGCATTGTGATAGCCTTCAAAACCAACCACCAAACCAATATAAACACAAAGCTTCAAGCAAATTATAAAATACTTTTAGAAAAAACGAGTCTAATTTTTGTTTTGTTTTGAATACCCATCAAACATGAATAGAACAAAACATTTTGGGCATAAAATAACTCAACAAGGGTTGACATGCTTTAAATCCAACAAATCAAATCATATTTTACTCATATATATATATATATATCAATAAAGGAAGGAAGAACTCAACACCGTAATTCCATAATAAATTTATTTCGACCAAAATTGGGGCCTATATAAATCTAAGTTGATTTAAAACAGCTCCCCAAATTTTCGTCTCATCAGATGGGTCTCAATTCACTTATGGACAAGCATATATATATATATATATATATATATATATAGCTTTTATTACTTGTTTTCTATTTCTCAAATCTAGTAAGTGCACAGACAAACCTGTATGACTTTACATTGCCCTAGTATTACAGCTGAGTAAGAGATATTTACCTCTGTACAACTGATAACTTTTCCTGATTATTTTTTGTTATTATAAACCATATATTCATTTTCTTGGCACCTATTTAGAATTTTGATTAGTTATATCATATTAACCCATATTCTGAGGTCAGTAGATACACCTGTCATAGAGTTTGTCTGAAATAAAAATGCAATATGTTTGTTTTTTTTACTGATTGCAGAGGCAATGGTTTTCAAAGGTTTAAAAATATGATGGAACATTAATGAGAAATAAAAGTTGTTGGTAATGATGTTCATAAAATATTTTGAGGAGTGAATATCTCATTAGCAAGGTAAATTATCAAAGTATAATCTAGATGTTTGCGGAAAACATATGGATATTGAGGTCATTAGTGTAGGTATTTGTGTAGACTGATAAGTATCTATGGGTTAAATAGAACAAATGAGTTTTAAAAAATGTTGTTTTTTTTAATTGAGTTTTGAAAAAGAATTTGAATACTATCAAGAATGACTAAAATAAAGATCTCATTATAACCAAATAATGTTACTACTACCACAAGATAGCAAGAAAACAATATGGTGTAGAAAAACTTATAAGAAAAGACAAAACTGAAGGGGAAGGAAGAGAGAAGTGAAGACAGAACTGAAGAGGATAAAACAGAAGAGAAAAAGGAAGGGAAGATAGAATAAAAAAGAGAAGTGAAAACAGAACTGAAAACTGAAGGGAAGAGAGAAGACAAAAGAGAAGTGAAGACAAAACTGAAGGGAATGGAAAAGAGAAATGAAGACAGAAGACAAAAGAGAAGTGAAAAGAGAAGTGAAAACTGAAGGGAAGGGAAGAGAAAATTCATAGGGAAGAGAGAAGACAAAAGAGAAGTGAAGATAGAACTGAAAACCGAAGGAAGGGAAGAGTGAAGACAGAAGTGAAAACTGAAGGGAAGGAATAGAGAAGACAAAAAAGAAGTGAAGACAAAACTGAAGGGAATGGAAAGAGAGAAATGAAGACAGAAGACAAAGAAGAAAAAAGTGAAAACTGAAAGAGAGAAGACAAAGAGTGAAAAGGAAAGAGAGAAGACAAAAGAGAAGTGAAAACAGAAGTGAAAAGAGAAGAAGAAGAAGACAAAAAGAATGAAAAAGAAATGAAAAACTGAAGAAGGAAAGAAAGGACAAAAAGAAGTGAAAACAAAAAGAAGGAAGGAAAGAGAAAACAAAAGAGAAGTGAAAAACTGAAGGGAAGAAAAGAGAAGACAAAAAAGAAGAAAACAGAATGAAAACTGAGAAGAAAGAAAAGACAAAAAGAAGAAAAGAAGGAAAGAGAGAAACAAAGAAAGTGAAAACAAATGAAATGAAGAAGAAAGAGAAGACAAAAAAAGAGAAGTGAAAACAGAAGTGAAAACTGAAGGAAAAGAGAAAGACAAAAGAGAAGTGAAAGACAAAACTGAAGAATGGAAAAGAGAAGACAAAAAAGAAGTGAAGACAAAAAATGGAAAGAAAATGAAACAAAGAAAATGAAGGGAAGAAAAGAGAAACAAAAGAGAAGTGAAAACAGAGTGAAGGGAAGGGAAAGAGAGAAAAGACAAAAGAGAGTGAAAACAGAAGTGAAAACTGAAGGAAGGAAGAGAGAGAAGACAAAGAGAAGTGAAACAAAACTGAGGAATGAAAGAGAAACAAAAAAGAAGTGAAAACAGAAGTGAAAACTGAAGGGAAGGAAAGAGAGAAGACAAAAGAGAAGTGAATAGAACTTAAAACTGAAGGAAGAAGAGTGAAACAGAAGAGAAACTGAAGGGAAGGGAATAGAGAAGACAAAAGAGAAATGAACACAGAACTGAAAACTGAAGAGAAGAGAGAAGACTAAAGAAAGTGAAGACAGAACTGAACACTGAAGGGAAGAGTGAAGACAAAAGAGAAGTGAAGACAGAACTGAAGAGAAGAAGACAGAAGAGAAGAGGATAAGATAGGACAAAAATAGAGAAATAAAGGGGAGAGGAGAAAAGACACAAGAGAAGATAGAAGGGAAGAGAAGGCAGAAGAGAAGTAAGAAATGATTAAAGAAAAAACAGAAGTAGGAAATAAAAGAGAAAGTAGAGAATAAAAGAATAGGCAGAAAGAAAGAGAAAACAGAATTATAAAAGTCCTAATCATGAAGCTTCTGTGACCACATTGGTTAAAGTGTCCACCATATAAGAAAATCTCTGGAAAACAAAATGTGAGTGCAAGTCTTATCAGAAGTGTATTTAATCTGATTTTAGACTGTTTACTTGGTCAGTGAAATAGGCCAGTGTATTTCAGCCTAGAGAGTCACAGTTGTGGCCTTGTTAATGTCTGGCCACCCCACAGATGTATGACCAATACATTTACAAATCTATATATAATGGAGATTTGGTGTCTGTCTGTAACCAAAACTACATTACTGCTTATGTCACAATACCCTCAGGAATTGCGTAAATTTATCAATGAGTATTTAATTTATAGTCAAAATTATTAATACATAGAATAAAGAACAACCCAGTAAAATATATACTCAGAAATTAAGTATTTTTTTTTTGCTCTGTTTTTTTTTTCTCTTTATGAGCAAATGAAGACAGTGAGGCAGGAGCCAGAAGAACAAAGGGTAATTTTATTTTATGAAAACAAAAACAAGTTAAACCCGTGGGAAAGGTATTCACCTGTTCTCCCTCCAGCTATGGGTTAAATTAGCATTCTTCTATAAGGATGCCTTTGGAATTGAATAACCCACAACGGTTGATATGCCATTAAACAAAGAACTAAACCAAACAAAACAAAACCAAGCTAATTGGGATATGAAAATATGTAAAATACATTCTGTTAAACATTGTAAGAAAAATTAAAGACATTAGGAAAAATTCTCTATAAATTTATTTTTTTAGTATGAATCCCTTTAACCTCCCAGCTATGGGTTAAATAGTACTACTACTGTTCTTCTTTAAGGATGACTTTGACATTAAATAACATACAAAGGTTGATATGTAATCAAATAAGATATGAAAATTTGTAAAATACATCCAGTCAAATCCTGTAAGAAAAATCAAAGACATTTGGAAAAAGTCTCTGTAACTTTAATTTTTTAGAACAGGTCAGCTCTTTGCAGCTGCTGGAAACTCTCTGGTGTTAAACAGGGCCCTACTATTTTTTTTATTTTTTTATTTTTTTTGTTAGTGGTCATGTGACTAACTAAATGCAGTACATGTTAGGAAGAAGCAAAGTTGTTTGAACAAGAATAAAAAGTGACAAAAGAAAAATTAATCAAATTAATAATGATATGTATAAATTTGAATTTTTTATAGCAATATATTCGTCAAAAAAAAAAAAAAAAAAACAAGTCCAAAATAAACAAGATTAATGTTTGGTCTTTTGAGAAACAATGTTACTTGTTGCTAGACAACTGCTACCAGTGTCAAGAAATACTGCTTATAGATAATGTATAACTGGTATTAATGAAATTAACACTCTATATAACAAGATTATTTTGATGTATTTTCACCCGTCAATATAAGATCATAACAGAATAAATAATAATCATTCAATTTGATGAATGTTTATGACCTAAGAATGAATAAAGTCTTATGAAAGATTAAAAGGCTTAGCAAATGTCTGACACGAGGTATATCAATAGACCAGAAACCTAATGATTAAAAAAGAAAAATGAAAAGGATTTATTTTGCTCAACAAATATTTGTTTGAAGTTTTTTAGATGATAATTAATAAAATGAAGTTTATAAGTTCCAAAAATTCAGACTAAGAATAGGACACTCATACATTAATCATTCATACCTCCTCAAAAAAGAAGCAGCCCAATGTTGCATACCATGCCAAAAACCCTACATAATCAAACACATTTAAACAGAATGTAGCAACCTAAAACAAATACAAAAAAAAAATATTACCAAACAACATAATCTAAAACAGATATTCTCCCAAATAAACCCAGAAAAACTACTCGGATACATAAAAGAGGCACACATCTACAACAAAATCTAAAAATCTTCCAAAAAGAATGAAAACACAAAAATATATGTTAAAAATAATCATCTAAAAGTTCCATTCACAAAAAATATGTAAAAACAAAAAAATCTTTAGAAAATTAAACATTATCACCAATTCATTTCAAAAACGTAGTCTGCATTAAATGACCCATTGAGGTTGATATGCCATAAAACAAGAACAAAATCAAAAACCAAAAATTTACTCTGAATTTTCCAGTGGGACACATGATGCAACAGATATAAGGGTTGAGTTAATACAGTTCTAAGTGATAGTGTTACATAAACAATAATAGATATCTCCCGATTCACTAATTACCAATTCAGTTCACGCACACACCGCAATAAAAAAGATACACACACTCGACAACACACAAGACATAAGTTGTGACACCAACCGGAAATTTATTCCATGGTAGTCTATAAAGAAATGACCAATATAACACGTCTTTGCGCATAGGCTCTGATTGAAGTCCCTGTTGAACTTTTTGGTTGACTTTTTATTCAAGACACAACTATCACCAAAATTATCCTTTAATTTTCATTTTTATCTTTTCCTCGCTTTTCATGTTCCTTTTTCAATACAATTTTGAAACTCAAAATCCGGGTCTGTTACTTTTCCTCGTCACCATACGCTTGCATTTTAACCCTGTTTATTACAATAGTCATCTGTAGGTTGCAGGTTCAATCCTGGCCAAGGGTGATAATAAAATAGAATACTTAACATAACTTAACACTTGTAATGGTTAATGGAATGAGAACCATCTACCCCTATGAATTGAATAAAGGGGTCGTCATTGATACTGCTTTTGTATTACGCTTTTATGAAAATAACCCAACAATGGTTAACATGCCATAAAACCAACCAGCTTAGTACAAAAAAAAAAAGTTACATTATGTTATATATCCTCATCATCAAGTTGTACTAGCAGCACAGATATCCATGACAATCTCTCCCTATTGATCATGGCCCCTGTGAGTTCCTCTGTGCAGCATCCAGAAGCCATACAGAGCTGGTCGATGTAGGTCCTTGCTGGATGGCCCTCACAGGTGTGCCCATGTGCAGTCTTCCAAAAGAGAACATCACTTTTGAGCTTGTGCTTGCTACTCCAGTAATATCCAGCAAGTCTTGTTAATTTTTGATGGTTTGTGTGATGGAGGACAAATGGCCATACAGCTGCTTTCTTATGGGGTGTTGTTTTCATGACTTGCGCAACTCCCATCTAGTTTATTCTCTGGGCACTTTGTTAGGGTCCAAGTGGTGCAATGTACAGTAGCACTGATTCAACTACAACTTTGAAGAATTGTCACTTTAACTTATCACTGAGATCAGATTTGCATGTGATAATCTGTCTATAGCAGTCAATGCCTTAATATCACTTTTATGGATGAGATATTATTGTAAGTTATTTTGTGGCTGATCTATCAGTTGCTTCATAAAAACATTTTTCCATAGATTGGCCCTAACAGGCAATGAAGATGTACTCCACACTCCCTAGAGCTCCAGGTCTGGAACTTCAACTGTGGTATATCCACAGTTCTGCTAGTATATATAATATATATATTATATATATATATATATATATATATATATAAAATCTTCTAACCTGCATGAACAGGAAATACACATTAATCCTTAAGACACATTCCTTAAATGACACATTAATTCCTTAAGTGGAGTTTGAATCCTGAGTTTTCCTTTTCCTAGACTAGTTTCCATACCAAGGCTAAAATGCCCTGTCTACCCTACTATTTTACCCATAGCTGGAGGGAGAAAGTTGGGTGCATACCTTTCTAAATAGTATTAACAGTATGTTAAATGAAAACAGTCTTGTCAAGGATTTGAACTTGATTTGTCATATCCATTTCCTATGAAGATAACCATTACAACAAGTGCCTCCACTATGATAGTATAGCATTAAATTCTTGTCAGCCTATCTCTCTTCTCTTGATAGGAATATGTAAGGGTATACATATCCGTAAATATATTCTATACACAGACAAATACAAATATTTTCAAATACATGTGTGACGAACCCTTGTGGGTTTATGCAGATGATAAAAATAAATATTTACAAATGTAAATGTACACTGATACATACATACATACACATTTATGTATGTATTTATGTAAATGCATATGCACACTTTAGCATACACACATTCATAAACATACAGTTGTACATCCACACACACACAAACTAAATATATATACATATATATATTCACATACATTTTCATGCACATTTATCCACAGACACGTACATGTATTCATACACATTTACACACACACATACATGTATTCACACACATTTACACACACACACACATGCATGTATTCATACACATTTACACACACACATACATGTATTCATACACATTTACACACACACACACACACACACACATATATTCATTCACATTTGCACATACATGCACATATTCATACATATATTTGCAAACATATACACACACATATTCATATTCATGTTCATATTATATACACATATATATATATATATATATATATATATGCACAAACGTACATGCACATATGCATACATATATTTGTACACCAACACACATATTCATACACATATTTGCACATGCACACATGCACATATTCATACACATATTTGCAAACATATACACATACATATTCATATTCATGTTCATGTTATATACACACACACACACACACACACACACACACACATATAATATATATATATTTGCACAAACGTACATGCACATATGCATACATATATTTGTACACCAACACACATATTCATACACATATTTGCACATGCACACATGCACACACATATTTGCAAACATATACACATACATATTCATATTCATGTTATATATACACACACACACACACACACACATATATATATTTGCACAAACGTACATGCACATATGCATACATACATTTGTACACAAACACACATATTCATACACATATTTGCACATGCACACATGCACATATTCATACACATATTTGCAAACATATACATATTCATATTATATACACACACACACACACACACATATATATATATATATATATATATATATATTTGCACAAACGTACATGCACATATGCATACATATATTTGTACACAAACACACATATTCATACACATATTTGCACATGCACACATGCACACACATATATACATGCATGCCAAACTATACCAGCTTATATCTCACACAACTAACACAATAAGCATATATATTATCTGTTTATAAATACAGATTTGGTATATACCTAAACACTAGTTATCACACAAACCCACATATGTAGACAAAATGTATACAAAAACTAAAATATCCACTATTACATACATATAAACAGTGCACATGACCAAAGATGCAAACATGTTTATGTACATCTCCATATGTTGATGCAGACGGACACATTGAATCCATTGTATTTCTGTATACATTCACAAATAGGAACACACACATCTGTACAAACATATATAAGAAAATTCTGAAAAGTTTACAAAGTAAATAACACCACTTTACATATATACATACATATCTATATAAATACGTATGTACATATCTACATATATATGTATGTACATATCTACATACATACATATATACATACATATATACATACATACATATCTACATAAATATATACATACGTATATATCTACATAAGTATATACATACATAAATATATATATATATCTACATACATACATAAATATATATATATATCTACATACATACATAAATATATATATATATCTACATACATACATATATATAAAGAATAAGAGCACTTTATATATATATATATATATATATATATATATATATATATACACACACAAACACACACAAATATATATAAAGATATATATATAAATATCTACATATATACATACATACATACATATCTACATAAATATATACATACATACATATCTACATAAATATATACATACATATATATCTACATAAGTATATACATACATACATAAATATATATATATATATATACATACATACATAAATATATACATATATACATACATAAATGCATATATATCTACATACATACATACATACATATATATCTACATTCATATATATAAAGAATAAGAGCACTTTATATATATATATATATATATATATATATATATATATATATATATATATATATATATATATATTTATCTTATTCTTTATATATATATATATATATATATATATATACAAAGAATAAGATAAATATGAAAAGAATTTAGCTAAAAATATTCAGCTTTAGAGGCACAGCTTTTTACAAAAAAAGTTTCAGTAACATTTCAAAGTTTAAAATGGTAAGATCTTTTATTTTTTTATATTTTTATTTTTATTTTTTTATTTTCTATTTTTTTGTTTGTGGCAATTTATTTTTGGAAAGGGATTATTTAATTTGAGAAAAATCTTTCAGTTAAGCAGAAAATGATTACAAACAAAACAATGGAGGAGAAAGCAATTTATTGTCCAAGAAGTTTCCTTTGGACAGACTCACTCATCTTTAAGTCTTTTACAAAATACATTTCAACTCTTAAGTCTATGATCTTCATCAAGTAAAAAGTAACATTTATTTTTTATAGATGAATGATTGCAAAAATAGTATTTTATAACCATTGAAATAATCAATAAAAACCCTTTATCTGTCTTTTACAATAAATTTCTAACTGATTCTCTGAATGTTTGAGATGAGGCTTGATGATTAGTATTATCTGCATTATTCGGACTATTGTCCTCTTCATTGTTATCTATACAATGTTTCGGATGATGTGCCCTCCGGCCTTCTTCAGGTATTTCTTGTCGGACTCGGGAACCTTCTTCTAGGACTCGGGAACCTTCTTCTAGGACTCGGGAACCTTCTTCTAGGACTCGGGAACCTTCTTTTCAGACTCGGGAACCTTCTTGTCATAATCAGGAACCTTCTTGTTGTAATCAGGAACCTTCTAGTCATAATCGGGAACCTTCTTGTCATAATCAAGATCCATCATGAAACTTTGAACCTAACCCTTTATTCAATCCATGGTGGTATCCTGTTCTCATTCTGCTAACCATAGCTGGAGTAGAGGCGTTAAGCTGTGTTAATTATTATTCTATGTTACTGCTGCCCTTGGCTAGGATTGAACCTGCAGTCCAGAGGTAACTGTCACTTAGAACTGTCTTAACCTAACTACTTTATCCACTATGCCATGTGTCCAATTGAACACATGGCCTAGTAGACACATGGCTTAATTTGCATTTCACACAGCGCTAATACCCTTGGGAAAAGTATGTATCTAATTATTCTCTCTCCAGCTATGTGTAAATAGTTAGAATAATAGGGCAGACTGGGCGCTTTAGCCTTGGCATGGCAACCGATCTAGGAGAAGCAAAACTCAGAATTCAAATCTATTAAACTCCATTTATAAAAATTGACCTTGTGTCACATCCTATTTGTGCAGAGAAGTTGGGTAAATACTAGTAGATTTTTATTTTTAAATGTACTTTTTATCACATAAAATTTGATGAATTTATGATGAGTATGGGTGCTAATGTGTAAATTAAAGACAAATAAAAATAGGGCCGGTTTAGCTCAGTCGGTAGAGTGTTCGGCTAGGAATCACAAGGTTCTTGGTTTGATACCGGCCCTCTCCAACTCAGCGAATGAGTAGCACAGGGATCTGTGCGGTAAAGTGAGGAGCTGATGGTAGGTATGGCACTCCACCTCAGATGCTTAAATAATCTCCTTAGTCTAACACTAGTGAAAAGGGGATAGACTCCCTCGCTGTCTGGCTGCTACCGACATTAGGCCACCCCGACGACTTTACTTTTTATATTGGGCCTAATTTGAGAAAACACACTCTCATCTCCTGATCAACATAAAAAAGCCTTTCCCATTTTAATGGGTTTTAATATTTGTCAGAACTGAAAATCCTTGTTCACAGCAATATGTGTGTAGAACTGTAAAAAAGAAGGATATTTTCTGGTTGTATATCTACATGGGTGAAAGAGGATGTAAAAAACCAATTTGCATGGGTGAATATATATATATAATATATATATATTATTCACCCAAGAAGGTATATATATATATATATGCACATACATACACATATATATATATATATATATATATATATTATATATATAATTAAACCATTATTATAAACAATTATTATTGATTTAATAAGCCAACGTTTAGGTTTGTTTAAGAAATCTTCAACATATTAAACATCGCTTGTCAATGAAACTTGTGTTTTTTGCATCTTTTATGAAATTACATATTTTCAGATTTACTTCTAGTTTTTTGTTACATATATATATATAGAGAGAGAAAAGTAGACAAACACAGGATGTTATACTGGATGGAAGTTTATTACTGGTGGTGATGTTGATGCAATAATGTTTCAGTCTTTAAGACCTTCTTCAGGGCACAAACTGAGTTTTTGTATTGAAGGATTTAATTCTCTTACTGATGAGTGTCTTGTGGTTGTGATTAAAAAATCTAAGATTCTGAGTTTGGCTATTAGTATTATTTTTAAAATAATTTCCATTTATTGGGTGTCAGATTTAAGTTGCGGTACACTCTTGTTTTATTTCTAAGGTGCAATCACTCAAAATGTTTGCTATTTCTTCCTCAACATCTAAACAGCTTGAATTTTCATCTTCATGTCATGCTAGTAGCACAGGTATCCATGACAATCTCTCGCTAACTATCCCTATCATTCATTGCCCCCAGAAGGTCCTCTGTGCAGCATCCAGTATCTGTGCAGAGCTGGTTGATGAAAGTCGTTGTTGGACAGCCCACACTGGCGTGCCAATGTGCTAGCTTCCACAGAAGTACATTACCTAGCTCAGTCGGTAGACTGTTCGGCTAGAAACCACAAGATTCTTAGTGCGATACCGGCCCACGCCAACTCAGCTTATAAGTAGGCCACCCCGACAACTTTACTTTTTACATTACTTATGAATTCATCCTTGCTGCTCCAGCAGTATCAAGAATGTCTTGTTCATCTCACTTGGATGGTTTGTGTGATAGGGGGTAAGTGGCCATACAGCTGCCTTCTTGTGGGGTGCTGTTTCCACAATTTGTTTAAGATCGCATAGTAAGATTTAACTGTAGACAATGATGGAAAGTAATTATTATTTTTTGTATTTCTTACTCATTTTAAAACTTTGTACCAGTTAAATATATTAGAGTAAAGTTGAACAGTTTAAGGGATTTTACAATCATCGTACATAGCAAAGAAAGGGTTAAAATACTTAGTAAATCTAGGAGATAAAACTCAGAGAGAAGAAAATATAAAAAATAATGCAGAAACTGTATTGGTTATATTTGCCTTACTACTTTTAATCTAAAGACAAAACCTGATAATATATATATTTACCAACCACTCCGCACAAGAAGAATGTGACACAAGTTCAACAGGTTTGAATTTAGAGTTTTCCTTCTCCTAGACTGGTTGCTTAACCAAGGTTAAAGAGCCCAGTCTGCCCTCCTATTTACCCACAGCTGGAGGGAGAGTTGGATTCATACCTTTCCCAAGGATATTAGCGCTAAGGGAAATACAATTCCTACATCTAGTATTTGAACTCAGGGCGACAAGTCCATTTCCCATGACTTTAACCATTACACCATGCACTACCATGATAATATATGTGTTAGAAGGCAGTGGCTGAGGGTTTTTAGGAACTGGATATGATGTTAAATTTGCTACTCCTGCACTGAGTTGGTGAAGGCCAGTATCGAACCTGGAACCTTGTGGTTTCAAATCGAACACTCTACCCTCTGAGCTAAACTGGCCCTAACAATATATAAATGTATAAAACTTTTCACAGTGTACACTGAGAAGTTTTACTCAATATACTATTACAGTAGTTACAGTGGTTGTTATTGTTATGGTTTTAGATGTAGGGTGTGTTTAACTCTGCTATCAAAAATACAAATAAAGAAAAGACAAAATATAAATTATATAAGATGATTATCTTGTTAAATTTCTGTCCCAGTGGAAGAAAAAGTCTTGAGGAAGCAGAAAACAAAACAAATAACAGGCATCGGTGAAACTTAGAAACATGAAAAGTGGTTGAGAGTAGAGGAAAATGTGGATATAATAACACAAACGACTATGTTCAATTGATATTTTTGCCTCATTATTGGTTGAAGCTTCCTCAGAATTTATTGATTTAAGTGTTTGCACATTCAGCTTTTATAGTGAAAAGATAAAGGGGTGTGGGGAGATAGATAAAAGAGGAGGGGTTATTGGTGTGTCATCATGTCGCGCATGCATCACGGATATCCATGCAATGGAGGTCCTAACTGGGCGCCCCACACTTGGATGTCCATGTGTTCGCTTCCACAGGAGAACGTTGCTTATGAGCTCATCCTTGCTTCTCCACTCCAGCAGTATCCTGCATGCCTTGTCCGTCTCACTCGGATAGTTTGTGAGATGGGGGCAAGTAACCATATAGCTGCTTCCTTGTGGGGTGCTGTTTCCATGACTTGTTCAAGACTGCACGCAGCATTCTTGTGCAGCTCCCATCTAGCTCATTCTCAAGATGCTTTGTTAGGGTCCAAGTGGTGCACCCATACAGCAGCACTAATACAACCACAGCCTGGAAGAACTGTCGCTTCAGCTTGTCAGGGAGATCAGACCTCCATTGTGTAGTCTAGGGGAATGAGAGGAAAGTCAGGAGGGCTTAGTATGTGTGGAAATGGTGTTTTCATTTTTATGGGGTCAGTCAGTTGATTTGAAGATAAACATAAAAAGATGACTATAAAGAAGTGAACAATGACTGCAAATGGCATGAAAAAAAAAGAAGAAACAATTTGTCTGAATTTTGGAAGATGAGGCTTGATAATTGGTTGGTTGGTTGGTTTTTATAGCATGTCAACCCTTGTTGGTTATTTGATGCCAAAGACGTTTTCTTTTATTCATTCTTGATGGTATTCAATTTAAAAAAAAAAAAATCAATTTTTCTATTTAACCCATAAATGAGACCCTAACAGGTACTACCACTCTGGTTCAAAGTGGACCTGGGAGTAATGGCAATGAATGGGTACTCCACACTCCCTAGAGTTCCAAAGTCGGAACTTCACCATTAGATGCAGTTTAACATCATACTGAGGACATTGTTTTTGCTGATTTATGAAATTATCAATCTCCCTGGTCTGTGCAAACGACCAGGGAATAGACTCCCTTGCTGTTTGGCTGATAGGCCACTCTGCAGGCTTTAAAAGAAATAGAAGCTCATATATGGGTAGCATATGGTGTAATTGTTCAAGTCATGGGAAATGGACTCGTTGCCCCAAGTTTAAATCCTGGATGCGGAAATTGCATTTTCACTTAGCGCTAATACCCTTGGGAAAGGTATGAATCCTACTCTCCCTCGAGCTATGAGTAAATAGTAGGGCAGACTGCACTATTTAACCTTAGTTAGGCAACCAGCCTAGGAGAAGGAAAACTCTGAAATCAAACTTGTTAAACTTTGCTTAATAAATTGACCTTGTGTCATATCCTGCTCGTGCGGAAAAGTTAGTAAATATATACATATGGGTAGCGTATGACTCAGTTATTCCATATACTACATGAATTGGTTTTAATCTGAATAACATTGTAGCATAACATTTATGTGCACATAAATCATAACATAGATTTGAATCTTTATCGAAAGATGCTATATGAAGGTATTTGCCTCTCATCCCACTTATGAGGGGTGACACAAGACATTTTTATGTGGGCCCACCCACAAGCCGAAGCTCATGGTGGTAGGCTCAAAGAATGCGTTGATCCTGTCGCCATTTCCCCTGAAGGGTGGCGACTCAGGCACTGGGCAATAAACCCAGCCCTGCCCCTTTAAAAATACTATATGAATGTAGGCTGAAAAGTTTATGGTCTGACTTAGATACTCTCATGGAATATGTTCAAATCAAGTTTATTTTTCAATATATCCCCCCTCCTTCTGACCTACACACTTCTTTCATTGGTTTTGCAGTGCTTTGATTCTGTTGTTCAAAAATGCCCTCTTAATTTTTTTTTTTACCAGTATTTCTGAAATCATCCAATTCAATTTTAATTTCTTTTACACTTTTGCTGCTTTTGACCTGATTAGCAAATTTAAATATAAATATACAATGTACTCGATTCCCTAACCTATCGGCACAAAATAAGCCTAGATAGTCTGCTATGCCGTTAAATCTATCTATCAATCAATAAACTTTGTAACTGGCCAGATATTTTCTATTATGATAGATCTGTTGTTTTCAAATTTTCAATACACATTGGGGCCCTGGGAAAGAATGAATATCTAAATCGGTATTCAGCTTCTTTAAAAAAAATTGAATATGATGAAAAGATCTGATTGTTCCAAAAATATATTACTTAAGAATTGCAAGGTTCCAGGTTCAATACTGGTCCTCACCGACTCAGCACATGAGTAACACAGCTTGGGTAATCTGATCTGTGTAATGAGCCTGTTCAATGCATAATTGGGGATCACTTAAGCAGCAGCAGGTACTGTAAGTACTCTGTCCTTTGTTTATAAAAAATGACTTGGTTCAGCATTAAATGACATTGAAAATGATTGAAAAAGTGGGTGCTGACGATAGGTGTGGCGCTTCACCTTAGCAATACAATTTTCCTGGTGTAGCACTTATGTTTCCCTCACTGTTTGATTGATACTGACAATAGCAAAAAGTGGTGACAATTGGAACCTGCCCTTTGGCAATTTTTTTAAATCCATTGTAGTTCTTTCTCCCATTGGACTTTGGAAATAGAATTGAATAAAATGATTTTCAGTTCAACGTTCTTGGTTTTGTGAAAATGGATCCTAGTCATTGCTAGTCAGAGAGAACATGGTTCAGTCACTAACTTGATGTTGGTGAGATGGTATTTTCCAATTTAACTTATCTTGAACTGGAGTGTACTGACAAAAATTGCACTACCCTGTTGGCATTCCCCAATGCTGGGTGCCTCAGGCATTGAACCCAACCCTACCATTTTTAATTGAAGTGGGCAGGTGCTGCCAGGGAAACAATCCCTTGGGACTAGACACAATTTATTCTTCAGCAGAAGCTAGAGAATTTGTTGTATCAGAGAGAGAGAGAGAGAGAGAGAGAGAGAAAATAAAGAAGCTAAAATGTTTGGGTTCTACTGAGGACTTGATAGATATGCACAATTTTGAGTAATATTACAACAACCAGGTGAATTATCCAGTAGAGCCAACAATGGATATTTGCACGTTATAAGATTCTTAACTATATATATATATATATGTATATGTATATATATATACATATATATATATATGTACTGGATAGAGATTTTAGTATCCATCTACATCTCTAGTAATAAAGTGTGTCACATTTTTTCCATTTTACTCCTAGAGGCTGTAGCCCAATATATCATACCATATTGGAATTAGACTGACTCTGTGAGTATATTAAAAACATTTCTGACGAAATCCGGACCTGCAACCCTAAAATTTTGGATTCTCAAGCTTTAATTACTTTATTGTTTTTGGTAATTTTTATGATAAATGTTTTGGACCATATTACATTAAGGCACCCCTTTTTGATTTCATTTCATTAGGTCATTTTTTTCATTTACACCGTCAATATCCCCGTTGTTTGTTAGGGGTTAGGGTCAGAACCCTAACCCCTAACCAACAACCGGATATTGATGGTGTAAATGAAAAAAAAAAATGACCTAATGAAACAAAATCGAAAAGGGGTGCCTTAAGGTAATCTGGTCCAATGTTTTTGTATGATAATTTTTTGTAACTTGGAAATAGATTTATGAACAATCAAAATTAATTTGAAAGTCATAGAAATAGAAATAATTGTACTGAAAGTAAGGACCTACATATGTAAGGGACCTACATATGAATTTACTGAAAGTAAGGACCTACATATGAATTGGAAACAAGCTATTTGTATTGACTTTAAATGGGAAGAAACAAAAATGTTGTTTATCATGCAGCTAAGTTTCAAATATACAAATTATATAATTTTTTGTTAATTGTTTTAAAATTATTGTTCAAGTTTAATAAAATTTAATAAACGATGTTATTCCTGTTGTTAAAGGGTCAATCAACAGCCCTTTGCAGGAGCTTACTTAATTGCCATCTGATAGGGTGGCTTTTAAGCTTGTAATAAATATTTCTAGATATGAAATTGCTAGATATCTGGCTAGAGACTTTTAATAAAAAAAAACTCTTCAGTCTACTATATCTTTAAATTTTTAAGATGAGGCTTAATAATTTGTATTATTCAGACTATTGTCCTCATCTTTATTATCTACACAACGTTTTAGCCAATGTGCCCTCCAGCCTTCTTCAGGTATTTCTTGTCAGACTCAGAGACTTTCTCAAACTCAAGGTTCCCAAATTCAAGAAGGTTCCCAAGTCTGACAAGAAATACCTGAAGAAGGCCAAAGGATTAGAACAATTTCCGAATAATTCAAATAATACAAAAAATAAAATCTTGACCTTTACAACACACAGCCTGCAGGCCACATAGTGCCAGCGAATGGTCTTGTGTCCTTGAAATATTTCAAAATAATAAAATTTCTGTTTTCTACAAAATAAACTTATCGCCTGATATTGGACAAAAATTCAACTCTTGGGGAAGCATGACTTCAATCAACCATTGTTGGACCTAATCAACTCCATTTAACCCTTCAAACAAAATAAAACAAAACATTCTTGACTTGCTGGACTTGATCTATACAGTTTCAAAGTGATCAATGGCTTTTACTGAAGAATATATTGTGTCTAGTCCCAGGAGACCATCTCCCAAGCAGCATCTACCCTCTTCAATTAAGTTTTAGGGTCAGGTTGAATGAACTTAAATAAAATGTTATTCTATAACAACACAAGTGATTTTTTTTTTTTTTACTTAGAATAACTTTGATGTAAGAAGGAAACAAAAACAAATGTAACAGTTTAATAAATTTATATAGGCAATGATATTGTCTATAATAACTAGAGTTGACATAACTGTATATGCCTAACGGACATGTTAGATGATTTAAAATTTCATAGAAGGTTCAGAGTATTTTGAACCCAATTTTTCTATATAGAGATTAATTAAATTGCCCAGCAAACACGTTCAACCATAAAAGACAAAAGAAAATAGATATTCATAATTTCAATATTCCCTTTTTGCCAATAAACTGCATCCTTATTTTTAAAAATTCAAATGAATGCCTATTTAGTGAAAGGTACAGAAAACTCAACCATTTTAATAAAAAGGAATATATATATATATATATATATATATATATGGGGGCACATGGCATAATGGTTAGAGTCGAAGGAAATGGACTCGTCGACCTGAGTTCAAATTCTAAACAAAACTGCTTGATTTCATATAGTGCTAATACTCTTGGGAAAGGTATGAATCCAACTATACTCCATCCAGCTATGGGTAAATAGTAGGGCAGACTGGGCTCTTCAACCTTGGTAAGGTAACCTGTCTAGGAGAAGGAAAACTCTAAATTCAAACCCGTTAAACTCTGCTTAAGTAATTGACCTTGTGTCACATCCTGCTCGTGCGGAGGGGTTGATATATATATATATATATTGCTAGATAGAGTAATCATTATCATGATAGAGCTATTTAGATTTGTTAGGACAGCGTAGATACAATCAACGGTGGTTAATGATTGACAGTTTATCATCTATGTGGTCATCAAACCACACACACACACACATATATATATATATATATATATATATAATATATATACACACAGAGATGCTGATAGGTATGCATCCTACATCCCTGACACACAAAAATCTAAAAGGCTGCAGTAAAATCATATCCATGCATCCCAGTGTTTTTCTTTTTTCTTCCCTCGCCATTTCAAGCTAACTGTAAATACATTTCAATAGTTCCTTAGAAATTAATTACACAGGATAAGGTAGGAGTTAAACAGCTTTAGTTGGGACTCATAAATTTTCCCAGCATCAAATCAAAAAGCTATCAGCATCACTGTAGCACGTATATTGATCACACGACGACCACATTATCATGCCAGTTAACACTACACCTAACTGATATAATTCAAACGCTTAAAACATAATGCAAACATTTAAAATTAAATTCATACCCCCCTCTAGCTAATGGAAAAATTCTAACTGAAAATACACTTACACTGCACAAAGAAAAAAAACGAAAAAACTTCAAATACTCAAAGCCTTATATATTAAACAAAACAAACCCACCATAAACAAGATAAACTTTGAAACCAGTCAACATGTCCTTAAATGCCTATAATTTCCCACCAATCCTTCTTCCACCATTCCCCTTACTTTCTTATAAACTTGTGAGCCCCCTCCTCCTACAAATTCCTACTGCTACTGTTTGCTAAAATGAAACTTGGGAGCCCCTCCTATTACTAATTCCTACTGCTACTGCTTATTTTGAAAGCAAGACAACGGAAACATCCGACCAGTTCCACAGCTGAAGATGGCACAAAGTCGTGCAGATAGCGCTCGTGAAAAAACCTTCAGTGGATTGCTACATCAATTCCACCTGGATATTAAAAAGATGTCCAGACATTTAGAAAGTATCGAACAAAAACTCGTCCAACAAGAATTGTCCGTAGAGTTTAACCGGACATGTTTAAAGGAAAAAATGCTGCCAAAATATACTAATATATATATGTGTGTGTGTGTGTGTGTGTGTGTATTTACCCAACCCCACCACCCGAGCAAGTCAATGAAAATTTAAATAAATAAACATCAAAGATATATTTGTCGAAATACATCTCTATTTGTTTCCCTGATCAGATAGGTGTTTGATTTACACAAAACACAAAATAAGCATCAATAATAATTCTACAAAATATTTTTACCAAAATCTATTGGGCTTTGAAAGGGAAGAAAAAATAGACATTAAAATATGTAGGGTGACAATACTTTCGGACCACAATGCACATGAATGAGTAGAAAAAAAAGTTAACTGTTTCAGCAATGTTAGTGTTATAAGCAATACTTCACTATCACTACTACCATGTGGATACAAAACAAAAATGGATTTTTCAAACATATCGGCACTAAACAACATAGACACTAAAATGGAAGGCTAGAAACTGTGTCAGCAAATGTGGGAAAATTACAGTTTTTATAAAGATGCATTGCCAATGATTTTTATTATAAAAAATGTAATGGAAATTACTTTTACTATAAAAATGCATTGGAAATGACTTTTTACTATAAAAATGTATTGGAAATGACTTTTTACTATAAAAATGTATTGGAAATGACTTTTTACTATAAAAATGTATTGGAAATGAACTTTTACTATAAAAATGCATTGGAAATGACTTTTACTATAAAAATGCATTGGAAATGACTTTTTACTATAAAAATGCATTGCCCAATAAAAACTGCTACAAATGCAGAATAGTGCACAAGGGATAGTATCATGATCAATATGAATGCAAAAAAATCATCTGTTGTTTTGTTTGCAAAAGTTTGAAGTGGAACTTACTGGTGACAAGTTGAAATGTGAAACTTTCATTAGCTTGATGAGTTAGGGTGCTTATTGGAGACTTGATCTACCATATTCTTGTATAATGTCTGCTTTAAAACTTTCGCAGGAGTGCAGTGTAAAAAGACATACCGGAAATGAAGAATATCAAAAGGCAATCCAGATCCACTGTTTATTTACCATGGATTTCTGTTCCTTGCTTGAGTGTAGCGAGAGAAATGTTACCTCGGAGCTCAAAGTAAGCATGAATGTATCTTGAATGCAGGACGCTGACAGTGAGAAATATTGGAGTTAAAATTTATAAGACACTGTTTTCACCGCGGGCGAGTCAAAATTTCTAACATATTCAAATTTTGGCTGATCAAAACTTTTGATAAACAGAGGAATCTGAGTTGTGCAAACAGCTGTCTTACAGAATGGTCATAGGGTTAACCAGTGAACAGGCGAGACGAGAAATTCATGGTCGGGACTTGGTTTTTCAAGTGAACTAACAAGGTGAGAACTCGAGTGAACTGCTGAGGTGAGAAATTCATGATCTGACTTGTTTTTTTTTTTTTTGTTTTTTTTTACTAATTTTACCAAAGCAGTGACGAGACAGGATTGAAGCAACAGAAATTTGAATTTCTTTCTCTGCAAATATCTTTGAGAAAAAAAAAAGATGACTTGGTGGTAGCCAAATTTGATTAATATTTTATAAGACAGATCCACATTTTTAATAAAAGGGACTAAAAAAAAACATGTTCCTTTCCCCATGCCACACAAGCAGGAGAACTTAGTGTTGACTGTGAGAAAATTTCTGTGACCACATCACACCTAATATCTGGCCACCTAACTCGGCAGACTGCAATACCCTTGATTATTATCAGAGGCGTGGGGTCAGCAAGAGACCAACAAAACTATCACAACACCACAGATGAATGGAAGGCAAAGATTGTTGGAGTTTTTTGTATATAAGGTGTGCTCCAATTCCAACCCTGAATTTATAGACTAGACAAGGTCATGTGGTTTACTCCTCCAGCCAATCAACAACCATAATTCATAGCTGATTCACTACTTAAACACTAATACTTACCACAGTTCACATGTAATCATTGAGGAGGAACTTACAACCATTGAGAAGGAACTGAGGACTCTTTACCAGAAGAACCAAAGGATTCATTATTAGATGACTATCAAGGATCCAATTCCACTGGACAAGTGCTCTTGCTTAGAGCCTACAGGATGGCGGATGGCCCAAAAGATTGTAACAAAGATAATGACATCATTTACAAATTTAAATGAGGAGACCATTGGAAAAATTTGCAGGAGATTTCAAAGTTGTTTGTAGTTGAAGCCAATATATATATAATGGTTGGTTTAGCTCAATTGGTAGAGCATCTGCCTAGGAACCACAAGGTTCTGGGTTGTTACCAGGCCCTCACGAAGTCAGTGCATGAGTAGCTGATGGAATGTGTGGTGCTCCACCTCAGATTCAAAACCAATCTCTCTCTTCTAGTGCTAGTGAAAAGGAGACAGACTCCCTCACTGCCCAGCTGATACTTGCAATAGGCCACTTTGTCAACTTTATATATATATATATATATATATATTATATATGTGAAAATGGAAAAGGAATTGAATCCGACAATATGAGGAAAAATGAGTAAAGAAAAGAAATGTAGATGGATAAAATGAATTTAATCGATTAATGTGATATTGATTAAATTCATTTTATCCATCTACATTTTTTTCTTTACTCATTTTTCCTCATATATATATATATATATATATATATAGTATATTTGAGGGTTATCATAGTGATCACCACAGTACAAATGGATGGAAGACTAAAGAGGAATGAAAGGAATAGAGAAAAAAAAATTTGTTTATTGATAAAACAAAACAAGGGCCCTTTCGTCCGGTGCTTTTCAAGTTATACACCCAGAATCGATATAAAAGTCAAAGTTATAAAATATTTATGACATGAATATTTTCTATCCATTTGTACTGTGATCACTATGATAACCCTCAATATACTATATAAATTTACCTGTACCAAAGATTTATTTATATATATATATATAA
>CM042148.1:78797569-78812602 GCA_023376005.1 Doryteuthis pealeii
TATATATTAATACTGGTATTCCTAAAAAAAATCTGACCCATATCATCTTACAACATAACCTGGTTAAAAATGAGAACATCCAAATCATCCAAGATCCTGATTGCCTGGTGTTGCTTATCTGCTGAATTCTTATTTTTTATGAGTCATCACCTCAGCTAAATAATGGACCATTCCGTTTTAATTATAAAGAAACAAAGGGACCAAAAAGGACATGCTACACAGAAAAAATATGAGAAAAGAAATAGAGTAGGGGAAAGATAGAGAGAGGACATGAGTGTGCAGAAGCAATAATGCTAATCTATTACAATATGAAAAGAAGGAAAGAAAACAAAAAAGTGTGACAGAGTTAAATGAAGATTATTATACTTTTTACATATTGAAGTATATTCCAATAGCTGTTAAGTAAACATATCAAATGTAATAATTAGATTATCAGCCATGGGGGAAATTTGGTAGGGAAAGAGTTTGTGTGTGAGAGTGTGGGGGTGATTCTTAGAAGTGACCCTTCAGGATGGGCAGTTGCAAAAATGATCCTAGGTTAGTCATCATCACCCTTTAAGAAGGTACCATAAGCATCAGACAGTAAACTCAACTCTTACCCATTTTAGACAATGAGGGACAGGTATTGCTCAAGGAGACAATTCCCCCGGAGTGGAGGGGAGGGGATTGGATCTTGTCAAAACTGCACTTTCAATGCAGAACTCAATTTCCTTCTTCAGATAGAACTAGTTTTCCTTTTCTCTCTCCAACAAATTCAGGTAGAACTTTTCTTTTTTCTTCTAAAGTTCAGCATTTAATATTCCAACCAAATATCACATGTCCTGGTTCCCTCACCCAAAAGTTGTCAACAAATTTGCATATGTTTCAGATCTTATATAAGCAATCACTTCTGCATATTCATCATAAATAGTAACATAAGGACTTTAACCGGTGCATGCGCATAAATCACATTACAAATGGCCACTTGCTTACATGATAGACATGTAGCAACAGGACCACACTCAATTACATCTACCTCTGATGATGGCATTTTGGAGTGCTGAAAGTACTAGGGATAAAAACTTTGGTGTATTAATCCACACACTCCACACCGATAATAAGAAATTAGACAGAAAACTTAAAATGATTAAAAAGAAACTGTCAGACATGAAATTCCTCTCTTGTTTAACACTGTATATATATATATATATATATGTATATATATATATATATATATATATATATATATATACACACATACATACATACAGAGATGCTGATAGGTACGCGTCCTGCGTCCCCGATGCAAAAAAATTTTAAAGGACGCAGTAAAATTGTACCCAGTGTTTTTCTTTTTTCTTCCCTCACCATTTCAAGCTAACTTTGAATACATTTCCATAGTTTCTTAGAAATGAATTACAGAGGATAGGTTACAATGTAGGAGTTAGACGGCTTTACTTGGGACCCATGAATTTTCCCAGGGACTTATTCAAAGCAAATATGTGCATCCCAGGATGCACTAAATCAAAACACTATCAGCATCACAGTATATATATATATATATATATATATATATATATATATGAAAAGGTAGAATGAAAACATCACACAATGCTGTTAAAGAGAAAACAATTTATAACATAAATGCTCTTTAACAGCATTGTGTGATGTTTTCATTCCACCTTTTCATACTCATACTGTCGGATTCATTTCCTTTCTTTTAACTTATATGTATATATACAGTGATGCTGATAGTTTTTTGATTTAGTGCGTCCTGGGATGCACATATTTGCTTTGAATATATATATATATATATATATATATATATATGTCATCCACAGACATGCTTTGAATATATATATATATATATGTCATCTACAGACACTGTGTTTCAACGTTTCCTGTCTCTTCAATGTAGCCAGACACAGCAACTACCTCCAACCAGGAGCAAAACCCGACTGACTTTTGCTCAGCCCGATTTGTTAACCTCTCGGCCATTTGGCAGCCGCTGTTTAAGGAGCAATGTTTAAATTATTAAATACATACATTTGTTTATATATATTTTACAACCACCAGAGAGATCCAGTCTGTAAACAACAGAAGATCATTACTTTATGCTGGCGGTGAAAGCTAATTTAAGTTGCTCCTAGAGAGCTCCACTGGATTTTGGGAGCATATGATAAGTCATATATATATATATATATATATAAAAAAAAGGGTTTCATAATTTGCTTGAAGCATTGTGTATATATTGGTTTGAAGTTTGGTTTTGAAAGCTATCACAATGCAAGTGTAAAGAAAAAATAAGGTAACAATGGTGTTGTTTGTTAACCTGTGATTTATTCTTAATATTTCGAGATAAAATCTCTCCTTCAGAAGAACATTGGAACAAGTAGTTGTCGTCTTGCTATGGCAATTTTTAGGTAAATTAAAATTTTTTTGAAAATGATACAGATGGTATTTTTTTTATAACTGTTCTCATGTTGCATGTTTATGTGAATGTGCTTTTTTGTTTGTACATGTACGTATGTTATCATGCACGTAGACTGTGACGTTATGACCGTATCCACGTGTGTGTGTATGAATGACTGTATCCATGCGTGTATTTGTGTTTGGTGGCCATGGTGATGTATAATATTTTGTGTTGGATGTAATATGACTTATTTATTCATTTATTATTATCATTATTATTTATATATATATATATATATATATATATATATATTCTCTTTGCTTCAGGTAAAACTCTCACAGAAAACAGGCACTGATTAATCACCCTAGCCCCTAGATATAATCCAAGCAAATGTTCTCTTTTTTTTCTTGCCCTGATAGTTTATGTCAGATGATAGAAATGACAGAAGAAAAGTGTTATGAGAACTGCACACTATTCTTAAAAATGACTTCCATTTTAGAACTGAAAAAAAAAAAATGGTGAATCAGCCTAGGTGGGGTGGGGACTATTTTGAAGAAGATAATTTTATCAAGCTCTAGATGAAGCAAAACTGTGTTCTTTTTGAACACACCTTGTATTTATGAGATCATTTCTATGTGTAAGTAATTTGACATTGCAAAGATAAATTTTTCATTACAACTCTACTCAAAGCCTTTCAAATTTTGAGATGAAAGACTGAATTTTGATGTGTCCATTGATAATAAATAGTTTATTAACTCTTAATCTAATCTATGAATGCATGAATATATTAATTATTTATAGTAGACATGCTTGTCTAAAGATAAAAACTCCATTTAAATGGGGGATATTACATTTCTTCATCTTCACGGATGAATTAAGAAAAAGCTAATATCTATGTATATTTGTTTTAAAAATATAAGTGTGTATATGTTCTTGTAAAAGTAGTTTCTACACACACACACACACACACACACATATATATATATATATATATATATATATATATATATATATATATATAAGATGAAACATGACCTGTTGGGTCACCCATTCAGCTTTGGGTATATAATTGAGATTAGGGAGAAGGGAGTTAGCAAAGCGAATAAAAATTTTACAAAAATAAATACAGATGGACAAAACCTTAAAATCATTTTGTTATCTTTCTAAGAAAGGGAATGTTTGACCTCATTTAAGCTACGGGTTGCTGGTTGTGAAATTTAACATAGAAATACATTTCAAATTCTCCATCTCTCTCTCTCTCTCTACTCTCCACTCTTCAGAGAAACTAACATTATATAATGAGGAGGTAGTAAAGAGATACATAGGGAAGAAAGTGATAGACAGAGAGTAAAGTAAGAGATTGGTCGGTTTTTGACTTAATTGCAAATTATGACTAATTAGATCAGATTTTTTTTCAAACATAATTCAATCCTAAAAGTAAGGAATAATTTAGTATAATTTTCATGTCATTAAACTTTTTTTTACTGTTTACAGTAAAAAAGCCTGTAGAAAGCAAAATTTCATTAACTCAGCTTTAGATATAATAGATATATATGGTGTTAAAAAAGATGGACATTTCCTGTCTGACAAGTTTCTTTTCAAGTTGTCTGGCTAATTTACTAATATCAGGGTAGAGTCTGTTGATTATGCAATTTTCAAACCAAGTCTTGGTTTGAAATCAGATCAGCGATAAACTGTCAGTAACTAAGTGCTGTTGACTCCATATCCACACTACCCTATCATATATATATATATATATATATATATATATATATATATATAATTCATTGAGTTTCACATGACCAATCATCTGGTAAGTTTCATCCAACCATGTCTCACTTGATGATCAGTCACTTGAATCTCAGTTGTCAGTTTAGCAATATTAATCTTACTTTTGTTTTTTTCTTGTTTTTCTTAGCACTGTTATATTTATTGTAAACTTTCAATGTATGGTAAAATTTTTGTGTATTGAGCACTTTCATCTTTTCCTACCATTTTAGGTTTTATCAAATGGCAAATGCTGTAATTCTATAAGTCAGTGTCCTTTGCTTTGCAATACACAAAACATGTCAAGCTATGTTTTTATCTACATGTTATGGTATCCTGGTTATGATACTAAACTGTGTCTGGTGGTGAGGTTCCAATTCTGGGGAGTGTGGAGTACTCCTTCATTGCCACTCTGACCTGTTAAGGTGCCATCTAGGGGTTAAATAGATTAAAACAAGTTTTAAAAAATGTTTCAAGAATTGCTAATTATAATGAACTAACCATCAGTTTTTGTACAGCGATTTACAGTAGGATCACAGTAATAGGAGAGCTACTGGGAGTGGTTTAAAGTAGGCAAAGAGTTAATGCCAAAGCCATCCTTGTAGGAGAACAATAGTGGTAGTATCTAACCCATTCTTTTTGATGGGAAATGATAAATATATGCTCATTATGTTGTATAGCTATTTACTTCTTCTTATCATTTTGTACTTATGTCCTGGGTTTGATGTTAAACCGCATCTAATGGTGCAGTTCCAATTTTGGAGCTCTAGGGAGTGTGGAGTACTTCCAGTTCCACTCTGTTTGTATTTTGTCTTTTATTTGTTTGTTTATTATGAAAAAATATAATGATTAGTGTAACCTTACACTATTAACCTCAATTTGCAAATTTGATTGGAAGCTGCTTTATTCTCTAAGTATGTTTTAGCTCAGGCAGTAGAGCATCCACCTAGAGAAACACCAAGCTCTGGGTCAGATATCATTCCTCACCAATTCAGTGCATGAGTAGCACAGCTTGGACCTGTACTTTAAAGTGGGTAACTGATGGTAGGTGTGGCACTCCAACTCACGTAAAGTCTCCCTAGTCTAGTGCTAGTGATAAAGAGATAGATTCCCTTGTTATCCAGCTGATACCAACAGAATAGAGAGCTGGTGGTTGGTGTGATGCTCCACCTCAGATGCAAAAACCATCTCCCTAGTCTAGTACTAGTGATAAGAGAATAGACTCCCTTGTTGTCCAGCTGATACCAACAATCTCCCTGGTCTAGCACTAGTGATATCGGAATTGACTTCCTTGTTATCCAGAACAAAAAAAAAATATCTTTGGCATAAAATAACCCAACAAGGATTGACATGCCATAAAATCCAACCAATCAGCCATTAAGAATGAACAAAACAAAATGTCTTTGGCATGAAATAACCCAACAAGGATTGACATGCCATAAAATCCAACCAGCCAGCCATTAAGAAGGAACAAAACAAAATGTCTCTGGCATGAAATAACCCAACAAGCATTGACATGCCATAAAATCAAACCGATCAGCAATAGGCCACTCTGCTGACTTTACTTTTACTTCTTTTAAAACTATTGCACCAAGAAAGATTTCACTCTGATCAGCCATTTATTCCAGTATCATATGTACAGATATCAGATCAATACACATGGTTGCTATCAGATTGTAGAGATATAGACACATATATATATATATATATATATATATATATATATATATGTCTATGCTAATTTTTGTCTGACTCTTTGAGATGAGGAATTATCATTATTATTCACCGATGTACTTGTCAGGGTACGTCAGCGCATAATAATATCTATGCTAATGTTTTTATCTATAACTCTCATAATATCTTTGTTCACCCCAGGAAATGTCTTCAAATATGAAATTGAATAATTCTGCCCAGAGGCAAACGGTAAGAATTATAGACTTAAAATTAGCCGCCGACTTTTCATGGTAATGGTTCCATTAATTCCATCAGTCTCAGATTTGAAGAGTTAGCGGAGATTCCTTGAAATTTGTCCCCTGACTGCTAAATTAATTGGAGATGAAATTCACAGTCGTTGTTAAAAATCAGTTTGATTGACTGGCTGAGAAATGGAAGCCTTCCAAAAATGTCCAAAATAGTTTTGTTGATAAAATGACCAATTTGTAAACCTAAAAATATCGAAATTCAAATACACTAACACACACGCACACACACGCGCATCTTTTATACAAATACATATATATATGTGTGCCTATATAGATGTGTATATAATGATAAATTTGTGTGTAATATGTTGACTATTTACACTGTTCTCAACATAGACAAATTTACATATACACATGTTTGCCCATAGAAATATTATATATATATATATATATATATATATATATATGTAATTATGCAAATACACCAACATATTCCTCCAAGCCTACAATAGGATACATATGAATAGACAAACTCTGAAATGTAAATGTGTATTTATGCCAATAGAACTTTGTGCGTGTGTGTGTGTATATATATATATATATATATTAGTGGTTCATCGGGTAACTAGTTTATAGTAGTCATCAATTTATGGTGGTTGTTTTGGGTGAAGTATTGTAATATATATATATATATATATATATATATATATATATATATATATATATATATATATTATATATATAATATATATTATAAATATAGAGAGAGAGAGAGAGAGAGAGATAGATAGATAGATGTATATATATATATATATATATATATACAAATATTAGTAATTGCAACAAACACACTATAAGGTTATAAAAATAAAAAGATTAAAAAAATCATTTGAAGAAAGAACAGATCTGCCTTGTATTAAAACATTAAAGTTACAGTAATAAGAGAGGTCAAAATGAAGTGTTCAAAGTTCATCAAAATAAGCTGCTTTGTAGAGGAAGAAAGGGTAAGACAGAGTGTTGCATCTATATAAGCAGCAAAATATAGAGAGGGTAAGATAGAAATGCTTGTACCTTCAGCGGCAGGCAAATAGTTTTTAGTTAAGCGATGTGGATTAGTCAGTCAAGTGTTGGTCTCTCTTTCTGAACTTCTATTTGAAAACCTTTCTTTTATATGTTTTACCTAGGCTCAAGATTCAGTCTTTTTGAAAAATTATTTTTAGGCGTGAACACCTCTGATTGGTCCAAAATTATTATTTTTATTATTTCTATTTTTGCTTTATACCTGCACTGATCCTATGTGCAGATTGCTTACTTTCGTCATTATATTTCTGCTTTCAATGCATTAACTTCCGGTTTACTTTTTATAATATCACTACATATATATATATATATATATATATATATTGAAGTCAGTTAGTCTACTGTTGGTTTGAATAACAGCAACTAGCTAAGAACAACTGAAGCATTGTCCAAGACAGTTGGTATTTATAGAAATCAAGAATGATCCATTCATGCATTTGGGTGATTCCATTCTTTGAGAGTTCTGATTGGCTGCTTGGTTTCAATGATATTGTGGAGTTTTATAAATACCCTGTCATTCTGCAGTAGAATTGCAACAAGATGGGCTTGTATTAAGTTACAACCGCTTGTTGCTGTGTCTTACCAATTTGCCAGTAATTGGGACTTAGTTTGATTATTCTTCAATATCTATCTATATATATATATATATATATATATATATATATATATATATATATACCAATCACTCTGCAAGAGTAAGATGTGACACAAGGTCAATTTCTTTAACAGAGTTTTGAATTCAGTTTTCCTTCTTCTACACTGGTTTTCTAACCAAGCTAATTATCCTAGTCTGCCCTACTATTTACCCATAGCTGGAGAGATAATAGTTGGATGTATACCTTTTCTAAGGGTATTATGACTCTCTAAAATACAAATTTCCTCTCTCAGATTTGAATTCAGATCACAGTGCCCATTTCCTATGATGATAACCATTACACTACACACCTCCCTGTAATTCCATGTATTGAACACCTTGTCATGATGTAAAGATTATCAAGTTGGTATTGAAGTTCAATTATGACTGAGTAGTGCATTTGTTCCTTACTAGGTGCCCCAATACTTGTGGTCTTTTACTATAAATCTAAGCTAATAGTTTTGCAGGTATCATGAATAAAGTTGATGGAGATGCAAAGTTGTTCATGTTAGGAAATGGAAAGTAAGAAAGATGGTCACAAAAAAATCTCACTCATTTTATTGCCAATGTTAGGACTTCACTCTGAATCAGTCTTAAAAAAACAGACAGATGTGAAATCGTATTTCAAGAAAAGATATGTTTTGCAAATTGCAGGCCCACTCCCTATATATATATATAATATATATATATATATATTTATATATATAAAATCATCCACAGACACCGTGATTTGACATTTCATGTCTCATCAGTGTGGCTAGACACAGCAACTAACTCCGACCAAGAGCAAAACCCGACTGACTTTACGTCAGCCCAATCCAAACAAAATCACAAAAAGATTAGTATTATTTGGATTAATTGGACTATTGTCCTCATCTTAATTGTTATCTGTACAACATTTTGGCTGATATGCCCTCCAGTCTTTTTCAAGTATTTCTTGTCAGATCCGGGAGCCTTCTTTTTAAACTCAGGAGCCTTCTTTTCAAACTCGGGAGCCTTCTTTTCAAACTCAGGAGCATTCTTATTATTGGGAGCCATCATGGAACTTTGAGCCCAACCCTTTATTCAATCCATGGGGGTATCCTGTTCTCATTCTGCTAACCATAGCTGGGTACAGGTGTTAAACTGCGGTAATTATTATTCTGTTATTTCTATGTTACTGTTGCACTCTGACCAGGATTGAACCTGCAGCCTAGAAATAACTCTCACTTAGAACTGTCTTAACCCAACACCTTTATCCACTATGCCTTGTGTCCAAACAAATCTCGCAAAAAGATTTTTAGATAATATTTTTAGTGTTGAATTTTATTATTTGACATTTCTAGATGAAATTTACAAATGGAGATAAATTTTAATCATGTATCAAAAATCATATCACCTGTATGTCCACATTTTGACAAGTGCATGATAAATCTTGCTGATTAATTCATTCGTTTTCTCTCCAATCAAAATCAGCTGAACAATTTTAAAAGAAAAAAGTGACAAACCAAATTTAAAAATCAGAAAACAAAAAAGTGGGGATTTATACAACAGTTGCACAATTGGACAATAAAAACAACAATGTTTTCTCTTTAACCCCCACGAAAATGATTATATTACTATCATATATATATATCTATATATATATATATAATATTAGTGATAGTAGTAGAGGCAAGGAGTCAATATATTTCCTTAGTGTTAAGTGTTAAGCCAAGGAATTACATTAATTTAGTTAAGGCATAGGTGTGAAAATTTATTAAGGAAATGTTGATCCTCTTTTCACCGGTCACCAGCAGCAGCCCTTAGGGTCACATGATGCCCACTATAAAAGAGGGGTCCCTGAAGAATTCGGCCTCTTTTTGCCTCTAGCGTTGGTTAGCTTCACTGCTCCGTATCGTCAGAAGCCCCCAGACGGCGATGACTTGGAACCCCCAACACGTTGGAAGCAGGAGCAGCAAACGCACTCCTAAAAAACAATTCTTCAGGGCTCAACCAATTATGAGGAACAGAACTATCAAGGATAAACAGCTAAGTTCCACAGGCATTTTTATCTGCAACCTACACTTTAACCCCTTTGATACATTCAATTCTCCTAGAAATACTTTTACCAACCAAACTCATTGAACTCTATGAACATTCCATAAAACTCATTTGGTTGTCTCATTCTATGCATTTTGTTACCCCTGTTTGATATTTGTTTGTGTATAGTAAACATTTTGTTCTACAAAAGCAGCACCCATCTCCTCACTGCGTAGAAGTATGGTTTATTCTCTTACAAAACGTAGGGTTTAGACAGTGCTTTTTCGGGGACAAAAATCCCCACATGTCCTGATGAAATCATTTTATCGAAACCATGGTAGACCCTTAACTCTTTTCCTTACTATTATTATTATTATTATTATTATTATTATAGGTTTTTAATATATTGAGCACTTTGGACTTGTGGCCAGCATCTTTTTCAGTCAAATAAATTTGGTTTAAAATAATAGAATCCTTATTGTTCTTCAAATTTTTTTTTTCTTTTTTCTTTGAAGTTTTCTAAAAATTTTTTGGGTGTTACCATCTTGAAAGACATTAATTCAGTCGTTCAAAATATTCTGAATGCTTAAAATAGATACAATAGAACAATTTTTATTCTAAATCATGTTTCTTAGCTCGTTAGAAACATTTAAAAAATAAACAACCACTTTACTTAGCTTTGATAATGATGTTTAGACAATATAACAGCCTTGATAATGATTTGGAAAAGAACGAAGTACTTTTGGTTAACAATGATAACTTTTCAGACATCTGATTTATGTCTTTCAAGATAATAACATAAAAGAATTGTTTGAAACTTGAAAGAAAAATACAACTTGCAAAGATAAAAAACGGATCTAATTATTTTTAAAACCAAATTTGTTTGCATTTTATATATATATATATATATATATATATTATATATATAAGCTCTTGGTATTTACTTTAATCTATGATTATATAATGGACCTTGTCCATCTCTACACTTGTCTGTTGGTGTAAAATTCAATAGTGTGGTCACTTTGAGCATAATCGAAGTGAAGTTTGCCATCATCCTGAAAGAAGCTTTCAAAACATCACTGTTTATGATTTCTACCATCATATACAATTATCCCCTCATAAATACTTAAAATCTATTTTCATGATCTATACTAGCAGGACCTGTGGATATACCTCAGTATGAATTTAATTATTTCAATGTTTGATATGTCTATTTAAGAGCTATGCTAAATAGTTTCAACATATAAAAAGTATAATAATCTTCATTTACCTCACTCACTCTTTTTTTTGTTCTTTCCTTCCTTATTTTTATGTTTTCATTATGTTAGATTGAAACAGATTAACGTTATCGTTTCCACGTGCTCATCCTCTCTCTCTTTTTCCTACTCTTTCTTTTTTCTTGCATTTTTTCTGTGTAACATGTCCTTTTTCTTCTTCTTTGTTTCTTTAAAGTATTAAAAAGGGAAGCTTAGGATTGAACTCTGGTGGCCTGAGCACTCCATGACACGCAACACTCAGCTTTGGCCCATACTTAGGCTATGGGTTGGTTCGGAAAGGTCACCTCTGATCAGTTGGTTGGTCGTGTGAAGTACAAGCACCTATATGATTATCTTATAGCCCTTATGGCAACCCTAAACCCTTTTTATCATATATGTGCTAGAAGGGGTAGCTTGAACGTCTTAATGTCTTGGTATGACGTCACCTCTGATCATGAAGTTAAATTCTGGAGCCTGGAGAATGTGGGTTATTAACTCCTTCATCACCATGACTCCCTGATCTAAACTCTGACCCGGAGAGGTAGTCCTGTTAGGGTACAATCTATGGGTTAAATAGAAAAAAGTTAAATTATTTTTTTTTTTTTAATTGAGTACCTACCAACAGAATGAATAAAATAAAAAGTCTTTGGCATGAATAAAACAAACAGGAGTTGACAAGCCAAAAAACCAACAACCAGCCCGGTCCTGTTGGGTTGAACTTCTAATTTCTGTCGATGGAATTAAAAATCTATGAATTTTTTATTAACTGCTAATCTGTATATTAATTTTGACTAGTATTTCTTAGTATTATTTAGATTTTTAGGACTGTTGTCCTCATCTTTACTGTTATATACTCAACGTTTTGGCCAATGTGCCTTTAGCCTTCTTCAGGTGTTTCTTGTCAACCTGGAAACCTCTTGTCACTCTGAGCCTTCACGAACTTTGAATTGAACCCTTTATTCAATCCACTGGGTTAGATGTTCTCATTCCATTAACCATGACCAGGTACATGTGTAAGCTATGTTAAGTATTCTGTTATATATGGGGAGTATGCCTGCAGACAACTCCTCCGTAAACTACTTTACAGTGACCACAGATGGCACGCGAAGGACAGGAGCCCCCCCCCAAAAAAAAGCAGTTCAAAGCCATATTAAGACAATGCTGAAGAAATGTACCATACACCTTCTATCATGAAGATCTGGCCTCCATACAGAGAGGGTTGGTGAGACCGCTGCCTATAGGAGTGAGCAGCTCAGTAACATGATAAACAGGACTTCAGAGTGGTGATGTCTTTGTCATCATCAACAAATCAAATGTAGATGGGAATTTCCCCTGCAATGTGTGTGACACGTCCGCAAGCCCAGAATTAGACTAATGACCACTAGAAGGTCTGCAACTGAAGATATGGAGTGACGTCATCGTCATCTGCAACAGACTTCCATAAGAAAGAAAGAAAGAAGAAAAGAGTTTAAAAGAGAGGACACATTTCCGAAAAAAATGATATCGAATAATCAAGCCTCATCTAAAAAAAAATTCAGACAATAGTTTCTTGATCTTATTCTGTTGATTTTATATAATCCCAGGAATAACCCTGTCAGTGAGGCTTAGAATACTGGATCTATTCCCCTGCAATGTGGCTTACGGATGGAATCACTGGTGAATGAGCAAGCCATGACATGCAAACACTCCAATTTGGACCTTACTAGGCTACACGAGTGTCAGAGAGGTGCCTTGGACAATCGCTGGAGCATGTCAAGCCCTACACCTAATGATTGCCCCACCGGTGCCCTGATGGCAAGTCCAAAACCCTTTTTATCATATGGTGCTAGAAGAGTGGTGGCTGTGGGTCTTCATGTTCCTGGGAATGACGTCAACTCTATCTGATGGTGACGTTCCAGTCTGATGTTTTGGGGATGTGGAGTGCACTCCCTTCATGCACCATTGCTTCCTGTTCAACTTTGGGCCTGGAGTTTAGTCTGTGTTTAAGGGGGGGGGTGTCCCTATGGTTATATAAAAACATTGAGTTTATAAACAACTTGTTATCCTTAAGAATAATTTTTTCATTCAAAACTTTGTCGGCGTAAATGACCATCTAAGGTTGATTATGCCGTAAACAAGCCAACCAACCAACACAATTCAAAAAAGGGATGCAGGTATGATAATAACTGCATGTGATGGTGCGGCTTCAGTTTTGGAGTCTGGGGAGTGTGGGATCACTGCTACTGTTCCAGGCACTCAGATAGAGAGTGGTAGTTCTGTTAGGTCCCATCTATGGGTCAATATATCGTGCTTTAAAATTATTTGTATTCGATCGCAAGCGCAAAAAAAAGTAGAAAGAAAGTCTTAAGAAACAACTATACAATGTAAATATGAATGTGTAATGAATTGTGATTCCTTAACCTCTAATGTAATAACCTAATAGGTTGAGATGCCATTAAAATCAATGTAACTTGTATCAACAGAAGACATGAAAATTGAAATCTAGAAAAATTGATAAAATAATGTTTACTGTTATATTTATTTAAAAGAAACATACCTTACTGACTTGTGTTTGATTTTTACAAGCAATATGTGTATTATCATTCTACTTGTATTTATCATTCTATTCAGTCATATATAATATTATATTATGTATATTTGTGTTTGTGTATATATATATGTTGTGTTTATATATTTTATTGTGTAATATATATGTATGGTGTATAATAGTATATTGTATGTGTATTATATAGTATATATGTATATATATATATTATTGTATATATATAATATATATACTATGTCGTGTTATATATAACACACAACACCGTTGTATTATAACACACCATATGTAAATATATGATGTGTATATATATAGTATTATATATGTATCTATATGTGTGTAATCATGTATTTATATTATATATGTATATATGGTATTATATATAATAAAACAATGTATTGTAATATGTTATATATGTAAATGTATATAATAATGTATAAAGATTATAAGTATAAATATGATGTATAATATATGTTTAAATAAATATGTTATATATGTAATGTATTATATTATGTATTGTATATGTATTGTATTATATAATTATGTTATATTTGATATGTATTTGTATTATATGTAGTATCTATATAATTATGATATATTTTATGTATGTATTTCTTGTGTATATTATTATTGTGTGTATTATATGTGAATATTGTATAATAAATGTATTATTATATATAGTATTAGCAATATGTATGTGGTATGTATTATGTATGCAATATGTATTATATGTTTGTATGTGTATGCTATGGTATATATATATTATTATAGTATATATATATGTGTTAATATATCTAGTGATATGTATGTATATATATTATAATGTATATATATATATTATAATATATATGTATTTAAGTATATATATAGTATAGTTGTATATATATATATTATATAACATTTAGTAACAGATTCAATGATATGGGAGTGGCCTGATTGTCAGTGATCTTTATATTCTCTCCACTTCCTTCTTTCTTGTTTAAATTTCCCCCCCACGCTTTCTCCTTTATTTTTTTATTAATTTACTTCATGTAAATGTTATGTCTAATAGACATTATGGTTGATGATAATGTAGAAATCTGCTTTGGAATTTTATTTTCTATAATATATGGAAATAACTAATTTTATTGTTTTGTCATTTAGTGTAAATTGATATTTGAAAAATTATATATGAATAATCTATTCCATCATAATGTGGAACACATTTAAAATATGATGATATCTTAAGTTATCAATAGACGGATTTTACTTGTTTTGCAAGTAAGGATCTTATATATAAAACACAAAGAATATATAGTGTGCGCGTGTGGTATATATATATATATATATATATATATATTATATATATATATGTAGCAAAGGAAAATGCTTATATAACTGGTCATATTACAGTTATAAATTTACTCCATCAAACATCATATAATTTAGGCTCATCAAAC
>CM042148.1:78812702-78875745 GCA_023376005.1 Doryteuthis pealeii
TTCTTTATTATGCATCATAACACTAACTTTAAACATTCCCATGAGGTGCTTAATAATTCGTCAACCTGGACAGACCATCTTCAATCACAATGAAGATGCCCAGCTGAGAAATTTAGCCAATTACCACATCCTCCACATAGACCCAATCCAACCTAAATTTTTTAATCTTAACCTTAATACTATAAAAAAATGCTTGAATATATGATTTTTTACTTAGTAAGAGAATGGCGATGTGGAATATGATTTTTTACTATAAATGTCATTTGTGAGAAATGATTTCCTAATTAAAACTAGTTACAAATATCCCACCCTTAGCACCAATAAAAAACATTTATCAGCTACAAATTTGACAGAATTAAGTGCTACAAGGTAAGATATGATATCTAAATATGAATTCAATATGAATGTCATAAAAATAAAATAATCAATCTTGTTGTTATTGTTTGCAAATAGCATTTTGTAAGATGGATATTTTACTTAGGTGAGACGGAACGTCTGAAATGGAAAATTGTTCATCTAGCTTGATGATTTTAGGGTGCTTATTGGGATGACTAGATTGCTACCACTATTGCTATTGTATAAATTGAATCCGCTTTGTAAGGACCAACCCCCTAAGTGTTCGCATCAAGGTTAGCTGTGCAGAATGGTAGAACAGGTAGATTCATAGCGTGAAATACCCTGAGACCCTACAAATAGCCCGAGGCTGAACAACCCCTTAACAAAGACAAGGATAATTCCATCTCGGAATTAAGTGATCCTACTCCCTCCGTGATTCTAGCTACATGGGTTTCCTTAACTATGATAAGACGTAGAGGCAACAGAGACAGAAATGTACCTCGGTAGCTCAAAGTGAGCACGAATGTATCGAATGCAGGAACGCTGACAGTGAGGAAATATTGCGAGTTGTTGGGTCGTAAGATGGCGTACTGTCCGTATATTAGCCCTTAATGAGGGAGATGGCTCTGTGAATTATGGATTTCCAACCAACGTGAGTAGCTCGCAGGCGTAGTTTGGCGCAAATATCCACAAAAGTAGCACAAGATCCACCTGCGGCTGCCACGAGGCAAACGAATTCAGGGGGCTCCAGGAACAACCACCCTAATAAACTCTTCATCCAACGCGCTCCGGTAAGTCCCTTAAACTCAAACGTTAGATGAGTTACAGAGGAGAGAAGAAACCGGTAAAATTCTAAATGACCCTGTGTTATATGACTCTGCGTTAATGTTTAAATTTATGAGCCTACGTCAAATATAATTTGTTTCCGAAACTTAAAGGATTCAATATTCCAATTTCCTTTCTCTTTTGCCCGGATTGGTTTAGTGCGTGGATGTCGTTAGTGAATTGGATAATTTTATTAGAATACTAACACAAAGCATTAAAATTATATAAGTACACTAGTTCTCACCTCGGAATATAATAGTACATGATGAATCAAAATCTTCTAACACATATCTAGAATTTTGCGCCTGATTCAAAATCTGTCTATTGTATAACAGCAGAAGTCTGAGCTTGAGTGTGCTATTACAGCTGTTCTTTCAGAATGGTATGAGAGTGTGAGGGAGTACACGATGAAAGTGTCTAACAGGAAAGAGACGAGAAAATTCAATGGTGGTACTTTGCCGTTTTCTCAAGTGGAAAAATGAAAAGGCCCTAAGATATGAAATTATACTAACAATCGACGGAAACCGAGTGAAATGCTAGTAGTTGAGAAATCTTAAGCTCTATCTGCATTGATTTTATTTATGTTTTGTTGGCCGTTTTTTTTTTTGTTTAGCTATTATTTTACTCAAAGCAATAGTGGACGAGACAGCGGATTGAAAGCACAGAAATTTGAAACTCTGACTGATCATCTATTCGCTTATAGGAACACCACTCATGCTGTTAAAAAATGAGTACAGTCAAAGCCAAATGATTTCATCAAAGATTAGTAAATTAGCGATATGACCATAGGATATATATAAAAGATGACTTAAAAAAGGTGTGTAGCCATATATTTGATCTGAGGGTTATCCATTTTGATAAGGAGCACGATCCGCACAATTTTTTAAAAAAGGGACTTCAATAACAAATCAACACATGTTCCTACCCTTCTCCCAGTGACACAACAACAAAGCAGAGAAAACTGTAGATGTTGATCTGCTGTAGCAAATACAACTTTCTGAACCACACTCAGCAACCCACAATAATATCTTGGCCGCCTAAACACCTCGCAGACCTTGAACAATACCAATAGATTAGTTATCAAGGTTGTGGCGTAGCATAGACCGACCAACAAAACTATACCCACGGAACATCAAAGCAATAGATATCTGGTACAGGCAAAGTATTGTCTGAGGGTTTCCTTTGCCAAAGCTCTTATCCTGTAGTCACTAAGGTGTGACTTCCATTATTCCAACCCTTGTAATTCTTATGAGTATCGTACGACAAGCTCAATTGGCCCCCCATGCGTCCCGGCCCATTACCCAACAACTCTATAAATGCATAAGCTGATATCGACTTCACTAAAACACCCCCTAGATATTTCTATGACCCAAAGTTCACATGAACAAAAATCAATTGAGGAGAAAACTTAACAACCAATAGAAGCAAAACATGTGAGGACTCAATTCCTTACCACGGTTAGAACAACAGAGAGGAAATATCGGATGTATTAAGATGACTACAAGGATCCAATTTCCACTGGATCATATGCTCTATGCTTAGAGCCTACAGGATGGTGAATTGCCCATAAAGTTGTAAACAAAAAGATAAAATTACATCATTTACACCACCATTTACAACTGCGTCAGGAAGACCATCTGAGAATGAATTGCAGGAGAATCCAAACGCTTAGCTTACCTAGTTGACACGCCGAAGCCCTATAATACCATATAATGGTTGGTGTTATGTCTCAAGTATGGTAGTAGCGCATCTAGCCCGTAGCAACACCAAGGAATCTGGGGAATTGACTCAGGCCCTCACGAAGGTCTAGTGCAGATCCAGTCTTCCGATGGAATGTGTAGGCCCTCCTACCACCTGCAAGATTCACTAAACCGAGATCTCATCTCTTCTAGTGCTAGAAATTGTGACAAGAAGAGAGACTCAGCAACTACACTCTCACACTGCCAGCCGAATACTATGCACAGACCCTAATCGCGATCCACTCTCCATCTTATATGATAAATTTTCATATTATATAGTATAATCATGTGTCGTGCTGTAATGGCAAAAATCGAAAAAAGGGTAAACATGAATCGACAATATGAGGAAAAATGGGAGTAAAGAAAAAAATGCTTAGATGGATAACAATTGAATTTAATTCGATTGAATGTGGATACCTCCACCTTAAAATCCAATTTATTCCATCTACAATTTCTTTTCTTTACTCTATTTTTCACTCATATATTTTACTATCCTATCCCGTATTACCTATTACATAAAAGGTGATAAATATTAAAATAATATATAAAAATAAGTTCGAGGGCTGTGATTGCATAGTGATCACCACAGTACCATATTGGATTGGAATGATTACATGAGGCATATGAAGAATCAGAGAAAAAGAAAAAAATTTTGTTATTGAATAAGGAAACAATATACAAGGCGCCCTTTCGTTCCGGCCTTATCAAGTATAACACCCGGAATCGAAATATTTAATAAAGTCAAAGAATGATAAGACCAATCTAACGAAGACAAATTGCCAATATCCTTCCATCCAATTTGCCTCACTGCCTGATAACCTACTTTATGATTAACTACCCTCAACCCTAATTAATCATCTATATATATATGTGTTACCTGTACCAACAAGTAATGTTTACATTATATATATTATATAACTAATATCATCCTAATCTATATGTGAGCTTATATAATAATATATTGATTTGACGAACTAATATACTACAGACTAAGGCACACAACAACACATTCAAACTAACAAAGAATCGAAGAATGCTTCCCCCTTATCGTCACTTTGATCTTTTAAAGGCCCATGATTGTCAATCCTAATGAATACATCTAAACAACAATTGATTTTTTACTGAAATAACTTAACTTCTTATTCACCCTATTTGCAAAGTATTTAATTTCCGCAAGACTTTGTATTCTAGTTTATTACAAAATCTCTGCGTTTATCTACTTTCTAATCACTTCATGATCCATAATCATGAGCTTATTAAGAGCCGCAGAGAGCAACATAGAGCAAGTTCAAGCGTAATAGCGTGTATACAGCACTAGCTGAAGTCCTTTTCTCTATCTTCTCTCTCTGACAGGACTCCTTATCCTTTGGGGGTCTCCATATAAGTTAATACCAATACCTAAATAAACAACATGAAAACTGTGTCGGTGAAGTGAGAGTAATATTAAGGATGACGAAGCATAAGAGACTAACGGACTGACTAGTTGAAGGAGAGTAAGATATTGTAAAGAAGGGAAATGGTTTAATAAGAATTCAAATTCGAAGGGGGAAGTCATTTCGTCTTGTTATCTGGTAGGTTGGTGCTGTGAGAAGGCATGCGCAAAGATTGGGTGAATGTTATATATATATATCTATATACCAAAATTAATTGAGAATGGATCGTGTTTTTCTTCATAAATAGTTCTGAAAAACTCAGGAAGAGAAACAAGATCTCACGGACTTTTTTAATTCAACCTGTAGCGAGAGAAATTTATGTATGTGGGAGCTCCCAAAGCAAGCACGATACATGTCTGGCATGCAAAATGAAATCAAGAGGGGTTGTAGCGGATTGACAACTATAGCGGATTGAATTGCATGCTCCTGATTGTCAGTCGTGGCTCGAAGTAAGACTACCGCATTGTGTGCGTATGCAAATTTCTACACTAAAAATGATTGGCCGGGTGTGCGGATCTGGGTCAGGGCAGTGAATTTATTATTTAAGACCTGCCTTCCCATACTGACAGAATTGCTTTTTTTTTTTTTCTAATTGTTTTGATCTTATTAAGGAGAACACAGATGTGCAACGAATAAAGGCAGTGAGCTTTGGCAAAGGACTGCAAGGAAAATTGTTGCCAGTGGAAGGACTTGGTCAGGGGACTTTGGCAGTTGGAGAATGTTTTTTTTTCAGTGGAGAGATCTGGCTGTCTGACCCGAAAAAATTTCTATTCTTATTATAAACCTAGCAATTGCTAATTACTAATCTTGTATCTTTGCATTTGGACTGTCTCATTTTTTAACCAGAGGGTGTTATAAGATGATATCAGTCGTACAATTAAAAACACTAGCATTAATATATAGATTAGTACTATGAGAAATTCATACAGCCTCATCCAGGATTTGAACTCAGATCCTCAAGTCCATTTCAAATGATCATAACTGTTACATGACAACCGCTAATGTAGATATATATATATATATATATATATATATATATATATACCCACACACACACAGACACTATCCCCTCCGCACGAGCAGGATGTGACACAAGGTCAATTTCTTAAGCAGAGTTAACAGGTTTGAATTCAGTTTTCCTTCTCCTAGACTGGTTACCTAGCATGGTTAAAGAGCCCAGTCTTCCCTGTTATTACCCATAGCTGGAGGGAGACTTGGATATATACCTTCTTAAGGGTATTAGCGGCCATGTGAAATGCAAACAGCCTCGTCCAGGAATTGAACTTGGGCCGACAAGTCCATTTCATACGACTCTAACCATTAGACCATGCACCTCCATATATATATATATATATATATATATATATATATATATATATATATAATGTTTTGGGAGATGACCTTTGTCTATCAAGTACTGAAATCAGTCTCCATAAACTTAGTGTGATATTGTAGATTGTTGTCTATGTGGGATGTGTATTGCTCTAAATTTCAGCTGCATCTTCATTGGTGATTGAAGAATGTCTTGCCAGGTTGCGATTTTGCACCTCTGTTTTTAAAGTTAGTGTTATTGCCATAATAATGGAGATAGAGGTGGAGCTTAAGTGTGAGAAAAAAAATTCTCAGAAACTGTGGTATCGATTGATATCAGTTTCACAGAGATTGGACAGAAATCTATAAATAAAATGGAAAAGAAAGAAAATAGTTATTTTTTAGACACATGTTTGTTGTGTTGTAAATATATATATATATAATATATATATATATATATATATATATATAATGTACAGGTAAGATTACATTAAAATGCCTTGTATATGTGTGTGTGTGTGTATATATATGTATATATATATATATATATATATATATATATCATAATTGTTTACAGTATCCACCCATAAATATGTACACACTTTCTTCTTTCTTCTAAATCAAAATACTATTGTTGTGTATGTTGCATAATATATATATATATATATATATATAATGTAGTATAGTGAGAAATTTGAAAAAACACAGGTTTAAATAAAAATGAGTGAAAGTTAGCTGAGGCTGCAGTGTTCGATCTGTTAAGTAGATCTTCTTCTGGCATTTGTATATAAGGAAAAGTAAAAAAAATTTATCACAGAATAACAAGAAAAATGCAATAGTCCTTGTTTATCAATCTTTCAAAATTTAAAGTTTGAGGAAGGAATGCTGGAAAGGTAGGCGGTTTGAAATATGACGTCAAATATTCTTTTATGGTGTGAGTATGTGTGTGTGTGAATATTTTCTTGCCACTTGAAACAAATATTCTTCTCAATGAATATGCATTCACGTTCGCACACTCACACACACACTCACACACACAGGCAACTTTGAGGTTTGTTTCGATGTTGTTTATCGTAAAATATATACACACACACATAACCACACACACACACACACAAAACACCTAAAAAATGCTCAATGTCATTTCTTGATACACACACACACACACACTCACACCATAAAAGAACAATATTTGACGCCATATTTCAAACTGTCTACCTTTCCAGCGTTCCTTCTTCAAACTTCAAATTTTGAACAGATTGATAAACAAGAACTATCAAAGTTTTTCTCGTTATTCTGTGAAAATTGGCTGAAGTTTTCTTTTTTTACAGGCAATGTTGTATATGTACATCTATGATAATAGTTTTTGATGTGTTAAGTTTTTATGGGCCATCCTTTTGCCTTCAAGCAAGCGCACTTGTCCAGCGGAAATCCTTGGTAATCCTTTTGTAAAGAATCCTCAGTATTGTAAGTTCCTTGGTCAATGGTTGCAAGTATACTGTGAAAGAATCAGTGTTTAAGTAATTAATCAGCCGAACATTATGGCTGTTGATTAGCATAGGAATAAACCACGTGACCTTGCCTAGTCTAAATTTAGGTGGGGAATTGTAGCACGCCTTATATGTACAAAATATTCCAACATGATGTGTGTCAAAAAAGAAGTGTGTCCTGGGAATGATGTTAAACTGAATCTAATGGTGAAGAAAGAAGAAGAAAAAAGAAAGAAAAAAGTAAAAAAGAAAGAAAGAAGAAAAAAAGAGAGAAAGAAAAAAGAAAGAAAGAAAAAAAAGAAAGAAAAAAGTAAAAACGAAAGAAAGAAGAAAAAAGAGAGAAAGAAAAAAGAAAGAAAAAAAAGAAAGAAAAAAGAAAGAAAGAAAAGAAAAAGAAAGGAAAAAGAAAGAAAGAAAAAAGAAAGAAATCTGGAGAGTGTGGCATACCCTTTCATTGCCATTACTCTCAGATCCACTCTGACCCGGAGTGGTAGTACGTTCAGGTCACATATATGGGTTAAATAGAAAAAAATTAGTTTAAGAAAGATGTTTTGATTACCCATCAAACCTGAATAGAACAGAACGTCTTTGTCATAAGATAACACAAGGATTGACATTCTGTAAAATCTAAGAAACAAACCAAACCCAAAAGAAGTCAAACATATAAACAGGTGCCCAAGTAAGGCATGTTTGCAACTGAAAATGTGTTGCTGTTTCCTTGACCTTTTTGTATAAAAACAAAAGTGCATTATGCCATTGGTTAGTATTGAACTATGATGCGCTATAATGAACATGTTTGTAATGTGATTGCTTTTTGTTTGTGGTTCTTTTTTCAATTTTTTTTTTCCTGAGTTGAACAATTGAAGAGCAATATATTTCTGTGAACTTAGGAATGACTTTCACTGAGTATATATTTTTATTCATTTATTTATCTGATTTTTTTTTCTTTCATCTAATTGGTTGGTTTTATAGGATGTCAACCCTTTTGGGTTATTTAATGTCAAAGTCATTTTTTTTTTTTTTTTTTAGATTTAATTAGTTACTTTTAGAACAGTTGGACACGAGCCAACTAATAAAAACATAAAAATAAAAAAAATGCGATATATGATTTTGATTTACATATGAATATTTTTCAAAATAGATATATAATATGAGGAATAGATATGTGTCAATTTTTGTTTTCTTGGGTTAATGTAAGAATGTTGAATTCCTTTTTTTTATGATAAGAAAGGAGAAATACACTTCACTTAGTTATTTTAGTGGTGGATTTTGCTTTCTCTTGATATTGTATTTTAAGGTTGTGTTGAGCTTTTGTTGATTTTGCCTATATTGATAATATTAATACTGGTGTTCCTAAAAAATATGACCCTTATCATCTTGCAACACCCTCTGGTTAAAAATAAGATCATCCAAATCATCTATATATATATATATATATATACACATACATACATACATACAGAGATACTGATAGGTATGCGTCCTGCATCCCTGATGCAAAAAAATTTTTAAGGACCCAGTAAAATTGTACCCAGTGTTTTTTCTTTTTTCTTCCCTCACCATTTCAAGCTAACTTTGAATACATTTCCATAGTTTTTTAGAAATGAATTACAGAGGATAGGTTACAATGTAGGAGTTAGACAGCTTTTGTTGGGACCCATAAATTTTCCCAGGGACTTATTCAAAGCATCACAGTATATATATATATATATATATATATATATATATATATATATATTTTTGTTACTGGTCTGTCAGCTTGACAGTCTGGTTTCGAATCACGCACAGGGTGGTCTTCCTATCTATAGCTCTGCTGATGATGCCTAATAGGCCGAAATGTACATACAGAGATTGATTTTTCTCGATTTGTTTAGCCTTACATTTAATAGGCATTCCCGCCTAATTAATTAATTATTAATCAATTAATTTTCAAAATTAGGTACGACTTCAATTAAGCACATATTCTCCCAAAAATTGTCAGCAAAAAGCTATATCCAAACACATCGTGTTTACATATCATATATATATATATATATTATATATATATATATATATATACAGTGATGCTGATAGTTTTTTGATTTAGTGCATCCTGGGATGCACATATTTGCTTTGAATATATATATATATGTCATCCCCAGACATGCTTTGAATATATATATATATATATAATCCACAGACACTGTTTTTCGACGTTTCACGTCTCTTCAGTGTAGCCAGACACAGCAACTACCTCCAACCAGGAGCAAAACCCGACTGACTTTTGCACAGCCCAATTTGTTAACCTCTCGGCCATTTGGCAGCTGCTGTTTAAGGAGCAATGTTTAAACTATTAAATACATACATCTGTTTATATATATTTTTACGACCACCAGAGAGATCCAGTCTGTAAACAACAGATGATCATTGCTTTATGCTAACGGTGAAAGCTAATTTAAGTCACGCCTAGAGAGTTCCACTGGATTTTGGGGGCATATGATATGTCATATATATATATATAAGTCATATATATATATATATATAAAAGGGTTTTATAATTTGCTTGAAGCATTGTGTATATATTGGTTTGGAGTTTGGTTTTGAAAGCTATCACAATGCAAGCGTAAAGAAAAAATAAGGTAACAATGGTGTTGTTTGTTAACCTGTGATTTATTCTAAATATTTCGAGATAAAATCTCTTCTCCAGAAGAACATTGGAACTTAAGTAGTTGTTGTCTTGCTATGGCAATTTTTAGGTAAATGAAATTTTTTTTTGAAAATGATACAGATGGTATTATTTTTATAACTGTTCTCGTGTTGCATGTTTACGTGAATGCACTTTTTTGTTTGTACATGTGCGTATGTTATCATGCATGTAGACTGTGACGTTATGACCGTATCCACGTGCGTGTGTGCGTATGAATGACTGTATCCATGCGCGTATGTGCGTATTTGTGTTTGGTGGCCATGGTGATGTATAATATTTTGTGTTGGACGTAATATGACTTATTTATTATTATCATTATTATTTTATTATTATATATATATATATTCTCTTTGCTTCAGGTAAAACTCTCACAGAAAACAGGCACTGATTAATCACCCTAGTCTAGATATAATTCAAGCAAATGCTTTTTTTTTTCTTGCCATGATAGTTTATGTCAGATGATAGAAATGACAGAAGAAAAGTGTTATGAGAACTGCACACTATTCTTAAAAATGACTTCCATTTTAGAACTGAAAAAAAAAAATGGTGAATCAGCCTAGGTGGGGTGGGACTATTTTGAAGAAGATAATTTTATCAAGCTCTAGATGAAGCAAAACTGTGTTCTTTTTGAACACACCTTGTATTTATGAGATCATTTCTATGTGTAAGTAATTTGACATTGCAAAGATAAATTTTTCATTACAACTCTACTCAAAGCCTTTCAAATTTTGAGATGAAAGACTGAATTTTGATGTGTCCATTGATAATAAATAGTTTATTAACTCTTAATCTAATCTATGAATGCATGAATATATTAATTATTTATAGTAGACATGCTTGTCTAAAGATAAAAACTCCATTTAAATGGGGGATATTACATCTCAACATTTCTTCATCTTCACGGATGAATTAAGAAAAAGCTAATATCTATGTATATTTGTTTTAAAAATATAAGTGTGTATATGTTCTTGTAAAAGTAGTTTCTATGCACATATATATATATATATATATATATAAGATGAAACATGACCTGTTGGGTCACCCATTCAGCTTTGGGTATATAATTGAGATTAGGGAGAAGGGAGTTAGCAAAGCGAATAAAAATTTTACAAAAATAAATACAGATGGACAAAACCTTAAAATCATTTTGTTATCTTTCTAAGAAAGGGAATGTTTGACCTCATTTAAGCTACGGGTTGCTGGTTGTGAAATTTACATAGAAATACATTTCAAATTCTCCCATCTCTCTCTCTCTACTCTCCACTCTCAGAGAAAACTAACATTATATAATGAGGAGGTAGTAAAGAGATACATAGGGAAGAAAGTGATAGACAGAGAGTAAAGTAAGAGATTGGTCGGTTTTTGACTTAATTGCAAATTATGACTAATTAGATCAGATTTTTTTTCAAACATAATTCAATCCTAAAAGTAAGGAATAATTTAGTATAATTTTCATGTCATTAAACTTTTTTTTACTGTTTACAGTAAAAAAGCCTGTAGAAAGCAAAATTTCATTAACTCAGCTTTAGATATAATAGATATATGGTGTTAAAAAAGATGGACATTTCCTGTCTGACAAGTTTCTTTTCAAGTTGTCTGGCTAATTTACTAATATCAGGGTAGAGTCTGTTGATTATGCAATTTTCAAACCAAGTCTTGGTTTGAAAATCAGATCAGCGATAAACTGTCAGTAACTAAGTGCTGTTGACTCCATATCCACACTACCCTATCATATATATATATATATATATATATATATATATATTATATATATATATAATTCATTGAGTTTCACATGACCAATCATCTGGTAAGTTTCATCCAACCATGTCTCACTTGATGATCAGTCACTTGAATCTCAGTTGTCAGTTTAGCAATATTAATCTTACTTTTGTTTTTTTCTTGTTTTTCTTAGCACTGTTATATTTATTGTAAACTTTCAATGTATGGTAAAATTTTTGTGTATTGAGCACTTTCATCTTTTCCTACCATTTTAGGTTTTATTAAATGGCAAATACTGTAATTCTATAAGTCAGTGTCCTTTGCTCTGTAATACACAAAACATGTCAAGCTATGTTTTTATCTTCATGTTATGGTATCCTGGTTATGATGCTAAACTGTGTCTGGTGGTGAGGTTCCAATTCTGGGGAGTGTGGAGTACTCCTTCATTGCCACTCTGACCTGTTAAGGTGCCATCTAGGGGTTAAATAGATTAAAATGAGTTTTAAAAAATGTTTCAAGAATTGCTAATTATAATGAACTAACCGTCAGTTTTTGTACAGCGATTTACAGTAGGATCACAGTAATAGGAGAGCTACTGGGAGCGGTTTAAAGTAGGCAAAGAGTTAATGCCAAAGCCATCCTTGTAGGAGAACAATAGTGGTAGTATCTAACCCATTCTTTTTGATGGGAAATGATAAATATATGCTCATTATGTTGTATAGCTATTTACTTCTTCTTATCATTTTGTACTTATGTCCTGGGTTTGATGTTAAACCGCATCTAATGGTGCAGTTCCAATTTTGGAGCTCTAGGGAGTGTGGAGTACTTCCAGTTCCACTCTGTTTGTATTTTGTCTTTTATTTGTTTGTTTATTATGAAAAAATATAATGATTAGTGTAACCTTACACTATTAACCTCAATTTGCAAATTTGATTGGAAGCTGCTTTATTCTCTAAATATGTTTTGGCTCAGGCAGTAGAGCATCCACCTAGAGAAAAACTAAGTTCTGGGTCAGATATCATTCCTCACCAATTCAGTGCATGAGTAGCACAGCTTGGACCTGTACTTTAAAGTGGGTAACTGATGGTAGGTGTGGCACTCCAACTCACGTAAAGTCTCCCTAGTCTAGTGCTAGTGATAAAGAGATATATTCCCTTGTTATCCAGCTGATACCAACAGAATAGAGAGCTGGTGGTTGGTGTGATGCTCCACCTCAGATGCAAAAACCATCTCCCTAGTCTAGCACTAGTGATAAGAGAATAGACTCCCTTGTTGTCCAGCTGATACCAACAATCTCCCTGGTCTAGCACTTAGTGATATCGGAATTGACTTCTTGTTATCCAGAACAAAAAAAAATATCTTTGGCATAAAATAACCCAACAAGGATTTGACATGCCACAAAATCCAACCAATCAGCCATTAAGAATGAACAAAACAAAATGTCTTTGGCATGAAATAACCCAACAAGATTGACATGCCATAAATCCAACCAGCCAGCCATTAAGAATGAACAAAACAAAATGTCTTTGGCATGAAATAACCCAACAAGGATTGACATGCCATAAAATCCAACCAGCCAGCCATTAAGAAGGAACAAAACAAAATGACTTTGGCATGAAATAACCCAACAAGGATTGACATGCCATAAAATCCAACCAGCCAGCCATTAAGAATGAACAAAACAAAATGTTTTGGCATGAAATAACCCAACAAGGATTGACATGCCACAAAATCCAACCAGCCAGCCATTAAGAAGGAACAAAACAAAATATCTTTGGCATAAAATAACCCAACAAGGATTGACATGCCACAAAATCCAACCAGCCAGCCATTAAGAATGAACAAAACAAAATGTCTTTGGCATGAAATAACCCAACAAGGATTGACATGCCATAAATCCAACCAGCCAGCCATTAAGAAGGAACAAAACAAATGACTTTGGCATGAAATAACCCAACAAGGATTGACATGCCATAAATCCAACCAGCCAGCCATTAAGAATGAACAAACAAAATGTCTTTGGCATGAAATAACCCAACAAGGATTGACATGCCACAAAATCCAACCAGCCAGCCATTAAGAAGGAACAAAAAAAATATTCTTTGGCATAAAATAACCCAACAAGGATTGACATGCCACAAAATCCAACCAGCCAGCCATTAAGAATGAACAAAACAAAATGTCTTTGGCATGAAATAACCCAACAAGGATTGACATGCCACAAAATCCAACCAGCCAGCCATTAAGAAGGAACAAAACAAAAATGACTTTGGCATGAAATAACCCAACAAGGATTGACATGCCATAAAAATCCAACCAGCCAGCCATTAAGAATGAACAAAAAAAATGTCTTTGGCATGAAATAACCCAACAAGGATTGACATGCCACAAAATCCAACCAGCCAGCCATTAAGAAGGAACAAAACAAAATATCTTTGGCATAAATAACCCAACAAGGATTGACATGCCACAAAATCCAACCAGCCAGCCATTAAGAATGAACAAAACAATGTCTTTGGCATGAAATAACCCAACAAGGATTGACATGCCACAAAATCCAACCCAGCCAGCCATTAGAAGGAACAAACAAAATATCTTTGGCATAAAATAACCCAACAAGGATTGACATGCCCAAAATCCAACCAGCCAGCCATTAAGAATGAACAAAACAAAATGTCTTTGGCATGAAATAACCCAACAAGGATTGACATGCCACAAAATCCAACCAGCCAGCCATTAAGAATGAACAAAACAAAAAAATTCTTTGGCATGAAATAACCCAACAAGGATTGACATGCCATAAAATCCAACCAGCCAGCCATTAAGAAGGAACAAAACAAAATATCTTTGGCATAAAATAACCCAACAAGGATTGACATGCCATAAAATCCAACCAGCCAGCCATTAAGAAGGAACAAAACAAAATGTCTTTGGCATGAAATAACCCAACAAGGATTGACATGCCACAAAATCCAACCAGCCAGCCATTAAGAATGAACAAACAAAATGTCTTTTGGCATGAAATAACCCAACAAGGATTACATATGCCAGCCATAAAAATGAACAAAACAAAATGTTTTGGCATGAAATAACCCCAACAAGGATTGACATGCCATAAAATCCAACAGCCAGCATTTAAGAAGGAACAAAACAAAAATATCTTTGGCAAAAATAACCCAACAAGGATGACATGAAATCCAACCAGCCAGCATTAAGAAGGAACAAAACAAAAAATCTTTGGCATAAAATAACCCAACAAGGATTGACATGCCAAAATCCAACAGCCAGCCATTAAGAATGAACAAAACAAAAATGACATGCCACAAAATCCAACCAGCCAGCATTAAGAATGAACAAAAACAAAATCTTTGGCATTGAAAACCCAACAAGGATTGACATGCCATAAAATCCAACCAGCCAGCCATTAAGAATGAACAAAACAAAATATCTTTGGCATAAAATAACCAACAAGGATTGACATGCCACAAATCCAACCAGCCAGCCATTAAGAAGGAACAAAACAAAATGACTTTGGCATAAAATAACCCAACAAGGATTGACATGCCACAAATCCAACCAGCCAGCCATTAAGAATGAACAAAACAAAATGTCTTTGGCATGAATAACCCAACAAGGATTGACATGCCAAAACCAAACAGCCAGCCATTAAGAATGAACAAAACAAATGACTTGGCATGAAATAACCCAACAAGGATTGACATGCACAAAATCCAACCAGCCAGCCATTAAGAAGGAACAAAACAAAATGTCTTTGGCATAAATAACCCAACAGGATTGACATGCCATAAAATCCAACCAGCCAGCATTAAGAAGGAACAAAACAAAATATCTTTGGCATTAAAATAATAAACAAGGATTGACATGCCACAAAATCCAACCAGCCAGCCATTAAGAATGAACAAAACAAAATGTCTTTGGCATGAAATAACCCAACAAGGATTGACATGCACAAAATCCAACCAGCCAGCCATTAAGAAGGAACAAAACAAAATATCTTTGGCATAAAATAACCCAACAAGGATTGACATGCCACAAAATCCAACCAGCCAGCCATTAAGAATGAACAAAACAAAATGTCTTTGGCATGAAATAACCAACAAGGATTGACATGCCATAAAATCCAACCAGCCAGCCATTAAGAATGAACAAAACAAAATATCTTTGGCATAAAATAACCCAACAAGGATTGACATAATCCCAACCAGCCAGCCATTAAGAATGAACAAAACAAAATGTCTTTGGCATGAAATAACCCAACAAGGATTGACATGCCACAAAATCCAACCAGCCAGCCATTAAGAAAGAACAAAACAAAATGTCTTTGGCATGAAAAACCAACAAAGGATTGACATGCCACAAATCCAACCAGCCAGCCATTAAGAATGAACAAAACAAAATGTCTTGCATGAAATAACAAGGATTGACATGCCAATAAAATCCAACCAGCCAGCCATTAGAATGAACAAAACAAAACTTTGATGGACATGCACAAAATCCAACCAGCCAGCCCATAACCAAATTGACATGATTGAACCATAGCCAACATACATAAAATCCAATGACCATAAAATGCAATCAGTAATAGGCCACTCTGCTGACTTTACTTTTACTTCTTTTAAAGATTTCATTCTGATCAGCCATTTATTGCAGTATCATATGTACAGATATCAGATCAATACACATGGTTGCTATCAGATTGTAGAGATATAGACATATATATATATATATATATATATATATATATATATATATATATATAATATATGTCTATGCTAATTTTTGTCTGACTCTTTGAGATGAGGAATTATCATTATTATTCACCGATGTACTTGTCAGGGTACGTCAGCGCATAATAATATCTATGCTAATGTTTTTATCTATAACTCTCATAATATCTTTGTTCACCCCAGGAAATGTCTTCAAATATGAAATTGAATAATTCTGCCCAGAGGCAAACGGTAAGAATTATAGACTTAAAATTAGCCGCCGACTTTTCATGGTAATGGTTCCATTAATTCCATCAGTCTCAGATTTGAAGAGTTAGCGGAGATTCCTTGAAATTTGTCCCCTGACTGCTAAATTAATTGGAGATGAAATTCACAGTCGTTGTTAAAAATCAGTTTGATTGACTGGCTGAGAAATGGAAGCCTTCCAAAAATGTCCAAAATAGTTTTGTTGATAAAATGACCAATTTGTAAACCTAAAAATATCAAAATTCAAATACACTAACACACACACACACACGCACACATTTTTTTAATACAAATACATATATATATATGTGCCTATATAGATGTGTATATAATGATAAATTTGTGTGTAATATGTTGACTATTTACACTGTTCTCAACATAGACAAATTTACATATACACATGTTTGCCCATAGAAATATTATATATATATATGTATATATATATATATAATTATGCAAATACATCAACATATTCCTCCAAGCTTACAATAGGATACATATGAATAGACATACTCAGAAATGTAAATGTGTATTTATGCCAATAGAACTTCGTGCGTGTGTGTGTGTGTGTATATATATATATATATATATATATATATATATATAGTGGTTCATCGGGTAACTAGTTTATAGTAGTCATCAATTTATGGTGGTTGTTTTGGGTGAAGTATTGTATATATATATATATATAGAGAGAGAGAGAGAGATAGATAGATGTATATATATATACAAATATTAGTAATTGCAACAAACTCGCTATAAGGTTATAAAAATAAAAAGTTTTAAAAAATCATTTGAAGAAAGAACAGATCCGCATAAAAAGATCCGTATTAAAACATTAAAGTTACAGTTATAAGAGAGGTCAAAATGAAGTGTTCAAAGTTCATCAAAATATGCTTTTTTAAAAGTTCAGTTATGTAGAGGAAGAAAGGGTAAGACAGAGTGTTGCATCTATATCAGCAGCAAAATATAGAGAGGGTAAAATAGAAATGCGTGTACCTTCAGCGGCAGGCAAAGAGTTTTTAGTTAAGCGATGTGGATTAGTCAGTCAAGTGTTGGTCTCTCTTTCTGAACTTCTATTTGAAAACCTTTCTTTTATATGTTTTACCTAGACTCAAGATTCAGTCTTTTTGAAAACTTCTTTTTAGGCATGAAGGCCTCTGATTGGTCCAAAATTATCATTCTTATTATTTTTATTTCTGCTTTATACCTGTGCTGATTCTATGCGCAGATTGCTTACTTTCATCATTTTATTTCTGCTTTCAATGCATTAACCTATGGTTTACTTCTTATAATATCACTACATATATATATATTGAAGTCAGTTAGTTTACTGTTGGTTTGAATTACAGCAACTAGCTAAGAACAACTGAAGCATTGTCCAAGACAGTTGGTATTTATAGAAATTAAGAATGATCCATTCATGCATTTGGGTGATTCCATTCCTTGAGTTCTGATTGGCTGCTTGGTTTCAATGATATTGTGGAGTTTTATAAATACCCTGTCATTCTGCAGTAGAATTGCAAAAAGATGGGTTTGTATTAAGTTACAACTGCTTGTTGTCATGTCTTACCAATTCGATGGTAATTGGAACTTAGTTTGATTATTCTTCAATATATATATGTATATATATACCAATCCCTCTGCATGAGTAAGATGTGACATAAGGTCAATTTCTTTAACAGAGTTTTGAATTCAGTTTTCCTTCTTCTACACTGGTTTTCTAACCAAGCTAATTATCCCAGTCTGTCCTACTATTTACCCATAGCTGGAGAGATAATAGTTGGATGTATACCTTTCCTAAGGGTATTATGACTCTGTGAAATAGAAATTTCCTCTCTCAGATTTGAATTCAGATCACAGTGCCCATTTCCTATGATGATAACCATTACACCACACACCTCCCTGTAATTCCATGTATTGAACACCTTGTCATGATGTAAAGATTATCAAGTTGATATTGAAGTTCAATTATGACTGAGTTGTACATTTGATCCTTACTAAGTGCCTCAATACTTGTGGTCTTTTACTATAAATCTAAGCTAATATAGTTTTGCAGGTATCATGAATAAAGTTGATGGAGATGCAAAGTTGTTTATGTTAGGAAATGGAAAGTAAGAAAGATGGTCACAGAAAAAATCTCACTCATTTTATTGCCAATGTTAGGACTTCACTCTGAATCAGTCTTAAAAGAAACAGACAGATGTGAAATGGTATTTTCAAGAAAAGATATGTTATTTGCAAATTGCAGCCCACTCCCTATATATGATGGACTCTCCCGTTGATCGACGTATGAGTGTTCATACAATGAACATCCATACAGTGATTTGTTTATAGTGGTGAAGACTTGTGTTGGACCATCCACACTTTTTGGCACAGTCGATAGGAAAGAATTGGTGCATCAAGGGTTGCCACAAACCCAATCAACAACTGACCACAGGAATTTTGAATTCAGAGTTATCCCTTTCCTAGACTGGTTACCCACCCAAGGCTGAAGGGCCCAGTCTGCCCTACTATCTAACCCATAGCTGGAGGGAATTTTGAATTCAAAGTTATCCCTCTCTTAGACTGGTTACCTACCCAAGGCTGAAGGGCCCAGTCTGCCCTACTATTATATTATATATATATATATATAAATAAAAAGTCCTCCACAGACACTGTGTTTTGACATTTCACGTCTCATCAGTGTGGCTAGACACAGCAACTAACTCCGACCAAGAGCGAAACCTGACTGACTTTACGTCAGCCCAATCCATCTAGGCCATTGCCAGCTGCCATTAAGGAGGGGGGTTTTAACTGTATTAAATACATACATCTGTGTATATACTTTACAATCACCAGAGAGATAAAATCTGTAAATAGATGATCATTGCATTATGCTGGCAGTGAAAGTTTTTTAAAGTCACTCCTAAAGAGCTCTACCGGGTTACAGAAATATGTATGTATATATATATATATATATATATATATGTATATATATATATATATATATGAAGTGTTTATGGGGGCACCCATTGTGTAAAGGTTATCACCATAGAAAATGGACTCAGTGACCTGAGTTAAAACCCTTGACGAGACTGTTTGCATTTCCCATAGCAGTAATACCCTTGGGAAAGGTAAGTACTAACTATTATCTATCCAGCTATAAGTAATTAGTAGGAAACCAGTATTAGAGAAGGAAAAAAAGGAGTATATGGAATTAGAAATTTATTAACGTGTCTACACTTTGATATCAATTTGCTTCTTATATATTCTTAGATTAGTTGATTCAAATTGTCTTTCTTTGTAAATTTATTGAAAATTAAGTGTAAAACTTTTAGACATGATTGTTTGTATTTTAAAGTACATGTTTTTACTTCTATGTGTATGTCTGTGTCTGTTGATACATGCACACATTTATGTAAACTATATACACTCAAATTCATACAGCATTTCAAAATATGCCCCAAATTTCATATATTTATGTGTATCTCCCTGTAGTATAACAAATTCAATTTGGATTAATCAGACTATTGTCCTCATCTTTATTGTTATCTGTACAATGTTTTGGTTGATGTGCTCCCTGGCCTTCTTCAGATATTTCTTGTTGGACTCGGGAACCTTCTTTTCAAACTCGGGAGCCTTCATTTCAAACTCGGAAGCCTTCATTTCAAACTCGGATGCTTTCATTTCAAACTTGGAAGCCTTCATTTCATAATTGGGAGCCATCATGGAACTTTGAACCCAACCCTTTATTCAATCCATGGGGGTATCCTGTTTTCATTCTGCTAACCATAGCTGGGTACAGGTGTTAAACTGCGGTAATTATTATTCCATTATTCTATGTTATTGTTGCCCTTGACCAGGATTGAACCTGCAGCCTAGAGATAACTGTCACTTAGAACTGTCTTAACCCAACACCTTTATCCACTATGCCTTGTGTCCAATACAAATTCGCAAAAAAGATTTTAGAATGATATTTTTATGTGTTAATTTTATTATTTGACATTTCTAGATGAAATTTACAAAATGGAGATAAATTTTAATCATGTATCAAAAATCATATCACCTGTATGTCCACCATTTTGACAAGTGCATGATAAATCTTGCTGATAAATTCATTCTTTTCTCTCCAATCAAAATCAGCTGAACAATTATTGAAAGAAAAAAGTGACAAGCCAAATTTAAAAAATCAGAAAACAAAAAAGTGGGGATTTATACAACAGTTTGCACAATTGGACAATAAAAACAACTATGTTTCTCTTTAACCCCCTCACCCGAAAATGACTATATATATATATATATATATATATATATATATATATATATAATATTAGTGATAGTAGTAGAGTCAATATATTTCCTTAGTTAAACACAAAGTGTTAAGCCAAGGAATTACATTAACTTAGTTAAACATAGGTGTGAAAATTTATTAAGGAAATGGTGATCCTCTTTCACCGGTCACCAGCAGCAGCCCTTAGGGTCACATGATGCCCACTATAAAAGAGGGGTCCCTGAAGAATTTGGCCTCTTTTTGCCTCTAGCGTTGGTTAGCTTCACTGCTCCGTATCGTCAGAAGCCCCCAGACGGCGATGACTTGGAACCCCCAACACGTTGGAAGCAGGAGCGGCAAACGCACCCCTAAAAACCAATTCTTTAGGGCCCAACCAGTTACGAGGAACAGAACTATCAAGGATAAACAGCTAAGTTCTGCAGGCAATTTTATCTGCAACCTACACTTTAACTCCTTCGATACATTCAATTCTCCTAGAAATACTTTTACCAACCAAACTCATTGAACTCTATGAACATTCCATAAAACTCGTTTGGTTGTTTCATTCTATGCATTTTGTACACCCCTGTTTGATATTTGTTTGTGTTTTTCACGTATAGTAAACATTTTGTTCTACAAAAATCGTTTGTCTCCTTTCTTCAAAAGCAGCACCCATCTCCTCACTGCGTCGAAGTATGGTTTATTCTCTTACAAAACGTAGGGTTTAGACAGTGCTTTTCCGGGGACAAAAATCCCCACATAGGGTATGGTCCTGATGAAATCATTTTTATTGAAACCATGGTAGACCCTTAACTCTTTTCCTTTACTATTATTATTATCATTATTATTATTATAGGTTTTTAATATATTGAGCACTTTTAGGCTTGTTGGGCAGCATCTTTTCAGTCAAATAAATTTGGTTAAAAATAATAGAATCCTTATTGTTCTTCAAGTTTTTTTTTCTTTTTTCTTTGAAGTTTTCTAACAATTTTTTTGGTGTTACCATCTTGAAAGACGTTAATCAGTCGTTCAAAATATTCTGAAATGCTTAAAATAGATAAATAGAACAATTTTTATTCTAAATCATGTTTTCCTAGCTCGTTAGAAACATTTAAAAAATAAACTACCACTTTTACTTAGCTTGATAATGATTGTTTAGACAAATATAAAAAGCCTTGATAATGGTTTGGAAAAGAACCGAAAGTACTTGGTTTAACAATGATAACTTTTTCAGACATCTGATTTATGTCTTTCAAGATAATAACATAAAAGAATTGTTTGAAAACTTGAAAGAAAAAATACAAACTTGCAAAAATAAAAAACTGATTCTATTATTTTTAACCAAATTTGTTTGCTTGTATATATATATATATATATATATATATATATAAGCTCTTGGTATTTACTTTAATCTATGATTATATAATGGACCTCTGTCCATCTCTACACTTGTCTGTCTGGTGTAAATTCAATAGGTGTGGTCACTTTGAGCATAATCGGAAGTGAAGTTTGCCATCATCCTGAAAAGAAGCTTTCAAAACATCACTGTTTATGATTTCTACCATCATATACAATTATCCTCATCAAATACTTAAAATCTATTTTCATGATCTATACTAGCAGGACCTGTGGATATACCTCAGTATGATAATTTAATTATTTCAATGTTTGATATGTCTATTTAAGAGCTATATATAAATAAATAGTTCAACATATAAAAAGTATAATAATCTTCATTTAACTCACTCACTCTTTTTTTTTTTGTTCTTTCCTTCCTTATTTTTATGTTTTCATTATGTTAGATTGAAACAGATTAACGTTATCATTTCCACATGCTCATCCCCTCTCTCTCTTTCTCCTACTCTTTCTTTTTTTCTGTGTAACATGTCCTTTTTCTTCTCTTTGTTTCTTTATATTAAAAATGGAATGCTTAAGGATTGAACTCTGGTGGCTGAACAGTCCATGACACGCAACACTCAGCTTTGGCCCATACTTAGGCTATATGGGTGGTTGGAAAGGTACCCTCTGATCAGTTGGTTGGTCGTGTGAAGTACAAGCACCTATATGATTATCTTATAGCCCTTATGGCAAACCCTAACCCTTTTTATCATATATGTGCTAGAAGGCGGTAGCTGAGCATCTTAATGTCTTGGGTATGACGTCACTCTGATCATGAAGTTAGAATTCTGGAGCTCTGGAGAATGTGGGTTACTCTTCTTTCACCATTACTCCCTGATCTACTCTGACCCGGAGAGGTAGTACCTGTTAGGGTACAATCTATGGGTTAAATAGAAAAAAAAGTTAAATTACATTTTTTTTTTTTTTTTTTTTTTTTAATTGAGTACCTACCAAGAATGAATAAAACAAAAAGTCTTTGGCATGAAATAAACAAACAGGAGTTGACAAGCCACAAAAACCAACCAACCAGCCGGTTTCTGTGTGGGTTGAACTTCTAATTTCTGTCGATGGAATTAAAATCTATGAATTTTTTATTAAACTGCTAATCTGTATATTAATTTTGGACTAGTATTTCTTTGTATTATTTGGATTTTTAAGACTGTTGTCCTCATCTTTACTGTTATATACACAACGTTTTGGCCAATGTGCCTTCTAGCCTTCTTCAGGTGTTTCTTGTCAAACCTGGAAACCTTCTTGTCAGTCTGGAGCCTTCACGGAACTTTGAACTAAACCCTTTATTCAATCCACTGGGGTAGACTGTTATCATTCCATTAATCATGACCAGATACATGTGTTAAGCTATGTTAAGTATTCTGTTATTATATGGGGAGTAAGCCTGCAGACAGACTCCTCCGTAAACTACTTTACAGTGAACTCACAGATGGCACGCGAAGGACAGGAGCCCCCCCCCCAAAAAAAAGCAGTTCAAAGACCATATTAAGACAATGCTGAAGAAATGTACCATCACATCTTCTAGCGTGGAAGATCTGGCCTCCATACAGAGAGGGTTGGTGAGACGCCTGCCACACAGGAGCTGAGCTGCTCAATAACATGATAAACAGGACTTCAGAGTGGTGATGTCTTTGTCGTCATCAACAATCAAATGTAGATGGGAATTTCCCCTGCAATGTGTTTGACCACATCTGCAAGCCCAGAATTAGACTAATGAACCACTAGAAGGTCTGCAACTGAAGATATGGATCGATGTCATCGTCATCTGCGACAGACTTCCATAAGAAAGAAAGAAAGAAAGAAAGAGTATATTAGAATAAAGATGAGGACAACAGTCCAAAAATCAAAATAATACGAATTATCAAGCCTCATCTAAAAAAAAAATTCAGACAAATAGTATTTCTTTGATCTTATTTCTGTTGATTTTTATATCAACTCCCAGGAATAACCCTGTCAGTGAGGCTTAGAATACACTGATTCTATTCCCTGCAGAGTGATGCTTAAGGATGGAATCTTGGTGAATGAGCAAGTCATGACATGCAACACTCCACTTGGACCCTTACTTAGGCTTGACAGGTGGTCAGAGAGGTGCCCTCGGATCAATCAGCTAGGCATGTCAAGCCCTAGCACCTATATGATTGCCTCCAACCTATTGCCCTTATGGCAAGTCCCAACCCTTTTTATCATATGGGTGCTAGAAGGTGTTGGCTGAGGGTCTTCATGTCCTGGGAATGATGTTAAACTCTATCAGATGGTGAGGTTCCAGTTCTGGATGTTTGGGGAATGTGGAGCATGCCTTCATCACCATTGCTTCCTGGTTCACACTGACCCAGGAGTGGTCCCACCTATGGGTTAAATATAAAAACAGGAGTTTATAAACAAAACTGGTTATCCATTAAGAATGAAATTTATTTCAAAACTTTGTCGGCATTAAATGACCCACCGAGGTTGATATGCCGTAAAACCAACCAACCAACCAACACAACCCCCAAAAAAAGGGATGTCCAAGGTATGATAATAAACTGCATGTGATGGTGAGGCTTCAGTTTTGGACATCTGGGGAGTGTGGGATCACCGCTTCATTGCCATTACTCCCAGGTCCACTCAGATAGAGAGTGGTAGTACCTGTTAGCGTCCCATGTATGGGTCAAATATATCGCTTTAAAATTATTTGTATTCGATCGCACCATGCGCAAAAAAAAAAGAAGAAAGAAAAGTCTTAAGAAACAACTACACAAAAATGTAAATATGAATGTGTAAAATAACCCAAGACAGGTTGAGATACCATTAAAATCAATTAACTTGTATCAACAGAGACGACATGAAAATTGAAATGCTAGAAAAAATTGATAAGAATAATGTTTACTGTTATATTTATTAAAAGAAACATAACCTATTACTGACTTGGTGTTTGATTTTTAACAAGCAATATGTGTATTATCATTCTACTTGTATTATCATTCTATCATTCATATATATATATATATATATATATATATATTATATATATAACCATTTAGTAAACAGGATTCAATATATGGGAAGTGCCTGGATGTGTCAGTGATCTTATATCTCTTCACTCTTTCCTTCTTTCTTTTTAATTCCCCCCTCCTTTTCTCTCCTTTATTTTTTTATTAATTTTACTCATGTAAATGTATGTCTAATAGACATATAATCAGGTTCTGATGATAAATCTAGAAATCTGCTTTGGAAGTTATTTTACTATAATAATGAATGGAAAATAACTAATTTTATTGTTTTTGTTCATTTTATGTGTAAATTGATATTTGAAAAAATTATATATGAAATAATCCTATTCCATCAGTAATTGTGGAAACACATTTAAATATAATGATGATATCTTAGTTATCAATAGACATTGGATTTTTACTTGTTTTGCAAGTAAGGATCTTATATATAAAACACAATGAGATTATACATATGTGTGCGTGTATATATATATATATATGTATGTATGTATGTATATATATATATATATATATATATGTAGCAAAGGAAAATGCATATATACTGGTCATATTAGCAGTTATAAATTTATCTCCATCAACATTATATATATATATATATATATATATATATAGGCTTCACCAAACTGCTGATTTTATTGAAATGATCTAGAGAAGGTGAGGAATCTTTTATATATTCAACATGCATATATATGTATATATATATATATATATATATATATATATATATATGAGAAGAAAATATTTTAAAAATATAACAAACACAGGATGTTATGATCAGGAAACAATTTTTAGTGTCAATACTTAAGCATTTCGGTATATTGTACCATCTTCAGGACATGAAAGATGTTAAGTGTATATTGATTGTGTGAATATGATGCTATTAACCATTAATTTTATATATTCAACATGCATATATATATATATATATATATATATATGAGAAGAAAATATTTTAAAAATATAACAAACACAGGATGTTATGATCAGGAAACAATTTTTAGTGTCAATACTTAAGCATTTTGGTATATTGTACCATCTTCGGGACACTGTTAAGCAATGTTTATGTGGGGGACAAAATGAAATATATTAAGTGTATATTGATTGTGTGAATATGATGCTATTAACCGTTAATTTTTATATATATTCGCACAATCCCTATACACTTAACATCTTTCATTTTGTTCCTCACATAAACATTGCTTAACAGTGTCCCGAAGATGGTACAATATACCGAAATGCTTAAGTATTGACACTAAAAATTGTTTCCTGATCATAACATACTGTGTTTGTTATATTTTCAAAATATTTTCTTCTCATATTGTCGAATCAATTTCCTCACCATACTTCCATATATATATATATTTTATATATATATATATATATATATATATATAGTGTCAGTGGAAATACATTTATTACTGTTAATATCAATAACCCTTTTTCTTTGCTAAATATAATGCTCTGTATAGAATTTGCAAAATATTGTACATTGAGCTCTCAAATTGGACTATACCAATTTTAACATTCTGTTGTTATAAAAGGCCCAGCTTAGAATAATTTCCAACACCAACAAACCTGGTTATTTATGTTATCTATCTATCTACGTATATGTATGTAAAAATGGAAATTGGAAATGAATCTGACAATATGAGGAAGAATGAATAAAGAAAAGAAAGAATAAAATGGATAATAAAAGAAGAATTTAATCAATATCACTTACACATGTGTTTCGGTCACTCTGATGAAGGTTGAATCTTCTCTGTGTGCGAAATATTTTCACACAGATGTACTGACCGAAACACATGTGTAAGTGATATTGATTAAATTCATCTTTTATTATCCATTCTATTCTTTCTTTTCTTTATTCATTCTTCCTCACATATATGTGTATATATAATCTGTTCTCACTCTAATAAAACAAGAAATTCCATTGTTATGGTGACACAAATCATTATTAGTTTATTTGCATGTCATTTTTTTAATGCATACCTACATACATACATATATAGTTTGTCCATGCCTACATACATACATATATAGTTCCATGTACCATGCCTACATATACATATATAGTTTTCCATGCCTACATACATACATATATACATATACTATCCATGCTACATACATAATATATAGTTTATCCATGCCTACATACATACATATATAGTTTGTCCATGCCTACATACATACATATATAGTTTGTCCATACCTACATACATACATATATAGTTTGTCCATGCCTACATACATACATATAGTTTGTCCATGCTACATACATAATATATAGTTTGTCCATGTATAGGCCTACATACATACATTATAGTTTGTCCATGCCTACATACATACATATATAGTTTATCCATGCCTACATACATACATATATAGTTATCCATGCTACATACATACATATATAGTTTATCCATGCCTACATACATACATATATAGTTTATCCATGCCAACTGACAAGTTATAAAGATATATACACTATGCACAAATCAACATTTTTTGTTTTTCATTTTATAATGAATTTTACATACATATTGATAATATACAGTGGTACCTTGACTTATGAGGTCAATTTATTCCACTGTATATTGAAAAATAATTTTCATTAATCTCTATGTAAATATAGACAAGAGATTTATTTTTAACTCTTTTAGATCCTGGGCAATGCCGGGTAGCTCTAGAAAAAAAAAGAAAAAAACAGGCCTATCATTTTTTTTATTGGAACTGTTAGTAAATGATAAAAAAATACTGATCATTTCTGTCTTTTCCAAGAAATATAATAAGCTAAAAGATAGTAGACATCACTCTTTAAGCTTCTGATTGTGAAAATGACATTAGATATAATCCTGTTATTGGAAACAATGTCTTAGGACCTAAATCCTCTTGAATCCTGACAAATGGTAAAAACTATATATATATATATATATATATATATATATATATTTCCTCTTTTGTATTATTGGTGTTTCCATTGTGGTTTGAGTTGCATTTAAAGTCATTTCAAATGCCACATTGATTAGACATCACAACAGTTGAAATATTCTGACCATTACAGGAGAAGATTATGAATAAACAACTGCCACTTTCAAGTATATCATGAACCAGCAAGGTTATTTGGCATTGTTCAGGATTTATAATGGAGGTGCATGTGTTACGTAGCCGTTCGTCACGGTACCAAATAGATATATCTGTTACGTTGTATACTTCTTACGTCTTACTCTGGTCTATTCTTCTGGCCGTCTTCTGATCGTCTAGTCTTCTGTCTTGTATATCTTCTACCTTGGCCTGGTCTTCTTATATGGATTCCGTGTCTGGTTCTGTTGGGGACCATTTCTTATCAGAAGCCTTGTGTCATGTTAGCTTTTAGTAATAACAACAAGACTTCGATTTACTTTTGATGTTATTTTATTCCGGAACCCCGGACCAGACAAATGCGCGTGGAGAGTCACATCTTGCTAGCTTCTAACTCTGCAACTGACTAACTCTAACTGTCACTGCAACTAACTGAGTTGCCCACCTTAAACCGGAAGGGGGCTTTCTATCGGGGTTCCGTTCTCACGATTCTATCCCCAGAAAGCAAGGTGAGAGTGAGGTCAAGCATTGTCACTCACTCTCAAGGCCATCAGCTGTACTGATCGCCATAAGGATTTCTATACTACCTTAAAAAGTAATAGGGATCCAATTAATATGTAACACATGGCATAATAGTTATCATCATAAGAAATGGACTTGTTGACTTGAGTTCAAATCCTGGACAAGGTTGTTTGATTTCACATAGTGCTAATACCCTTGGAAAAGGATATACATTCAACTATTCTCCCCCCCAGATATGGGTAAATAGTAGGACAGACTGGTCTCTTTAACCATGGCTAGGTAATTATTCTAGGAGAAGAAAACTCTAAATTTAAACCTGTTAAATTCCACTTAAGAAATTGACAATGTGTTGCATCCTGCTTATGCACAGGATTTGGTAAATATATATGATGCCTGACACCCCCCACCCCACCACCACCACACACACACACATACACGAGTGACCATTTATGAATCTTTTTTTCTTTAATATTATTTGTATTATTTGGACTATTGTCCTCATCCTCATTGTTATCTGCACATTTTGGGGATGTGCCCTCCGGCCTTCTTCAGGTATTTCTTGTCAGACTTGGGAACCTTCTTGTCATAATCGGGAAATTTCTTGTCATAATTGGGAGCCATCACAGAACTTTGAATCTAACCCTTTATTCAGTCCATGGGGGTATTCTGTTCTCATTCCGCTAACCATAGCTGGGGTAGAGGTGTTAAGCTGTGTTAATGATTATTCTATGTTACAGCTTCCCTTGACCAGGATTGAACCTGCAATCTAGAGATAACTGTCACTTAGAACTGTCTTAACCTAACTCTCTTATCCGCTAGGCTATGTGTCTAAAAAATTCCGAGAAATAGTAAAAAATAATTTACAGACTACAATAAATGTTCATTAAGTTGCTGACTGGGAAGAATTGAAATTTGCTTTGTCAGTTTTTCTGTCTGCTCACTTGTAATAAAACTTTAGAAATGTTATTATATGAGCAGCACCTGTGGATGTATATCACAGTATGATAATTTAATTATTAGAATGTTTATGTATTTACTTAAGAGCTATTGCAAATAATTCAATATGTAAAAAAGTATAATAATCTTGATTTAACTCTCTCTCTCTCTCTCTCTCTCTCTCTCTCTCTCTCTTCTCTCTCTCTCTCTCTCTCTCTCTCTCTCTCTTCTTTCTTTTCCTTCTTTTCATTATGTTTGATTGAAACAGATTAGTGTTATTGCTTCTGCATGCTCATCTCCACTCTCTATCTTTCCCTATTCTCTTTTTTTTTTTTCTTTCTTATTATATTTTTTCTGTGTAGCATATCAGTTTTCTTCTCTTTCTTATATAAAAATGGACTGGTCCATAATTAGTCTGACGGTGACAACACCCATAAGAAATAAGAATTTGATAGATATAGCAAATACCAGATAAATCAGGATTTACATTTTTGCATTTCATCTTGGATGGTTTGGACAGTCTCATTTTTAAACAAGAGGGGTTGCAAGATGATAACGGTCATACTTTAAGGAACACGAGTATTGATATATAGATATTACAGGCAGACAGACAAGTACCCTCTTATATATAACTTCTCTTGCAGCAAAACTAGAAATTGTTACTATGTACACTTTTACCATTTGGTTTAAATTTAAAGCTGGCAGTTCATTGAAAGAACTTTCCTAAAACTAAAGTCTCTATCTTTCCCATACTCTCTTTTTTTCTTTCTTTCTTTCTTATATTTTTTTCTGTGTAGCATATCTGTTTTATTCCCTTTCTTTATAATAAAATGGACTGGTCCATTATTTAGCTGAGGTGACGACACTCATAAGAAATAAGAATTTGACGAATAAGCAATACCAGATAATCAGGATTTACATTTTTGCATTTTATCTTCGGACGATTTGGACAGTCTCATTTTTAACAAGTGGGTGTTGCAAGATGATAATGATCATACTTTTAAGGAACACAAATATTAACATATGGATATTACAGGCAGACAGACAAGTACCTTCTTATATATAACTTCTCTTGCAGCAAAACTAGAAATTGTTACTATGTACACTTTTACCATTTGGTTTAAATTTAAAGCTGGCAGTTCGTTGAAAGAACTTTCCTAAAACCAAAGTCTGCATGTTTGTTGTGATTTTATTGAATTAATCTTTATTCTTATATTTGTTGATTTGAGCAGAGAAAGTTTCCAATTCTTGTTAAAATCAAAGCCATTAGGTTATTTTAGTTTTTAGGGAATGTTGTCTCATCTCAGTTGACTTTGATTCTTCACTTTGGCACTAAGGTAATACTAGTAGATTACTAAATGAAAGTGTCTATGAGTCGTTAATAGAAATTTTAATGAAGATCACGAGCAACGAAACAATGATATTACTTTAATAGCTTTAATAGACAAACTTACAGTGGTGAAATCTCCTCATACAATTACGTTTAGACTAACTTCTTAGTACATGAGGAAATATATGTAAATGCAGGCAATATATAAGTTAGTCATTTGTAAAGTTTAGAGTCCCAGTGGCACAATGGTTAAACTGCTGGGTTTTGACATTGTAAGTGAGTGAGTTTTAATTTTCCTTGAATTATAAGATGATATACAGATATACACTCACACAAAGAAGAAATTTAGTGAATTATAGTAAGATACTAGACAAAACATGACTCATTGGGTCACCCATTCAGCTCTGGGTAGATAATTGAGATTAGGGAAAAGGGAGTGAGCAAAGCGAATAAAAATCTTTAAAAAAATAAATAGAGCCGGACGAAACCTTAAAATTATTTTGTAAGCTTTCTAAAAAAGGGAATGTTTGACCTCATTTAAGCTACTGTTTGCTGGTTTTGAAATTTAACATAGAAACACATTTCAAATTCTCCCGGCTCTCTCTCTCTCTCTCTCTCTACTCTGCATAGAAACTATCATTATATAATGAGGAGGTAGCCAAGAGGTACACAGAGGGGAAGAAAGTAATAGGCTGAGAGTAAAGTAAGAGATTGGTCGGTTTTTTGACTTAATTGCAAATTACAACTAATTAGAACCAATTAAAACATAATTTTTTTCAAACATAATTCAGTCCTAAAAGTAAGGAATAATTTAGTATAATTTTCATGTCATTAAACTAAACAGTAAAAAAGCCTTTAGAAAGCAAATGTTGATTAACTCAGCTTTAGTATAATAATAGATATCAAAGCTTTCACATTCTCTAATGATTATATAATGACACAGTAAATTCTGATGTGAGAAAGAAGTGCAATTGTATTTTATCATCTTTATTTGAATCCTATGGACTCCTACACATGGACATACCAGTGTTCGCCGACCAGCAAAAACTCTATGCAGACACTGTATGCCGTTTAGAGGACTTACTATTGGAATATAGTAGGTATAAGATGTATGCTAAATCCCCACTCATATTTATGAACTTTCCCAACATCAGCAGCAAGCATTTCCGGTAAAAATTGGCCAATGATAAACGTATTAGAAATGTAAAGGAACACATTTGATAATTGTCCTGAAATCAATTGCAAATTGACCTTTCTGTGATCAAGACCTATGGATTAGGATTACAAGGAGAACTACTAATACTACATTGTGTTCTACCTAGGATTTCAAGAATACTACAGTCTTTCTGCTACAAGGAGTATCTACTGATACCACACTCTTTTCTACCTAGGATTTCAATGAAATGTCCAATGATTAAACAATTGAACCCAAACTCAATATCGACTTGGATTTACCAACAGAAGATCTAAATGCCTAAAATGGTGCCCAGTGTTTTAACACTTATCAAGAGTGATGGCCCAATGTTGTATACCCTTTCTTTTCTTACTTCTATTAGTCTTCTGCTCATCTTTGGTATCTTACGTTCTTCTTCTAGCGTCACTTCTAACGTCTCTGTTCTTGCTGGTTGGTCGTCCTTGATTCATTTCTTCTTCTAGGTCAGTCTTGTTGTCTAGACATTCATCAGCCACAAAACCATATTATTTATTTAAACCTTTATTTACTTAACTAAACACAATGCGTGTGTGCAAGTGAGCTCCAGCTAAAGCAGATACATCTTATCTGCCTGACGTCCAAGCTGAAACTGAGAGCCAACCAGGTCCCACGTGACTTCACATATTTCACGGGCTTTCTGTAATATTCCATGGAAAGTCCTGCCCATGATATGAAAAGGGGCCATCCCTTCAGAAATACAGGGGGTTGACAATAATCTATGCATAGATTATGTAACACCAATATGAACGGATAGTGAGAAAGAGCATGCCTTGATGATGATGATAATTTAAATCCAGTGTAGGCAAGGTTTTTGGTGCCGTTATAGTATGTAGCCTACCTTTTTGATTCTGTTAGTATGTGGCCTACCTTTCTGATTCTGGCCTATTCTGATTCGTTATATATGTGGCCTACCTTTTGATTCTGTTATAGTATGTGGCCTACCTTTCTGATTCTGTTATAGTATGTGCCTACCTTTCTGATTCTGTATAGTATGTGGCCTACCTTTCCTTTTGATTCTGTTATAGTATGTGGCCTACCTTTTTGATCTGTTATAGTATGTGGCCTACCTTTTTGATTCTGTTATAGTTTGAATGTGTCCTACCTCAGTAAGAGTATACTTATAGATATAAGTAGTAGACAATTTATTGAAACTAATTATTTTTCACATATATTCAATTTCAAGAAATGCAATTCAGTCATAAGCTGTGTATAGTAATTAAGAATAATTAAAATAGAATTTATCCATAAATTACATGAATCAGAGATCTATTTAATTCTAAAATATTCTAAAATAGGGTTAGGGTTAGGGTTAGCAGTTATTATTTTAACCTAATAATATGCTTTTTATGGTAGGCCATAAATATAAGAGAGACATGAGACATACTATAATGGTACAGATTTTTAAAAAAATTTTTATATCACTGTCCATTGTCTTTACCACTACTTTAACTCAGTTCTGTTTAGTTTCTATTGGTTTCTGCACTAACTAAACATTTCTAGTGAGAGAGAAGAGGATGAATACATTTGTTGATAAGCACTGAATTTTTCAGATGTTTACCTACAATTTGTTTGTGCAATTTTCATCACCCACACGGTACGTTGTAGTTTGCAAATAAAACGCAAAAATGGGATTGATTGATTGATGGCATCTATTAGTCTTGTGAGACCATATATATATATATATATATATATATATATATATATATATATATATATATCTGTTAGTTTTGTGAGACCATATATATACATATATTTGCCTGGATCTGAGTGCTTTGTAGGTCTGGACATGGTTGGGTGGAAAATGGGTAGTTACTTATGCAGCAAGCCTCTTCTCTCCACGTCATAATGGAACGTCAAGAAATAATATTGGTTGTCATTGTAAGAACAATAATACAACCTCACATTGTCTCAGAGACTCCAGTTTGTTGTTTGGAATACTCGGTTATCCATCTCCTAGACTGGTTCCCCACCAAGGTTAAAGAGTCCAGTCTGATCTATTATACCTACATCTATGATTAAATACTAAGGCAGACTGGGCTCCTTAATATTGGTGGGCAACCAGTCTAGGAGAAGAAAAACTCTGAATTTAAACCTGTTAAACTTCTCTCCACATCATCAATGTTGTCCAATGGAAAGTCAAGAAATGATACAGCTTGTCATACAAGTAAATACTAGGGCAGACTAGTTAAATCCCATCGAATGGGGAAGTTCCAATTTTGGAGGAATGTGGAATACCCATTTATTGCCATTATTCTCAGGTCCACCCTGACACAGAGTGGTAGTTCCTTTTATAATTCCATCTCTGGGTTAAATAGATAAAATAATTTATTGTATTAAAAAATGTTTAAAAAATGAGTTTTAACAAAAATTGAATACCAAATAAGAATAAATAAAACAAAACGTCTTCAGCATAAAATAACCCAGCAAGGGTTGATATGCCATGAAATCCAACTAAATAGGACTGGCTGGACTTTTAATCTTGGTGAGCAACTAGTCTAAGGAAAGAAAAACTCTCAATTCAAACCTGTTAAACTCTGCATAGAAATTGACCTTGTGTCACATCGTGTGACATGTGTGGAGGGGTTGATGAGTACATACAGCTAGAGAGAGAAGAGATGGATTTATGCCATTGCTTGAAATTGAACTCTGATTTCTGGTTCTATTTTTTACACTAATTACAATTATATCACTTGTACTATCTCACAAATAGAAGTAGGCATTACTGACAGAATAGGGCTGCAATGGTCATTTGATAAGATTAGCTTATATGATATTTGGTGTTGTTAGGGCCGGGTTAGCTCAGTCAGTATAGCATTCGGCTAGAAACCACAAGGTTCCTAGTTCGATACTGGCCCTTACCAACTCAGCGTATGAGTAGCAGAGGGATTTGTTCGGTAAAGTAAGGAGCTAATGGTAGGTGTGGCGCCCCACCTCAGACACTAAAATAATCTCCTTGGTCTAGCACTTGTGAATAGGGGATAGACTCCCTTGCTGATTGGCTGATACCAACATTAGGTCACTCACGACTTTTATATGATATTTAGCAGAATGATCTCCTGGATTTAGATTTGAACTCAGGTGACTAATTTTATTTCCTACAATAATAATTGGTATAGCTGATATTCTAGTAGCTGCAGTCATTAATCTAAAGTTTGTAGTAGGTCTTCAGTAGAAATCTGCAGTCTTATCCTTGGTTAGCCTTATCAAGACAGTGAATGATCTTGAATGCTTCTGTCCTACTTGTTGATTGGCCACTTTTACTGTAAGTCATTGCTGCTGCTCCTTGCTGGCGTAGTTTATATATAAAAGTGGTGATTCTGTGTTGGTCTTATGCCAAATTATAATCCCACAGAAAATTTGGCCCTATCTTGGGCTAGACGGGTGGTCGGAGAGGCCCCCTCCGATCAATCAGCTGGTCACGTCAAGCCCTAGCACCTATATGATTTTCCCAACCCTATAGCCTTTATGGCAAGCCCCAACCCCTTTTTATCATATGGGTGCTAGAAGGCGGTGGCTGCGGGTCTTCATCTCCTGGGAATGACGTTAAACTCTATTTGATGGTGAGGTTCCAGTTTTGGAGGTTTGGGGAATGTGGAGCATCCCTTCATCACCATTGCTCCCTGGTCCACTCTGACCCGGAGTGGTAGTACCTGTTAGGGTCCCATCTATGAGTTAAATAGAAAAATGTATTTATAAAAAAATTGTATTATCCATTAAGAATTGATTTAATTCAAAACTTTATCGGCATTAAATGACCCACTGAGGTTGATATGCCGTAAAACAAAACAAAACAAACCAAACCAAACCAATGAAAATTATTAAACACAAAAGAAATAATCATTTTTATGCTCTGTTGGCTGGCGCTTCAGAATACACTGACAGCACCTCTGTAGAGGTGAAAGACCTCCCCCCAATGGGACAACCTGTTGGCCGTGGGCAGCAACCCGTAAATCTAAAGAGTGGATTTCAATTGGCATGCAACATTCCACTTAGACCCTTACTTAGGCTTGACGGGCAGACGGAGAGACCCCCTTCAGTCAATCAACTGGTCACGTCAAGCCTTAGCACCAATATGATTGACCCAACCCTATTGCCCTTATGGCAATCCCCAACCCTAGAAGGTGGTGACTGAGGGCACAGCGGCTGAAATTTTATGTATATGACAATAAGTATGAGGGCTGTTGAGATTCTTGTAGCCATTGTTGAATCATGATTAATTCAAGGCTGTAGAAAGCCTTCAGTATAAATCAGTTGTGTTTCCTTGGTTAACCCTATCAAGACAGTGAATGATCTTAAATCATTTTTTCTTGCTTGTTGATTGACCACATTTATCACTTTTTGTTTTACAGAATTTTGAAAAAAATAAAATTAAAATAATCTAGCTTTCCATTGGTAATATAATTGATTCAGATAATGTTTTAAATTCTTGTAGTTGTAGAAAAATTTTTCATAATGCTAACAGGAAACGAATACAAAAAGAGAGAACAATGACATGTAGTCTAAATACAAACATCATGTCTTATTTTGTTATTTCAATTTCAACGTAAAACTTGTTTAAAAAGATAAGAAAAACATTTTTAGCATTCCCCCCTCTCTCTCTCTCTCTCTCTCTCTCTCTCTCAGTAGTTGAATACAATGTATATATGTATCATTCTTATGTTGCTATAGCTTGGGCAGTTTATATATAGAAGTGGCGCATGGTCTAATAGTTAGAGTCATAGGAAATGGACTCGTCAACCCGAGTTCAATTCCTGGATGAAACTGTTGGCATTTCACATGGTGCTAATACCCTTGGGAAAGGTATGAATCCAATACTCCTTCCAGCTATGGGTAAATAGCAGAGCAGACTGGGCACTTTAACCTATGGCTAGGTAACCAATCTAGGGGAAGGAAAACATGAATTCAAACCTGTTAAACTCCACTTAAGAAATTGACCTTGCGTTGCATCCTGCTCGTGCGAAGGAGTTGGTAAATATATATATATATATATATATATATATATAAGTGGCAATTCTGAGTGGATCTTATACCCAAAATATTTCAACTGTTATGTTGAATGTGCCTCCTTTGTTTTGTATGATGGATTTTCAAAGCAATTTCAATCCACTATAGGGAAGGTTATTGTTTTACTTATTACCACTGCCCACTGACTTTACCTCTACTTCAGCATTCCCCAAAGTTTCTGTCAAATTTTGCACTAACAAAACATTTAAAGTGGATTAGGGAAAATCGTTGATAAACAATATATTTATTTATAAATTTACAAATGTTAACATAACTCAATGTTTATGTTATGCATTGCAAACAAGGAAGAAAAAGAATTGTTAATGATTTTCCTAGGAATCATAAGATAAGTATAAGAATTGTGAAATAAAATTGTTGAATATTTTCAATCTCCTTTAAAAATTTGTTTATAAAGTTATAGAGGAAAATTTTATGGAGGTGCGTGGTCTAATGGTTAGAGTCATAGGAGATGGACTCGTCAAGACGAGTTCAATTCCTGGACGAAGCTGTTGGAATTTCACATGGCGCTAATACCCTTGGAAAAGGTATGAATCCAATTCTCCCTCCAGCTATGGGTAAATAGCAGGGCAGACTGGACTCTTTAACCATGGCTAGGTAACCAGTCTAGGAGAAGGAAAAATCTGAATTCAAACCTGCTAAACTCCGCTTAAGAAATTGACCTTGTGTCGCATCCTGCTCGTGCGGAGGGGTTGGTAAATATATATAGAGGAAAAGTTTACAAAAGTGTTTGTTCTTTCTAAAGATACTCTATTTGTCTTTCAAGTTATAGTGCAATGAATTAAAGGAGAAACATTGCTCTTATCAAAGTTGTATGGTAAATTCAACATCTTATGTAGTTACTAGCAAATACATGCACGCTCCGGGTGCAAGTGTTTAGGTTTTAATGTAATAAAATATATTAAATTAGAAAGGCAAATGAAACTAAATAAGAATGCAGATAAAAAGATTTGAAAGAGAGGGGGCTATAATCGAAAATTAGAACAACTGAAACTAGTTTTCCATCATTCCTGTCTTTCATTGCTAAATTTTCCTAATTTAACTTTTACTTAAATAGGAAGTAAAGAATAAAATTACACTTATTTCTACTTGTTAATGGTTTTCTTTTAAAATTTATCCCTGAGATTTTTCCGCACCATTCATTAAGATAAAACCAAACAATTAGAAGTCAATAATACTAAGCATAGGGAAGGTTAGCGAAGATTGTCATGGATACCCCGTGTGCTGCATGCGCGACATGATGATGATGAATACTCAAGCAGATATTTATTAAAATCAAATTTTCTAATATGAATATGCAAATTAGCCTTCCCGTTCACACTGTAAACTGCTATTTTTGTTGTATATATAAATACAATTGCATGTTATTAGTAAGTAGACATGACTATAGTATTAATAATGTAAAATAATTTTATTAATAATTGAGGTTTAAATGAAAAATAAAAACATTCAGAATGTGACATAAATAACTAAGGGAATTATGACTTGAGTAGTAAATATAGTTTTGGTTACAGACAGAAAAACACACAATCTCCATATAATAAGATATGAAGATATTTAAATGGATTAATTCTTAGTGAAAAGTGCAAAACTTACTTTAAATAATATCACATATTCTATAAAGTAAATTAAAGGCACCGTGGTCTAATTGTTAGAGTCATAGGAAATGAACTCATCGACCCGAGTTTCAATTCCCAGACAAAGCTGTTTGAATTTCATATAGCGCTAATACCTTGGGAAAGGTATGTATCCAATTCTCCCTCCAGCTATGGATATAAATAGAGCAGACTGGGCTCTTTAACCTTAACCCTGGTTAGGTAACCAGTCTAGGAGAAGAGAACTCTGAATTCAAACCTGTTAAATTCCGCTTAAAAAATTTGACCTTTGTTCACATCCTCTTCGTGTGGAGGGGTTGGTAAATATATATAAAGTAAATTAAAGAGATATTTACTTCAGTTCAATAAACTTTTATTCTTATTTTGAAATAAGATGAATATTGAGTAAGAGTGTCTCTTGAAATGTTTGTAAATTTTAATCATATGCCTGTTTTTATGTGTTGGTTAGGAAGACTTTTCTACTGCCAATAAAATGTTTATCATGTTGAAACTTGCTTTCTTTTATTTACTGGAAAGTATTGGAATATTGCAAAGTCCCAGTTATGACGCACACAAAGTTTTTGTGATTATTAATTTTATGTCTCTATTAATTGTCTGATCATAAGTAAAATTTAATTAAGCAATATAGATAGCTCCTGATTCATTGATATTATGCAAGTAGCTTACAGAATAAAATAAAAAACTGTTTCTACAATTTTAAATAATTTTAGTAGTAAAATTCTATTTAATTGTTTGTTGTGAATATTTACTTTTTGCTAGATTTCCTGTTCCAGGTTCCAGGTTCGATATTGGCCCTCACCAACTCAGTGCATGAGTTGTACAGTTTGGGTAATCTGATTTGTGCAGTAAAATATATGGGAGCTGATGTTAGGTGTGGCATTACACTTCAGCAAAAACAATATCTTGGGTCTAGCACTAGCGAAAAGGAGATAGACTCCCTTACTGTTTGGCTAATAATGACAACAGGCCACTCTACAGACTTTACAACTGTGTTTCTCCAAAAAATAAGACCTATCTGCAAAATAAAACCTAGCGTGATTTTTCAGGATGATTTTAATATAAGCCCTTCTTTTAAAATAAGCCCTAGTTGAGAGCAGCAGACAGACAAAAGAAATAAACATTCTTCATAATCACATCATATGATGCCAACATCCCCCAAATATAAGCCCCAGTGTTATATTTCGTAGTGAAAATTGATATAAGTCCTGTGTTATTTTCGGGGTGGGTGGGGGGGGGACGCAGTATCTATTGCACAATCTGCTTATTGTGAAAATGTTTCAACGAAAATTTGTACATATTTCCCACTTGCTATAACACAATAATAACACTTTTTGAAAAGGACTGAGAAAAATCAACAACATTTTTATTTATCTAACGTTTTTCCCTGAAAATAAGAACTACTTGCAAAATAAAACCTATTGTGATTTTTCAGGATGATTTTAATAGAAGCCCTCCCTTTAAAATAAGCGCTAGTTGAGACCATAATGATATGATTATTTTTGAATGAATTGTCATTAATGAGTTTTGAATAAAAGAACATGTCAATGGTAAATAAATGTAGATAATTTTTCGTAATTTCTGTCTATTTAGAAATTTCGTAATTTTCTACTTCTGAATGTCTTTTTTCAATTTATAAAGAACTAAATGTGGCTACCCTGCATCGCCTGTGTAGAGGGGGGGGGGGAACTCTGGTATATTGATTTGTTTACTTTTGAGATTTACAAATGCTGGACATTTTAAGTAGAATTTCAATGCTATTTCTATGTATATTTTAATTTTTAAATATCTTCAAATATAAATCAAATCTTCATAATCTTTGAACAAAAAGCAAGAACCAGTGATATTTAATGTGTATATATATATTTGCTTAGTCATTAGTTGTTTTATTTTCATAGTTTCATCCAGACATACACACATACCAACTCTCCTTTATATATGGATAGATAAGACATCCCACAAAAATAAGCCAGTGTGTTATATTTTGGATTGGAAAATTGATATAAGTCCTGTCTTATTTTCAGGGAAACACAGTACTTACTATTACCGATAAAATAAGACTGTTGTTATATCTAATTTAATTCTTTGGCAGGAGATAATTTAAATACATTTTCAGTGTAATGAAAAATAACAATATGCAAGTATCATTATGAAATTCTCTCCCTCTCTCTCTCTCTCCCTCCCCACCTCTCTCTCCTTCTCTCTGTCCCCTCCCCACCTCTCTCTCGTTCTCTCTCTCTCTCTCGTTCTTTCTCTCTCTCTCCCCCTCTCTCTCCCCCACCCCTCTCTCAAAACCCTTTCTCTCTCCCCCTCTCTCCCCTCTCCCCACCTCTCTCTCCTTCTCTTCTTCTCCTTCTCTCTCCCTCTCCCTCCCTCACTCTCTCTCTCCACCCCTCCTCTCTCCCCATCCCCTCCTCTCTTTCAAAACAATTGCTTTTATAATAAATTTTCAAAGTTGTTCCTTGAAATGTAAATTTCTCTTGAGTTTAATTTTCAAACAAATCCCAACTGCCTTAAGCTTTTTTCTAAAGTTCCAATGCCAAGCAGTTTATTATTTCATTAAATTATCTTCATTTTGGGCTCGTGATTGTTTTTAGGGTTAATTAGTATTCATGTTAATCAGTTTTATATTTTTAGGTTAGTTGTCAGTGTTAAACTAATTAACACTTCAATCGTTGCAATGCACCTGGGATGGTCTACACAAATTATATCTCTAAATTAATATTAATTCAAAATTTATTTCTCTTGTGTCATTTTTCTCTTTCTTTTCCCCCCCCCTTTCTCATAACTGATTTTAGCTGAACTGATTGAGGATAAGAAAGAAAAAAAATAAAGTGATTGTCTTAATTGGATTTGTATCCTGTTAAAATGTTTCAGAATTACTAATGTTATCAGGTTATCAAAAAATAATACCAACTTTCAATTGTTAACATTTTTGTCCAGTTTAGAATGATTGATACCTTTTATTTTGTTGAACTGTAAATATTTTGTTGAATTTAGCAAGCTTTCCTTAGTCCAGCACACAGGCTTCAGGTTGCTTATGGTACCTGCTGTACCTAAGCAGTCACCCATTTAAATACTGAGCATGCTTAGTGCTGCTTAACTTCAATGATCTAGAATGATCCAGTGTTTTAAGAGTGACTTGACTGTATATCACTAATTTACTATTTTCTTGAACTGTAAATATTATTTTGAATTTACCAAACTTTCCTTAGTCCAGGCTTCAGGTTGCTAATGGCACCTGCTGTTCCTAAGCGGTCACCCATTTAAGTACTGAGCGGGGTCAATACTGCTTAACTTCAATGATCTAGTGGGAGCCAGTGTTTTAAGAATAGCTTGACTGTAAATCCCTAATTTTCTAAGCTTTCTTTAGTCTGATGCACAGGCCTTGGATTGTCTATCGTACCAGCTGTTCCCAAGCAGTCACCCATTTAAGTACTGAACAGGCTTAGTGCTGCTTAATTTTAATGATCTAGTGGTAACCAGTGTTCTAAGCATGATTTGACTATAAATTCCTAATTCACTATTTTGTTAAACTGTAAATATTTTTAGAATTTACTAAGCTTTCCTTAGTCCAGCACACAGGCTTCAGGTTGCTTATGGTACCTGCTGTTCCTAAGTGGTCACCCATTTAAGTGCTGGGCAGACTTAGTGCTGCTTAACTTTAATGATCTAATGGGAACCAGTGTTTTAAGCATAGCTTGACTGTAAATCTCTAATTGAAATTGATTCATAATTATACATGAATGCACAGAATTTTGATGAAATAAAAGACATTTAGTTTTGATAGCGGGGATGAATTCATAAGTGATTTTCTCCTATGGAAACCAATACACAGGCACACCAGTGCAGGCTGCCCAGCAAAGGCCTACATTGACCAGCTCTGCGTGGATAAGGCATGCTGTGCAGAGGATCTCCCAACAGCAATGAATGGTAGAGACAATTGGCAAGAGATTGTCATGTGTTGCTGCTGGCATGATATGATGATGCGTACCATTAGGACATGACAGCTCTCTCTCTCTCTCTCTCTCTCTCTCTCTCTCTCTCCTGGGTAATGATGTTAAACTGCATGTAATAGTGAAGTTTCAATTTTGGAGCTCTTGGGAGTGTGGAGTATACCTTCATTGCTATTACTCCCAGGTCCACTCAGACTCGGACTGGTAGTACCTTTTAGGTTCCCATCTATGGGTTGAATAGAAAAAATGTGTTTAAAAAAATTTGAATACCATCAAGAATTAATAAAACAAAACATCTTCATCATAAAATAACCCAACAAGGGTTGACATGCCATAAAATTCAACTAATCGTTTCTCCCCCTCCCTCCCCTCTCATTCTCTAGTTTAACTGATAGCTTTTATTCATTCTCATTCATCATTTTTTTCATCTCACTCAATCTGTCTATACTTGTTTTTTCTATAGCAGTCAGCAGTTCAACTCAATATTTTTGGACAAGATTGAATGTCCTCAGTTATTTTTCGGCCTTTGGTGTGAAGAAAAAAAAACAGAATCAAATATCTAGTTCAAGGTGCACTCCTCTTCAGGCTGCATCTTAACATTACAATTAAAGGGGATAGAATCAAGGTCACTTGTTGATGCCTTAGGGGTCTCAATATATAGCTCTTAGGAAACTACAAACATTTTTCATTTCTCGCATTTAATATGAGAGTTCACCACTTTAAGATTGATCTTTTTTCATATTTGTCCTCGTTATTGGAACTTAGTTTGATTATTCTTCACTCTTTTTGAGGTGAAAAGTGAAAATTCTTCCAAAGGGAAGGCATGGTCTGCTATAAACAAATTATCAGTCATGTGGAAGTCTGATCTTGCTGACTAGTTAAAGTGACAGTTCTTTCAAGCAAGTCATATCAGTGCTACTATATGGCTGCACCACATGGACCCTAACAAAATGCCTAGACAATATGCTGCGTGCAATCCTAAACAAATCGTGAAAGCAGCAATCCTCAAGAAAGCTGTACAGTCACTTGCCATCCTATAAACCAAACCATCTGAGTGAGATGAACAAAACATGCTGGGCACTGCTGGAGGAACAAGGATGAACTCATAAGTGACATTCTCATGTGGAAGCCAGCACATGGGAATGCCAGTGCGAGCCACCCAGCAAAAACCTACATTAACCAACTCTGCAGATACTGGATGCTGTACAGAGGACCTACCCAGGGCAATGAATGATAGGGATAGTTGGTGACAGATTGTCATGGATATCTGTGCTGCTAGCACGACATGATGATGATGATAAGCAACATTCTCCTGTGGAAGCCAGCACATGGGAATGCCAGTGCGGGCCACCCAGCGAAAACCTACACTGACCAACTCTGCAGATACTGGATGCTGTGCAGAGGACCTGCCTAGGGCAATGAATGATAGGGATAGTTGGTGAGAGATTGTCATGGATATCTGTGCTGCTAGCACGACATGATGATGATGATGATAGCCATGTCAGTGCTACATCACTTGAACTCCAACAAAATGCTTAGAGAGAAAAATAGAAGGGAGCTACACAAGGATGTTGTGCGCTGTCTTGAATAAATCTTGGAAGCAGCACCCCAGAACCCCCCCCCCAGCTCTACGGCCACTTACTTCCTATCCTACAAACGACCCAACAAAAACGAAGAAGACATCTTGGACACTTCTGGACAAGCAGAACAAATTCATAAGTGATGTTCTCCTGTGGACACCTACACATGGGTACATCAGTGCAAGCTGACCAGCAAAAACCTACATCAGTTCTGTGTGGATTCTTGATGCTGTGTGGAAGACGGGAGTGATGACCAATAGGGATGGTTGGAAAAAGAGAGTCATGGATATCTATGCTGCCAAGTATGATGATTAGGCCTCAAAGTAAGCGAGTTTGAACTCCAGTCGTGCTATTATGTTCACTCTTGAGTTAATACCCTTGAGAAAGGTATGAACACCCTCATCACCCAGCTATGGGTTAAATAGTACCACTACTCTTCCACTACAAGGATAACTTTGATATTAAATAGCCCTTGAAGGTTCATATGCCATTAAATAAAAGAGTTTGAACTCCAGTCTCGCTATTATGTTCACTTTTGAGTTAATACCCTTGAGAAAGGTATGAACCTCCTCATCCCCTAGCTATGGGTTAAATAGTACCACTAGTCTTCCACTACTAGGATAACTTTGTCATTAAATAGCCCTTGATAGTTTATATGCCATTAAACAAAAGACACCAAAGCATATGAAAGGAAATGCACCTGGTTTATTGAGCTTAGCTGGGGGGGGGGGTAATGCTGTCCCATGACATTGCTTTATATTCCCAGGGCAATAACCATCATACCCTTTTATTAAAGTAAGGCTATGTAAATGATTTTACTATGGAGATACATTGTAAATCATTTTACTATAGAAATGCATTGATAAGCATTTGGAGTGGGAGGGTACTAATTATGCCATAGATGTATGTAGATTCAGCATCAAAGGACACCCTGTGATATAAAGCACTGGATGCGTTTATTGTTGGAATGCATTGAGAAGGATTTTGCTATAGAAACCAGCACTCAGAAAAGTTTAATTTCAACCGTTTTTAAAGATTCATGTATTAGAAATCAATTCAAAAATCCTTTGAAAAGTATTGGCATTGGCACCGTGAATATCAATCCTAATAGTGATTGACAAAAAAAAAAAAAAACAAGAAAAAGAAATTACATAGAAATAGACTCTTCTAGTTTAATTCCTTCTTTTATTTACCTATCTTTATAAATTTCTTATATTAAATAATTTGTAGGAAGCACGTGGTGTAAGGGTTAAAGTCATGGGAAATGGACTCGTCGCCCCGAGGTTCAAATCCTGAATGTGGTAATTGTTTTTCACTTTGCGCTAATACCTTTGGGAAAGGTATGAATCCTACTCTCCCTCCAGCTATGGGTAAATAGTATGGCAGACTGGGCTATTTAACCTTGGCTAGGTAACCAGTCTAGGAGAAGGAAAACTCTGAATTTAAACCTGTTAAACTCCGCCTAAGAAATTGACCTTGTGTCACATCCTGCTCATGCAGAGGGGTTTGGTAAATATACATATTAAATAATTTGGGCACCTCACATGGTTAGCAAGCTAGATTAGTTGGCCATTGTTAGTGAGTTCAATTCTCACTGATAGTGACATGATTTAAAAAAAAGAAAAAAAGATGAAAATAAACCATGCATTAAGACTAAAGATAAAACAGTAATTCCAGACATAAAGGTGTCAGGTTTGATTTTGGATCTAAAATCAAACTCACACAGATGTAATTGTCTACATGATTAAAAAAAAATAGTAATAAAAGACTAAATGTCTGGAATTTTGATCAGGCTGAGCCTATTGGATTACTATAAAAATAGTCACTGAAACTTTTCACAGTAGAAACCAAAATACAGTAGACAGTGTAGGACACAACAGTTGGTAGCTATAGTGGGAGGTAAAGTGAATTGCCTTTGCGAGGCTACAGATTGAACTCACAACCTCCAGGTTGGGAATAGTGACTCTTGGTAAGCCTCTTGTCACCCCCCTGTTTGTTGGGGTGTTCCAGATGATGAGGAGGCATAAAAGTCGAAGCAGTATCTCTCAGTAGCAAATCACTGTTCTTAGATGGGAGCACCAGTTGGTTGTCCATGGCAGTCTTACTGACAAGACTTACTGATGACACTTGTGTGAGAACAAAATACCAGACAAAATCTTGTTTTTTTACATCATTCGCAATAGTAGCCAGTCTAACAATGTGGAGATTGGTGGAGTAATAATAAAGTCAGTAGGTAATGATTAAAAAATTGAAATATTGCCTACATAGACGAAGTTCAAATGTGTTTGGTTAAAAAATACAACTGTTTTTTTTTTTGGGGGGGGTTTTAATTTTTTATTTCTCCTACTGTCAGGAGTTGCTGCGTTGGAATCATTAAATTGAATAAGACGTTTGACCTATGAATTCAATAAATCCTACTCGTGATATCATATTAATAATCATGTCATGAATAAAATTTTGCCAGTTTTAATGCATACATCAATGATTGTAATCTTTTGATGGGGGGGGAGGGGATTCAAATAAAGTTTTTATTTCAACACAAATCTCTCTCTCTCTCTCTCTCTCTCTCTCTCTATATATATATATATATATATATATATATATATAATATATATATATTGCACAAAATGGGTCATGCAAAAAATAAATAAATTACTTAACTCTTTGCCTACTTTAATCTGCTCCCAGCGGCTCTCCCAACACTGCAATCCTACCTGAAAATGGGGAAACTGAGTGGTTTCATACCTTTCCCAAGGGTATTAGTTCAAAGTGAATGTAATAGTGCTAATGAAGTTCAAACTCGCTATTCCACAGGGACCCACATTATATGATTTTAATATTTTGACCTACTTTAATGTGTGTGTGTGTGCCTGTGTGTGTGTGTGTGTGTATGTTGAAAGGATAAATAAATAAAAGAGATAAAATGTTGAATGGGTAAAATTAATTTAATGACTTAGCAACACGCGTTTCGACCAGGAGCTTGTTCATGTACATGTTGTATTCTATTTATTATTATTTTAAATATGAAATAAAATTATAATAGAAAAGTATAAAATATTTTTCTTTGTAAACTTAAATATTTTATAATTTTCTATTATCATAATTTTATTTCATATCTAAAATAATAATAAATAGAATACAATGTGTACATGAACAACCACCTGGCTGAAATTTGCATTGCTAATTCATTAAAATAATTTTATCTATTCAACATTTTCTTTCCTTTATTTATTTATCCTTTCAACATATAGTCGAATTCATTTCCATTTTCAACTCTCTCTCACACACACACACACACACACACACACACACACACACATATATATATATATATATATATATATATATATATATATATATACACACACACACATTTATTCTAATATTACTTTTGTTCTTCTTAAATTGAAATTTGTTGTTAGGCCAGAAGTGTTTAATTTGCATACTGGTTTTAACAAAACCTGGTTTCATAAATAATTACTTGGGGTTATTGATCTCTAATGATATTGTTTTATTCTTCAATATATTAAATATCAATCCTATGAATGATTTTATATAGAAACCAATTAAAATATAATTTTAAAAAAGGGTAATTATACATTTCACAGATAATGAATCACTTCAATAAAATGATTGCAACAATTATATAAATACAAAAATTTATGCCTATGAATAACTGGAATTTTTTCCCAAGGTTCTGCACCTATACATATTAGTACTATCTGCGTTATTCGGACTATTGTCCCCATCTTCATTGTTATTTGTACAACGTTTCGGCCAATATGCCCTCCAGCCGAAACATTGTACAAATAACAATGAAGATGGGGACAATAGTCCGAATAACGCAGATAATACTAATCTTCAAGCCTCATCTCAAACATTCAGAGAAATACTATACATATTACCGTGCATTAAATGTACTTAAGCGTATCTTTTGAATTATCATATTCATGTATGCATGTGTGTGTTTGTCATTGACTGTGGATATAATATACAAATGTCATCTTATTATGATAGATTCAGTGTCTGTCCTTTACCAAAACTACATCACTGCTTACATCACAATACCCTCAAGAATTGAGTATGTTTATCAATGAGTACTTAATTTATAGTCAAAATCATTAATATATAGAATAAATCTTATTTATTAATGAGGTCGATATGAAAATTTGAGTTATATTTGCCTCAAAACAGCCCATGTTATTAGTGCATTTAAAATCCAGCAATGTGTCTTATATATCGCTAAGAAAGAAAGGTTTACATAATATATGGTGTGGTGAATTTGCATACTGGTTTTAACAAAACCTGGTTTCATAAATAATTACTTGGGGTAATTGATCTCTAATGATATTGTTTTATTCTTCAACGTATTAAAATCAATTCTATGAATGATTTTATATAGAAACCAATTAAAACATAATTTTAAAAAAGGGTAATCTTTTATATGCCTTCTTATGTAATTTTATTAGTTTTTCTTATTTAATATATTTTATTACATTAAAACTTAAATACTCATGCCAGTTCTTGCTAGTATATTTAAACTTTGCATGTTTTTTTGTGTGCGTAGGAATATGAATATAATGCAGTGTTTAAAGCTGAAGTTTAAATGCTCAAATTAAAGCAATGGTTCTCCTATTTGCGGACATTTCACAATCTAATTAACATTTGTAAACGGAAGGGACTTGCTTAGAAAACAATAAAAATGCATCTAAATTTATGAGTGAATATCTGTTAGAGACCATGGACAAAACCTAGTGCAATGATTTTAATGCAACATTACTCCACAATCCAATAATTTTTTGTTCATTTAATAGCAAAATAACAAGAATAAATTGCATGCATTTAGATATATTGGCTTCATAATGTGTTTTGTAAGTGTCATTTAAAATTAGCCAAATTATTCCTTCCAAATGGTGTGCACTTCATTAAATTTTGAAGAATCATCTCAACCTCCAAATTTAATAAAATTTAGACATCTCTTTACTCTTGGTTTAACAATTGTCCAGTCAGCAGGGTTTAGAATATGCTGACTGTATTCCCTGCAGAGAGGTAAGCTCCGCTCCCCCACACGTACAATGCCCCCCCTCCTAAGATGGGTTGTGTAGTTCCAGGGATTTTGATAAAATCCAAATTTATCCAACCATATTTTAGTACTGAAACAGCCACAGCTTGGAAGAATTCCCATTTTATATGAAAACATAAGGCGGTCATTTATGATAGAAACTATCGGCTGGGGCTATAAAATATGCCGACTGCACCTCTGAAGAGAGGTAAGAACCTCTCCTCCATGGGGGCCACCAGTTTGCCGTGCTTAAGTATGGAACCCTGGTGGCTGAGCAGTCCATGACATGCAACTCCACTTGGGCCCTTACTTAGGCAAGACGGGTGATCTGAGAGGCCCCCTCCAATCAATCAGCTGTTTACATCTAGCTCTAGCACTTATATGATTGTCCCAACTTTATTACCCTTATGGCAAACGCCCAACCCTTTTTATCATATATTTGCTTGAAGGCGGTGGCTAATGGTCTTAGTCTTCTGGGTATGACATTCATTAAAATCCGTCTAATGGTGAAGTTCCAATTTTGGAGCTTTGGGAATTGTGGAGTACCCCTTCATCACCATTACTCCCATGTCTACTTTGACCCTGAGTGGTAGTATCTGTTAGGGTCCCATCTATGGGTTAAATAGAAAAAATGCTTTTGAAAAATTTTTTTTGAAAGAATTAAGTATAAAAAATGTTGTATACCTATCAAGAATGAATTAAACAAAAGGTGTTTGGCATAGAACAACCTAAGGGGTGACATGCCATAAAATTCAACCAACCAACCAACCAACCAAAAAGAGGTTGTGTAGTTCCAGTAGTTAGTTGTGTAGTTAAAATCCAAGTGATGCAATCATACAATAGTACTGACACAGTCACAGCTTGGAAGAATTCTCATTTTATATGATAATATATAGTGGTCATTTATCATAGCAACTATCAGCTCTGGCTGTAGAATATGCCGATTGCACCTCTACAGAAAGATAAGACCCCCTCTCCTCTTGAGGCCACCTGCTAGCTTTAAAAAAATGTTTTAAAAGAAAAAGAGTTTTGAAAAATGTGTTTGAAGAAAATTTGAGTACCAAACAAAAATGAATAAAACAAAAACATCTACAGCATGAAATAACCCAACAAGGGTTGATGTGCCGTAAAATCCAGCCAACTATCATAATTGATGAATCAAATCTTCAGTTTATCTATGGGTTCAAATTGGCATCTGTTGTGTTGGTGATTTGATTGGTTGATTAATTTTAACAGGCATATCAACCTGTCTGGGGTTATATCATACCTAGCGGGTAGGAAGTAATGTATGTTTTGTATCTATATTTACACTTTTGTAGTAATTGGTTTAACAATGTGTTAGCATCATTGGGGATTGAGAACTACTGATGAAAAAAATGGCTTTGAAGTGAATACCCTGCAGAGAGGTAAGACCTCTCTCCACCCCGGCCTCATTGACAGTACTCCCAGGTCCACTCTAAGCTGGAGTGTAATTTTTTGTAGTTCCAAGTATTTCATTAAAATCCATGTGATGTGACCATACAATAGTACTGACACAGCCACTGTTTGGAAGAATTCCCATTTGATATAATATAGTTAATACTTCTATTTATCTATGGGTTCAAAATGACATGAATTGTACTGACAAGTTAAGAACTACTGATGAAAAGAATGACCCTACCTCCAAAAAACAGAGTGTCCTGGGAATGCGATTAAACTGCATCCGATGGCAAGGCTCCAATTCTGGAGTTTTGGGGAGTGTAGAGAACCTCCTTCATTACTGTTACTCCCAGGTGCCCTCTTACCCGGATTGATAGTGTGGAGTTATCTGCCCCTGTTAAATTGGAAGTGTTTCGGTATCGACCACCAGGTATTTTGCTATTTAAGCAGGTAAGCACCAGATTCGAATCCTCCTTCTTCTCCGGGACTTCACATTTATGTCTAAACCCTTCTTGTGTGGGGGCTTCAGCCCCTAACACAATGTTAGTACGTAACATTGCTTTATGGACTCTTCATTACTTCTATATGTACATTTAGGTATCTCTTATATACTTCCTTATTGTATCTCTATTCATGAATGTGTTCTTTATTATATTTTCTTTGTATTTCTGGTATATGTTTCTTCTCTATGTGCTTATATTAAAGTCCATTGTTACATTTCACGCTCTTGGTCGGAGTTATTTTGTTCAACCAACAATTATAATTGATGTTTTAACTTTGAACCCAACAATAGAATTATATTTCGAATAGATCTGTTTGAAGATTATTTATATTGAATAGGACAGTGTACAAAAAATTTTAAAAAAGATCTTAATAAACCACTACAAAAAAATGTAATATGAATATATAATGAATGTGATTCCCTAACCTTTAGGCATAAAATAACCCAAGAGTGTCTGATATGCAATTAAAATCAAATACTTATGTCTAGAGGGTTCATATTCTTGCTTGTTATTATAATGGAGATTATGTAACTGTTTGTCTTTAACCAAAACTACGTCACCACTGACATCATGATTTCCTTAGGTATTTAAGTTATATTCTCAAAAATTATGAAATAGTTGTTATTCTTAATTAGCATTTATTAATGATGCATCTATTAAAGTATAGCCGAGTTAGATTTGCTGCAAAACTGCCCATATTATTAATGCATTTAACATCCTTAAATATGTGTTATATATCTCTAAGAAATTAAGATTTACATACTATATGGTGGGAATAATTTGCATAATGATTTAGGAGAAGGAAGGCTCTGATTTTAAATCTGTTAAACTCTGTTTAAGAAAGTGACTTTGTATCATATGCTTGTGCAGAAGGGTTGGTAAATGTGTGTGTGTGTCTATATATATATATATATATATATATATATATACATACAAACACACACACACCGCCTCACGAACAGGATGCGACACAAGGCCAATTTCTTAAGTGGAGTTTAACAGGTTTGAATTCAGAGTTTTCCTTCTCATAGACTGGTTACCTGGCCATGGTTAAAGAGTCCATTCTACCCTGCTATTTACCCATAGCTGTAGGGAAATTTGGGTTCATACCTTTCCCAAGGATATTAGTGTCATGTGAAATGTGAACAGCGTCGTCGAGGAATTAAACTTGGGTAAACTAGTCCATTTCCTATGACTCTAACCATTAGCCCACGTGTATATATATATATATATATATAATATATATATATATATATATATAAATATAAACCTTATGTTGCATCCTGCTTGTGTGGAGGGGTTGGTTATTCAAATGACTGTGAACAGAACTGAAATGACTTTTGTGCAAAAATTATCCTACTATTTTCAGTTACTAACTAGATGTTGTTTACAATGTTTAAATCAGGGTAGTATGGTGCATACATGATACCCTTATATTTAGTATCACTTTGCCTTGTGGCTATCCACTAATTGTTTTATACAGTTACAGGTTAATTAGATTTTTAAATGTTTAATTTTGGAAACATCCATTTTGCATTGGAGAAAACTACAGACTCATTATCTTTAAAAGTTAATTCACCACAGTGTGTAATTAATCACTGTGTTAGATTCAACAGGAAAAACTTGCATTTTCAAGAATCTGATGGCCAAACGTTATTTTGTGACTGTCTATAAGTTATAGGAATATTAAAGTGACAGATGATAAGTCATAGGAAATTACAAATTTAACAAGAAAATAACACAAGAAAATAAATGCAGTTTTAAAGAAGGGAATGGAAAATTAGTTTACCTTTGTTGGCACGTAGGGACTTGGAACTTGAAGGGACACATATCTTAGTAATTTTGTACTAAGAGTGCGGTGTCTAAATTACCACCAAAAGAATTGCTCACAGAGAGCCCAAAAGTTGTGACTATACCATAAAGTCACCTCAAAGGGAAAGAAAGATTTTGGCTGGTACTCTCCTAGCCTGACTATTTACCAAATCACTATGCCAAGTCCAAAACCCTACAAACTTTCACTTTTTACTAAAAACTTTTTGCAATTACCACCTAAGGCAGTGTTTTCTTTTACATAACTACACAAAGGCAAACAAGTATTCAAACAATCTCAAAAAATGCATTTATACATATTTAGGGTTTTTTAAAACCAAGGAACTATTTTCTCTAAGGGAACATTCTTACAAGTGGGATGACCAGGTCACAGGGGGCTTTTTTAGAGTGGAGTGACCAGATCACAGGGTACTTTTCAGGATAAATGGGAAGGGGAAGGCGTAAATCAGGCCTGATGACCATGACAAGACAAATACTACTACTACTACAAGCTGCCTACAGTGGCAGCCACAAACCTGGTCTTGCATTATCATTTCAGTCTTCCATATTTTATCTGTATGTAAAAACATAACAATAACCAACTCATATTTTCAGTCAAAACCCTGTCACCTGGAGACACCCATGATCTAGCTACTGGCACTAGTTAGACCTGATCATAACACAGTGCTCTGAACTCAGAAGCATCCTGTAGCTTTCACAGCACAGACTGCGACTCAGACCACTCCTTTGTCTGCTGTAGAATCAAACTCCAGATTAAATTTGTAAGTTATATATATATATATATATATATATATATATATATATGAGAAGTAAATACACAGCGATGTGTTTATGATATGCCTTTTTTTAGCCAACAATTTTTGGGAGAATATGTGCTTAATTGAAGTCATACCTAATTTTGAAAGTTAATTAATTAATAATTAATTATTCTCCCAATATATATATTTATATATACACACAAAAAAAAACAAAGATCAACAAGCAATAACCAGATGATATTTTGAATTTTCATAAGTTTCCTGAAGAGCCGTGTTATGCACATTGATCCGCAAACAATCTTTTGTTTTTTCCACCTTTGTTTGTTCAATCATATTATAGTTGCTATGTATCCTGATATCAATTATGAGTGTCTTTTATTTTTGGCTTAATGACTAAGATGAAATCTGTTTGGTTATGTTCTGACTATTGATCTGTTTGTGTTGGAGAAATCCCAAGGGATATTCTATATTTTATTGTTTTCCCCAGAACTTAGGGGTTGATTAAATTTATGCAACTTTTTCTCTTGCTAATAATTTAGAAGCTGGTTGGGACAGAAATAATGGAGGTTACTTCTCTTTTGTGGTTAGAGTAATATTCTTGCACACGTTATTTTACAATCCTGAATAGAGTTTCTTTATTTAAAATTATTTATTGCATACATATATAGTTTCTTTATTTAAAAACATTTATTGCAAACATATATTTTTTCTTTATTCAAAAACATTTATTGAAAACATATTTAAAACATTTATTGCAAAAACGTGGACATAAAATGAGGGTTCAGTTTATTTTATAGTAAAAATATACGAGGAACCAGTTGAAGATTACCAAAAAATCCATGTCTACAATTTAATATTAAATGTAAAAAAAAATAATTCTATAATATTAGTATCTCAATTTTATTTTCTAATTATTTCTAATTCTAATTTCTAATTATTTCTAATTAAGAGTAATATTCTTGTGTGTGTTGATTATCATTCTTTGATTGTTTACAAAAATGACTAACAGGGATTTAATGGGTTTTTTTGTTCTTTTTTCATAATCATCTAAGCCAAATATTTTGTTCATGTGATTAGTGTTTATTATTTAAACAGATACTTTGTTTACATTTCATTAATGAAAATACACTTGGGAAAGGTATGCATCATACTATTCTCTCTCCAGCTATGGTTAGATTAGACATCTTTTTAACCTTCATTACCTGGTCTAGAAGAAAAACTTTTAATTTAAACCTGTTAAACTCCACTTAAGAAATTGACCATATATCACACCAACTCATGTGGTGGTGTTGATAAATATGTACTTTGTGTTAGAAGCAGCTTTTGTGTATATATATATATATATATATATATATATATATATATATGGAGGCGTGTGGGCTAGTGGTTAGAGTCGTTGAAAATGGATTCGTCGCTTCGAGTTCAATTCCTAGACGAAGCTGTTGGTATTTCACATAGCGCTAATACCCTTGGGAAAGGTATGAATCCATATATTCTCCCTCCAGCTATGGGTTAAATAGTAGGGCAGACTGGGCTCTTCAGCCTTGGGTAGGTAACCAGTCTAGGAGAGGGATAACTCTGAATTCAAAATTCCTGAGGTCAGTCGTTGATTGGGTTTGTGGCAACCCTTGATGCACCAATTCTTTCCTATCGACTGTGCCAAAAAGTGTGGATGGTCCAACACAAGCCTTCACCACTATAAACAAATCCCTGTGTGGGAGTTCATTGTGTGTATGAACCCTCATACGTCGAAAATTGACGGGAGAGTCCATTATATATATATATATATATATATATATATATATATATATATATATAAGTAAGTAAAGTCGTCGGGGTGGCCTAATGTCGGTATCAGCCAATCAGCGAGGGAGTCTATCCCCTTTTCACTAGCGCTAGACCAAGGAGATTGTTTTTGCATCTGAGGTGGAGTGCCACACCTACCATCAGCTCCTTACTTTACCACACAGATCCCTGTGCTACTCATAACGCTGAGTTGGCGAGAACCGGTATCGAACTAGGAACCTTGTGGTTTCTAGCCGAACGCTCTACCGACTGAGCTAACCCGGCCATATATATATATATACATATGTTGTAGAGGAGTTAACACCCCTACAGGACGTACTGGCTCATAGCCTTATAATAGTTTACGTAGCAGTGATAGAGACAGAAAATTATATTCAGACAAAATCACTGAATTTGACTTGTAAGTTTGTCTTTGTGAATTTTTCTACTTCTTGGTTTTATGTAATAAGTATCTGTTAGCACCAGATACAAGTGCTGAATAAAATATATCTCAAGCACAATATTTTTCTGTGTATCTTTTACCACCTCAATGATACAACATATATATTTACCAACCCCTCTGCACAAGTAGGATGTGACACAAGGTCAATTTCTTAAACAGAGTTTAACAGGTTTTAATTCAGAGTTTTCCTTCTCCTGGTTTACTAGCCAAGGATAAAAATGGCCCAGTCTACCCTACTATTTACCCATAGTAGGAGGGAGAGTATTTGGTTGCATACCTTTCACAAGGGTATTAGCACTATGTGAAATGCAAACAGCCCTGTACAGGATTTGAACTCGGGTTGATGAGTCAATATCCTATAACTCTAACCATTTCACCTCAGACCTCCATACTTTTGTATATAAGTTTTCTTTAATACAGGTTTATAATGAAATTCTATTCTTTTTATAAATAAGTGATGGTTCTTCATTTTAATTATAATCATGGTTGCAGTAGGAGCTATAGTATCAAATAATGAGGATAGGTGTTGTATGGACATATGAATTTGCCCAGTCCCTCCACCATGGGCAACACGTGACACAAGGTAAATTTCTATGAAGAATATTAAAATTGATTGAATCTTGATATTTGTCTGTACATTCTAACTGATAGACCTTTTGTGTCTAAACATCAGCTGAAGCATTTGTGCTTATCTTTTTAACTCTATCTTTTTTCATTTACTGTTTTTGTTTGAGATATTGGAGAACATGGCAAAATATTCAACAATATATTGCTCATAATGTAAACTATGTATTTACCCAACAACTCCACAATGTGTTATATACCCCATTGTCGGGTATACAATAGAGTGTGAGAGAGTATTACTTCAGAGAGTTCTCAGTGAGAGAGAGATATTAAAGAGAGACAGATTAGAGACTTACTGTATTTGACGGCATATAAGACACATCCCCATTTCAGCAGGTCTGATTCAGGAAAAAAAGTTTTTTGTGTATTTAAGCATAGACTGTTTTCAACAATATATCTGTGCATTACGCAAGCAGAAAAATAGCTGTATAAAAGCAATTTGGCAAGCAATAAGCATTATTATTTTAAGGTTTCAAACTTCACCTATGATGTATAAGATGCAGGACAATTTTTGAGCCAAAATTTTGGAAAAAAAGTGCATCCTATATGCTGTCAAATATGGCACTTGTTTACTCATTTCAGCTTTACTGCTTCTGCTAACTTCTTGTCTGGCTGTCACCTTGTCGTCTTCTAGTTGCTGTCTCTAGCTAAGGGCTTCTTCTGGGCTAACTCTAGTCATTGTAATTAATTAAATGAACTATAAGACTTATTTCTTGATCAAGATTTTATTTAGCCCATTCTTATTTGCCACGATTCAACCTCAGCAGAGAGAAGAACATTCTCTCTGCTTCAAAGTTCGGTTGAAACTGATTCTCTAACTAACTAATCATGTGATGTGCAAGATTTGTACCTCTGGGGTCAGGGTTACCAACAGTCCTGGTATTTTTCCACTGGCTGATCTGAAAACCAATTGCCCCTTATTCATCTACAGGGTTTGTCAACAATTCATGATACCATGAAGTGTAACAAATGATCAGGATGTGACACAAGGTAAATCTTTAAGAAGAGCACAGCTAGTTTGAATTCAGAAATTTCCTTCTCCTAGACAGATTGCCATACCAAGACTAAAAATAACCCAGTCTGCTCTACTATTTGTCCATGTAAAAAAAAAATACTATTTCTCTGAATTTTTGAGATGAGGCTTGATAATTAGTATTATTTGGACTATTGTCATCATCTTCATTGTTATCTGTACAACGTTTCAGCCAATGTGCCCTCCGGCCTTCTTCAGGTATTTCTTGTCGGACTCGGGATCTTCTCAGACCCGGGAACCTTCTTGTTATAATTGGGAGCCATCACAGAACTTTGAACCTAACCGTAATAGTGGATAAAGGAGTTAGGTTAAGACAGTTCTAAGTGACAATTATCTCTAGACTACAGGTTCAATCCTGGTCAGGGGCAGCAATAATATAGAATAATAATTAACATTGCTTAACACCTGTACCCCAGCTATGGTTAGCAGAATGAGAACAGGATACCCCCATGAACTGAATACCAATGAAGATAACAATGAAGATGAGGACAATAGTCTGAATAATACAAATAATACTAAAAAAAATAAGATAAAATGAATGTAATTTTAGGGTACCATAGATAACTTGTAGTGATAGAGACCACTGTTATTTTCAATTTACTTTGCTAGTAACCATCCATTAGATATTGTGATTCATAATTGGTATAGGTCCTGGAGTCTGTAAAATACATAAAAAGCATTAAACAGAGAGTCAACAGATAGATACAAAACCTTTGTATTATGTATTCAAATAAATTTGGTTAAACATAAACATAATAGATTCCTTATTGTTTACAAGTTTTTTCTTTTTTCTTTCAAGTTTTCTAACAATTATTTTGATGTTATCATCTTGAAAGGCATTAGTCAGTTGACCGAAAGAGTTATTATTGGTGAACCAAGTACTTTCACTTCTTTTCCAAACCATTATCAAAGCTTTTTATATTTGTCTAAGCTATCATCATCAAAAGAATTATCAGAAAACTAGAAAGAAACAATAAATAAAACTTGAAAACAATTAGGATTCTATTATGTTTAAATAAATTTGTTTGAATATATATATATATATATATATATATATATATGAGATTGGATAATTTGCTTTAGAAGCATTGTTGAGTAAAGTATATTATTATTATATTCTTTTTTTTTTTTTTTGCTTGAAGGCAATGCGTATACCATATAAAATCTGATAATTATTGAAAATAATCATGACAAGCGAATTCGGCAATATTGTGCCCCACGTAGAACATCGTACAGCTGTACAATGTTCTATGTGGGGCACAATATTGTAATTGCCTTCAAGCAAAAAAATATATACATATAAAATAATAATAATATATATATATATATATATATATATATATATATATGCCCATTCATCATCATCATATACCATTCTTTGTGACTGTTGGAGTTTTAAAAAATATTTTGTTTTGGTGCATTTAAATAAAGTGAAAAGAGAGAAAACCAAAGTCTATATTATATTAACTAGCAAATATATGCACCCTCCGGTTTTGATGTAATAAAATATTGTATCGAATTAGAAACTACTTAGAAAATGATAAACTGAGGGGGGTATAATCAAACAATAGAACAGCTTTAAATCTAACTCTTCCATCATTTTCCATCACTCCCGTCTTTCATTTTTCCTAATTTATTTATTTAGTTAGATTATGAAAATTACAGTTCTTTCGTCTTGTTTATGGATTTCTTTTAAGATTTATCCCCGAGATTTTTGCTCAGAGTCGTTAAGAGAAAACCAAACAATTAGAAATCAATAATACTAAGCATATATTTATTAAAATCAAATTCTTAATATCAATATGCAAATTAGCCTTCTCGTTCACACTGTAAACCGCTATTTTGTTGACTATATAAATATACTTGCATGTAATTAGTATGTAGATTAATCCAACAGTATAATAAGGTATAACACTTTTTCAATAATTGATGTTTAAATAAAAATAAGTCATGGTGAATGTGACGTAAATAACTAAGGGAATTGTGACTTAAGTAGTGATTTAGTTTTGGTTACAGACAGAGAAAACACCACAATCTCCATTATAATAAGATAGTACTCTATAATGTTCTGGGATATATTATACATTGTTATAACTGGGTTTCTTTTTTCCGCTTGTCGATAAATACATACATATTGATATTGATTATGATAATATAGTTTGCTATATTTATAAGTAAAGAGTGTTCAATATCTTTGTTAGAGCATATATATCTCAGTTAGAGTAACAAAGAAATAGTCAAGAGCACTTGGTAACTGTTTTAAAATTGCATTGGCAAGAAACTGACAGTTACTAATTGATTTTGACTTCATGCTTTAGCTCAGTCAGTAGAGCGTTCGGCTAGAAACCATATGGTTTCTAGTTCGATACCGGTCCTCGCCAACTCAGCATTATGAGTAGCACAGGGATCTGTGCGGTAAAGTAAGGAGCTGATGGTAGGTGTGGCGCTCCACCTCAGATGCAAAAACAATCTCCTTGGTCTAGCGCTAGTGAAAAAGGGATAGACTCCCTCGCTGATTAGTTGATACCGACATCTAGGCCGCCTGACGACTTTACTTTACTTATATTATATGAGTTCATGACTGAGTTTCACATGACCAATCATTGTAAGATTCATCCAACCATGTCTCACTGATCAGTCACTTGAAATCTCAGTTATCAGTAGCAACATTAATCTTCTTCTTTTTTTTAACATGTTATATTACTTTACACTTCATGGTAAAATTTTTGTTGTATTGACACTTACATCTTTTACTAATTTTACTACCATTTTAAGTTTTATCAAATGCTATATACTGGACCTGTCAAGGGAAATGGAACACTTGTATTTGTAGGATTATCTTCCCATTTGAGTTGTCTGCCCGTTAGTTTGCTGGTCCCGCTAGGGGGCTATAGTATTTAAGCACCAGGTTCAACCCTTCTGTCTCTTTCCTGTTCCAGTAACACGAGACACATGGGGTAGATTTTGGTCTACCCCTTCTCGTGTGGGCTTCGCCCCCCCTTACATTACTGTAAGGAATTATACAGCATGGACTATTCTTAGTCTCATGTCTGTACTTTGTTATCTTGTACCATTCATGAATGTGTATTTATCTTTTCTACATGTAACTTTGTTTTACCTATGTATTTCACATCTTGTTATATCTATGTGCTGTACCATATAAATTTTGTCTGTCAACCTTCGTCGGAGTCTTGTATTCAAGTATATATAACTTTGAACCTTCTTACATATTTATAAAAATATAAGATTATATCTTTATTTCCTCGGTTGTGTGCAAACTCAGAGTTATTAGCAGGGGTTACACATACATGGAGCCTTCGGGAGTTCTCTGCAAGCAATCTCGAACCGCCTAAGTTGATTTCCACGCACTTTTTTATTATTATCTAACTCATGTGGTCATGCCTCTTTGATCTTAAAACCTACACAGTATTTCTGTAGACACACCTCCTCACCCACGCAGCCTGTTTTCATTGGTTATGGGCTACACCTACAGATTTTCTGTGCCTGCACGTTGTCAAATGTACACCTGCATCTCTGGATGCAAAAAGGTTAGTTCAATACCATATCTGTTTTCTTCCAAGCCCACACTTGACACCCATGCACTTCCTGTGTGCAGCCCAGGCTCAGGTGCAAACCGATGGACCCAGGCAATTAATTACAGTAAGTGTCCATTACTTGTAAACACTAAACATGTCAAGCTATGTTTTAGCCTTTTTTTATGTGATGAAAACCTGCTTAAATTTATGAGTGTCTCACTAGAAAACCTAAGTATAGATAACCAAAAATAACAAAATTTCATATTCATAATAGCAAAAGAATATTCCAAGATTTATAATACCATTATATATGTTCACACTTACCCCAATCATTAGGGGGGGGGGCCTATAGTGTAGTGGCTAATGTGCTGGACTGCAACATCGTCATAAGCGAGTTCAAACTCCAGTCGTGCTATTATGTTTACTCTAGACTAATATTCTTGTAAAAGATATGAAGTCTTTCATCCCTCCAGCTATGGGTTAAATAGTACTACTACTGTTCTTCTACAAGGCGGGTGTTTACATTAAATAACCTACAATTGTTGATATGCCATTAAACAAAGGAACCAAACCAATCATCATAATTTCTCAAGAGAAATTCTTTCATCATCATCAGTTAACAGCATAGATTTCCTTAATTCTCATGCCATCCATCCCTATCATCCATCAAACTTGGTAGATTCTCTAGATGGCATTCAGTGTCCATATAGAGCTGATGAATGTAATTTTTTGTAAGTCAGCCAAGACTGGTGTCTCCAAGTGAAGGATACCATAGGAGAAAGTCACTTATTTTATCCTTACTTTTCCAGCAGTGCCCAGCAGGTTTTGCTTATCAATTGTATGGTTTGTGAAATGGGAGGTAAGTGGCCATACAGCTCCTGTTTTTTAGGGTACGGCTTCTAGAATTTATTCAAAACTGCATACAGCATCCTTGTGTATTTTCCATATAGCTTTTTCTCCAGTTTCTTTGTCTTAATTTATTTTGGAATTATAATATAATTCTAGTGGATATTACTCCACACCGATCTTCTTCTTCTTCTTTCTTCTTCTTCTTCTTATTATTATTATTATTATTATAAATATAATGGAGGCCGTGGCTAGTGATTAGAGTCGTGGGAAAATGGACTCGTTGATTCGAGTTTCAATTCCTAGACGAAGCTGTTGGCATTCACATAGCGCTAATACCATTGGGAAAGATATGAATACATATATTCTCCCTCCAGCTATGGGTTAAATAATAGGGCCAGACTGGGCCCTTCAGCTTGGGTAGGTAACCAGTCTAGGAGAGGATAACTCTGAATTCAAAAATTCCTGAGGCGATCGTTGATTGGGTTTGTGGCAACCCTGATGCACCAATTCTTTCTATCGACTGTGCCAAGTGTGGATGGTCCAACCACAAGCCTTCACACAATAAACAAATCACTGTGTGGGTGTTCATTGTGTGGGTGAACCCTCATGTGTCAAAAATCGACGACAGAATCCATAATATTATCATCATCATTCATCGATGTGCGCTGGCAGCACGGAATATCTTTGACAATCTCTCGCCAACCTTTCCTATCATTCATCGTACCAGGATCTCCTCTGTGGGG